>LPNX010975974.1:475-11794 GCA_001517045.1 Pseudotsuga menziesii | reverse complement strand
CGTTTTGAGGGCTTCTATCTAGCACATGAGTAAAAAATTAGGTTTTCATCGCCAAATTTGGCCAAAAAGTGTTACCCATCTTCATGGAATCACCCTTACTCTTTTCTTCATAAACCCTAATTAAATACTAACATGCCTGCATTTAAAAACTAGTAAACATTTTACTGAGTACGGTAAATAAAAATAACATAAAGACAAATAGAACCTGTCAATGATAAGAGGACAACAACTTAAGGAGGTTGTTTCTCCCAACCAATCTCCTATAGAACGCTCAGACAACGCTTCCTCAGGACCCCTGAGCTTGTTCCTGGTCCTCTTGGTAGAGTACTGGGTGGAGAATATAACCTTAAGACCTTTGTCACTTGACTAGTTCAATTACCTCAGTAATTAAAATCTGCTCACAACAGTAAGAACTTCAGCATAATAGCTGCAATAAGTTCAATCTCAGCAGTTAACCCCTCAAACTCACTTCAGTAATCCCCTCCATTGAATTTCTCTTGAGTAAATTCATTCACCCTAAATGAGCAGCCTCAACTGTCTTCAATGGGAAATTTTATAGAGATGCCTAGGTCTTCTGGGTCAGTTTTCATTTAATGAGCCACTTGCTCTGATTCCACTTTCTTGGGGAATCATGACCACAAATATAGGGAAGTTGACACCTGCAACAGTTGGAAGTAGTTTGAGGATGTTGCCACTTGTCAGTGTACTCTCCACCCAGTCTCCTCCACCAATTGACCAGTAAACACTATTTTAACAGCTTCCCTAAGTTATTGTCTCATCATTTATTTATTTATAAATAAAATATTATGAATTACATTAATTATTCTTGACCCCACTGGGTCATTAATTACAAACTTAGCATAAAATATAACACAATTTTCCTCAAATAACATTAAATTGTTTTTGCAAATTGGGGCATGTGACAGAGAGAGAGAGAGAGAGAGAGAGAGAGAGAGAGAGAATGCTTAATGATAAGTTTGGATCATTTGAAGACAAGATTTTGAAACAGATAGACATTAAAATAATTGGGATGGAGAATAAGCTGAAGAAAATGGAGATGATATTAAAGCAAATAGAAAATCAAAGATAAGAAAATAATCCAGTAACCCAAGAATGAGAGGGCCTAATGGTTAAGAGCATGGGTTTCCTCCTAAGAGGTCACGGGTTCAAATCCAAAGGGGGGTAAGGGTATGCACACCTTTGTAGACTTTAGCGGTTAAATCACTGGGCAAAGGGGGGGTCCCTTGTCCCATAAACAAGGGGGTCTCATACACCAATTGGTGTCTTGCTTGGCGGTGATCTTAAGAATATATTATTATTATTATCTAAAAAATCACAACATGGAAAACAAGATTAAAGAATTGGAAGAAAAACTAAATAGAAATTTGGCCCTAAATAGTTTGGAGGGTGAATTGGATATAAACCCCATCACGGAGGAAATGAATAATCTTATAGATTTAGACCATGAGCATAGAAAAAGATCCTTGAACCTCGTAATTTTTTGTTTGAAAGAGGAGAAAGAAGAGGACATGCTAGCACAAGTCAAGGAAAACCTGCAAAAAAAATTACAAAATAAAACTAGTCTGATGAAAGCACAAAGACTAAGAAAAGTCATGGATCACAAAGCTAGGTTAATTCATGTCAAAGTGATTTCTAATGACCATAAATAAAGATCTCATTCCAAAATATCAAGTTGAATTAAGAAAACAAGTTCAAAAGGTAAACAAAACTATAAAGGAAAGAAAGCAATAATTAGGAATTGAAAATCTATTATTAGGTATAAAGACCAAAATGATAATAATAAATAACATGTTGAGACACTGAGAATCCTCTCTTGGAATTGTCATGGTTTTTCATGGAGCAAGGGTTCTATAGAGTGAAATTGATATTATATTTATTGTTGAAACTTGGGATCATTAAGAGTCTAGGGTCCCTAACAAAAAAGGATTTGTCTTGTCGTCATTATGGAATAAGAGATCTAACTGCAAAGGGATCAAAGACAACGTGTTCCATAAAGACATTTTTTTGTTGTTATATTAGGCTTCACAACACAAATCCTTTCAATTGATACATGTGGATGAAGATTTTAGACATCAATGCTAAGAATATTTTTATAGCAACATGTTATTTTGTACATATTAATTCTACTATTTTTTAAAAACACAATCTAGATAAAAATTGTCCTTACGGTGGCTTGAAACATGATATTTTTAGCCTAAAAATGCATGGAATATCCTCTTGCTAGGATATTTTAATGTTAGAATAAAAACTAACCAAGATATTATCTTAAGCAATGATTCTAACCTCAATCCTTCATGGCTAGATGATGACCTTGTTTTTGCTAGTAGATACAAAAGAAACTCTGAAGACTTAGTTAAAATTTTGTTTGGTACCAAGCTAATCAAGTATTGTAGTTCCCAATATCTAGTAATTTGCAATCGTCGTAAGAAGTGGTTGAAATCCAATCAGATGACTTATATAAATGGTTTATGTAGTAGTATAGTAGATTATGTGATATTTAATATCCATGTATACAACCAAATAGTAAATTTTGACACATTAAATGGTCGAGACCTTGACTTTGACCTTAGACATTTAACATACATAAAAATCCCATAATAAGAATAACAATAACTAAACGCACTTAATTTTTTATAACAATAAAATTGATATATTTTTAAGAGATTTAAATAATGAATTAAATATACTATTAACGAAGGACAAGATTGAAGACCTCTATTATAATTTTACCACAACCCTCCCTACTTCCATTAACAAGTTTCCTACCATGGAGTCATGTAAAAAGGAGAATAGAACGACCAACCCTTGGTATGATAAAGAGTGAAAGCATGCTGGAAAATTCATTAGGCATGATTCAAACAAGTCCTTAAAAATCGACAAGGTTGGCCCCTATACCCTAGCATATTTGGTAATTACATTGACACGACAGAGAGTTGTTTGGAAGAGGCAAGTTGTGATGACACAACTTTGGCTAGTGTAGTTATCATCTTTCTTCTCTATGCTAATGACATTGTTCTTGTGACAATGAGTCTCTATTATCTCGACAAGCAACTAAAATTTTTCAAGGAGTTTTGCTCTAGTATGGGTATGATTGTTAACACTAATAAAACAAAGGTTATGATAATCAAATCCCAAAAGATGACTTATGGTAATTTCATGTATGGCAACAACAACTTGGAGAAAGTGATTTCATACAAATATCAAGAAATCGATCTTCATCATAAGCTTAACTATAACTATGACATTGGGAAAATTATTAATGGAGGATAAAAAAGATTATTATGGACTTGTAAATAGTTGTAAATCTAGAGACCTTTGGCTTTGGAGGAGGAAGAAACTACTTTGAGACTCGTCACTCTTGTGAAGTTTGCGGTTGCATCATCTCTAGAGAATCTTGGAGAAGGATAGAGCAAATCTAAAAGCATCTTATAACATATAATCTCAAAATTAAAGGCAATACACCCTATCATATCCTCCTTGTAGAAGCAAGTCTTTCCACAATTGAGAGCATGGCCATGATTATGTACCTAATGTACAATAACAAGATAAACATAAGAGACAAGAGACTTCCTAAGATTGATTCATACTCTAGTCAAAACCATTTGCAACTTAAGCTTGGTTGGCATTAAGATGTCACGTCTTGATTGAACCATATGGGAGCCGAGAAAGATGTCACTCGGTAGAATAATGATAATATTAAAAGTATTGTCCCATCTAAATTTTAAAAAAATATGTGACGCGATAAATAATTAAAGGATAAGAAAAAACTAAGATATTACAAGGAGGCGCTCAACCCTAATCTAAAATATTAAAATTATCTCTCTATTTTAACTAGCATAAAGAGGATACATCAATCAAAACTTAAATTAAAAAAATGTAATCATTAATGATATAATTACTACCATATACATACAATACATTTTACAAATCAAATAACATCAAGATGAACATGATATGATAAGACATTATATATAAACTATAATACCAAAATCAATATACATCTCAAATATGCAGTCAAATATTGTGGCATCTCAAATTTAAATTACTAATACATTAATCAAAATTTAATTTAAAATTGATGTAATTAGTAATAATATGAATCATTAACATATACACAATAGATTTTATAGATCAACCAACATCAACATGATCATGATATAAAAATACACAATATATATGAACGATAATATAAAAATCAATATACATCTCAAATATGCAGTCAAATATTATGGCATCTCAAATTTAAATGACTGATACACAATCCAATCTTAATTTAAAAACAATGTAATCAATAATAATATAATCCATGAACATAAACATAATAAAGTTCATAAATCAAACACCATAAACATGAACATGATATGAAAATACATAATATATATGAATGACAATATCAAAATCGATATAGATGTCAAATATACATCTTAAATGAAATATAGATATAAGCAATCAAATAAATTTGCTACCAAAGCAATACACATCAGGTCTGCGTACACCATATGGGGTGGAGGTTACACCACTACTCATGTCAGATAAAAATGTAGAGATTAGAAACTGATGTATTTGATCTCCATGAGAACAAAATCACTCGATAACATCAAAACATGTAAATCACCTAGTGTATCGATGGATGGTGGTGGACCTGCTATAGGATAGGTTGGTGGTGCCACTTCAATTCCACGTACACCAGAAGAGATATAGACTAAACCATGAATACCCATGTTAAATAATAATGTATAGAGTGAAATTGATGTATACCTCGACCAAGAACTATATCAGACGATAACATCAAATCATGTAAAACAACTAGTGCATATGTGATTAGTGCATGAGTGGATTCTGATGGGTATACTACAAGAGGGTATGTTGTATGAGTGATGGTGGTTGGCCTACTGTAGGAGGGGATGGTGGTGGTGGGCCTAGTGGGGTTGGTGGATCAATGGATGGTGTAGGTGGTGGGCCTAGTGGGGCTAGTGGATCAATGGATGGTGTAGGTGGTGAAGGATATGGTGGATAAGAAGTAGAATGTGCAATGGTGGGCCCGTTGAAGGAAGGAAGGATAGTGGTGGGCCTAATGGTACCAGTGGATCAATGGATGGTACAAGTGGTGAAGGAGGTGGGGGAGTTGGTGGATACGAAATATATGCATATGTGGTGGTGGTTGATCCATTAGTTATTGAATTGATGGATGGCCTACATGGTTGAGGAGGTGGAGGAGAATCGTCCTTAAAAGAAGCCCAAGGGCGTTGACAACATGATGCATCAATAACATCTTATCTCTCGAAGAAGATTAGACCATATAAAATCAAACTCTAGGTCTTGTGCAATATCACATGGCCATATAGGCTCCACTCCATGACAAGTCATCAAGTTATGAAGTTGATCAACTACACGATGAAAAAAACTAAGGCCTGGCCTACGTTGTTGCATGTCAAGTGTATGCTCATGAATTGGCTGGTTAGCCTT
The DNA here is from genome assembly GCA_001517045.1 of Pseudotsuga menziesii. Classification (NCBI taxonomy): domain Eukaryota; kingdom Viridiplantae; phylum Streptophyta; class Pinopsida; order Pinales; family Pinaceae; genus Pseudotsuga; species Pseudotsuga menziesii. The sequence continues at coordinate 6,307 of LPNX010975974.1, read as the reverse complement.
AACCATCTCCTCATCATGTTGTGGCGGCTCATCCCTAACGTATGTGTCAATATTTGCAAAATAATGGACAATAATAATCAAACAATTTAAACAAAATATTATTATCAATTATGCATGCATTAAATAAAAAACTATGCAATTGCATTAATTAAAATATAACAATCATATTACCTCTCATATATGGTGGCTCAACAGAAATAAATTGGGATGTTCGCACATCCTTGCTAGTCCATCCTTGTATATGGATATTGTATAGATTCGGTGATTGATTATTGGTCATCACTACGTAACATCTCCAAAATGTTTGCACCAAGCACCTTGCACATAAAATCATGCACTCCACTCTTGGGCAGCCCCTACCCCCAGATGTGTATATGCACTTTAGACATTGATCTATCTAGCGTGTGACCAAATGTGGCTCGAATGTGGGCCAAGATGCGAGAAACCTCTCAAAACATAAAGTGAATAACTCTAATGTGATAGAAGACATAACTTTAATGTGAAGGGGAAAAACAATCTCCCGTACAGGAGGCTACGATAGTGGTCGAAATCTACAAAACTTCTTGTCAAAAAATAGCAGCACACCTAGACAACTTGGGCCTCTGTAGTAAAGTCTCTAAATAATACAACATAAAACATTTAATGCATTTCCAAGATGCGGGAAACCTCTCAAAACATAGAGTAAATAACTCTGATGTGAAGGGGAAAAACTACCTCCCATGCAAGAGGCTATGACAATGGTCTAAAGCTACAAAACTTCTTGTCGAAAATAGCAGCACACCTAATCAACTTGGGCCTATGTAGTAAAGTCTCTACATAATACAACACAGAGCGATTAATACATTTCCCATCAGTGAGATGGTGAGTTGTCATGGTGACATTTAGTCTCAAACACCTAGCCTCCTCTGTTAAAAAATTGTGTAGCCTCAACTTGTCTCCACTCACCTAGAACTCAATTGGGCAAGTAATATCCGAACTAATAAATAATTCTCCATGCCTCAATTGGGTCTCAACTACAACACCATGTGATAGATCGAGAAAATGGGAATGTTCCCCCTCACCTTAGATAAGCCTATGCTGAAATAAAAGTCCTCATTTATGATATGGTACCAAATATGTGTTGGTGAAATTGTCATTGATGCCAACATGGACTTGATGTCATTGATGTCACCATTTTGCTGAAGATGTTGAAGACCCAGCCAATGATGCTAAAGACCTAGGAGATGGACATTGAAGCTTAAGGTTGTTGATAATATATGGTTATATTTGAAAAAGTCCCTTAAGTTGATTGAAGTTTAAAATAGTCAAAGAAGTCAGCCCAGTCAACAGAATAAAAAAATTCCTTAAAGTGACTCTAATGGGTGACTTTATAGAAAGTTTTTTTTTTAATATAAAATATATATATATATTAAATGGGGTGAAGTGAATTAAAAAGGGTGTTCTAAAATAAAATAATAATTAAAAATTAAAATACAAAAATATACATTCCTTATTCTATGGATATTGATAACTTCAAAGGTGTATATATTTACTCCACATGCATCAAAGGAGTGGCAAGGTGAAGGAGCTCGCAGCAATTGAGGAAATTCTTGTGGAACAACATTCTGAATTTTTTTTTCCAAAGGACATCCATGAAGGAGCAGTGTTTCGGGTGTATAATTTCTGAGGCAGCCAGATAATGGAGTTTCGGTGATCACTGTGGCAGCAGCAGCAGAAGGTGTATCTCCACTCCCAAAATTTTCGGTGATAGTTTGTTATTCTTCTGATTTTCGGGCATGATTGTTTCGAGATTTTCTGGGCACTGGTTTATCCTGTCCTTCACAATGGATTGATTGCACCCATCATTTCCAGTCCCGAATTTGTTGGATGGAGTGTGCTGTGAATTAAAGTAGTCGCAGTGGATTTGGACATGTTGTATATCGCGATGTCTATGAAGGAAATTGCACAGATCCTATTGCGTAGATCCAAATCAATTGCGTCTTTATCAAGCTTAAATCTTGAATTGGATCTCTTTTGTATGTGTGTAAATTGTTGATGAAAGGGCAGATTTGATTAAATCAGATTTGAGAACAGAACTAGACTTGTGTGGAAACGCCAAATTTGAGCTTCAACAATGTCAAGCAATGGCTGAATGAAATCAATTGGAAATTGTTAGATCGCAGGCTTGGAGATCGCTGATTTAAATTGTTAGAGTGTTAAAGGTGAAATTGCATCATCAGAGCTGCCCGTAAGGTTTGACGCCCAAAAATTCGTCCAGGCACCGTGGGTTCCACTCCCAACCACCCTTGAATTCCTCGGTTGGGCACCCGAAGTTTGCAATGCCACGGAAAAATAAAAGGTCCACGAAAGGCAGTCTTCAGCTAGAAGAAGTCATTATTGAAGGTGACCATCGGGAAATTAGTGTTCCGTCTCCCTTTCCTTTCTAATTATCGTATCCAGAGGCTAAACACATTACTTGATGCCAAAATTACATACAGTAAACTACTCTGGTCCATTGCAGGTTTTGAGGTTAGTAAACCCATTACAAATGGGAAGAAAATAAGAACAGTCCACAAGGACAGCATGGCTCATTTTTATTCCAGATCTGAAGGGTGCATGTCCAGCCAACTTGAAAGCTTATCGAAAGCATGGGAATGCCATTAGAAATGCAGATTTAATGTACCAAGAATGATGGTGAGGAGTTTTACAGTTAGAAAATCCTGAAGAAATGCTGAGCTTGGCTATGGAAAATCTATAAGTAAAAGCACTGCTGTATGAAGATGATTTCAGATTTGTTTCCAAGGAGATTTCAACAAACCTACAGTTTTGTTGCCTTTAGTTTTATCCGCACAAGTTCCACATCGGCGGTAGTTGTAAGGCCAAGCTTTTCTTGAGGATATCTCGGGCATGATATCTCTGGCTTCCAGCGATAAGAATGTTTATTTCAAGCACTATGGGCAGCATTTACCTTTAATTTTATGTTCAGTCCTGTTCCATATTGTTCATGACAGCAGCATGAGAACATGGTTGTTCTGGAGAATTTCTACACTCTTTCAGTAATGCTTCACTCAGGGTATTAAAGACTAATTCTGGGATATTTCTAGCGGTAAAACAATGGTCTCATGATTGAATGATGCAGCAGTTGAAGCAAAAAGCGGCAACAAATTGACATAGGGCATTGATTGTTACAATTGCAGAGTATTAGCAGAGCGTTTTGCAGCAGAATGGATGGAGAAAGTGGGGCCTGTAGCAGTCAACAGTTTCCCAAAAGGAATCTTTATTGCATATATGTTTCCTGCACACAAAGGGATGTTACTTCCATCCCTATTATAATGTATTCCAGTATCAAAAATTAAAAGAAAGGAGATTGAAGGCTGTCAACATGTTTACACAATGATGATTGCTGATGTGTTGACCAGCAGATCAGAGGATAATTTGCAGCAGTAGATGACTAGCAGTAGTGAAGATGAGCAGATAACCAGCAGTGTTGAATACACGAGCAGATAAACAAAATGATTGATGTTCAGCAGATCGCACAGAATGATGAGCAGTGATTTGGACAGTTGACAAGGCAGAATGATGAGCAGTGTTACAGCAGAGTTGATGTGATGATGACATGTGTATTCTGTATTGTAAAAGCAAGCCTGTCTTTCTCTTGAGGTTAGGATACATCAAACCCTTCTTAGCAGGGTCTAAGAAAACCAGGCAGGGTCCTGGATTAAGAGTAGGTGCTCTATTTATCAGTAGGTGTTGATTTCGCCTAACGGTTGTAGCCGGACCAAAATAATATAAAAAGATTACAAATTTATATAGTGTGGTGTTCTTCTGTGTTATGGTACTTTATGAATGAAATGCTTATGCTATGTGAATGATGTTTATGAAATGATTATGGTAGAGTATTGGATTGATGGATTGGTAGCTAACCGTGATAAACTGTGAAAAGGTTTAAAAATTGCTTTACACTGATTCACCCCCCCTCTCAGTGTCAACAATATGGGGACCAACCCTAAAGGCTTATTTGTCATGATCCCAATAATAGATCAACTCCATCAGTAGATCAATTTTCCCTCTAAGCGAAGTAGCCTTGTCATAAAACTTGATGAGGCCAACCACAAATAAAAATTGGCATGTTGTTGTTGTAATAGGGAAAGGAAATAAATAAATACCCCCCCCCCTCTCTCTCAAGCCTATCATATCTAATCGATGTTAGGGATTAAGAAAGATCTTCATCACCAATGTGTGTAATTCAAATATGGTGCACCGCCCATCATGTCTCGTTGTTTTAACAAATGCACCATGAATGGTTCATACCAATTAATCATTCATGTTTGAAGGGGTTTTTGGATTCATTGTGTTAGTGATTTTAAGGTCAACATTTTGAACTAGCGATACACAGTCCATCATCAACATAGAGGAAAGATGGAACAATGAAAAACTCACAGATATAGATGCAAAGAGGCCAACAAGATTACCACAACAAGAAATAAATAGAAATCAAACTGTAAATACCAAGGAAAATAAGACAACACAAAAACATAAAAATGAGAAGGCCAACATGGAAATATTACTATTGAAATCAAAGGGAAAGATACCTCTTAAAACACTCCCTTTGATAAGATAGTTTCTTCTATTTACTATTTGGTATTTGCATGGTTGGTCAAAGCAATAAAGGAACTCTAATTTCCTTATCTTGATTTATTCAATCAACCAAAGCAAAGCCCACATTCTAACCTTATGATTCATCCATCTCCACCACAAAGAAGAACTAGTACTTTGTAAATGCTTTGATGTTAACATGGTAATGATATGTTCTTAAACCATTGATCCGATGAACTTATTGAAGATTATCATGTTTCTCATGCTTATGCTAAATTGTGACTTGCAATAAACAATTAAATGCATTATAATTGTTATGTACAATGATTATGCATATGTATATTACTATTGCTGGTCAACTTGGACATTCTTTGACTACAGAGATGTTGATTGCATGGGCAGACCCGGGTTTACTATAATTAATCAACAACACCCAAAACTCACTGGCCCTTTCGGCGACAGACCGCGAAGCGATCTGAAGTCTCACCCGAAGTGAATCTAATGGGTTGGCCAAGACTCAAGTGTCTTGGACCAGGTTCTGTTCATCCTACTTCTTCTCTCTTACTCCTGTGCGCTACTAGATCAACTAGCTCTGCGCATCGCACGATTTCCTTTCGCGTCGCACAACTTCCACTTACTCACAATATTCCCAACCTTACCGCATCTCTGCGCACCACGGGACACCCATCCTCTCCTCAACGCTAAGCCCTTAGCTCGCAGTATCGCGCACCACAACTCCTCTGCCGATGTGATACCGCCTCTCTGCGATATCTTACCACTACGACTTTGCGCTCTTAGCGTTGGCTGTGCCGATGTGCGAACTCTACCTCTCAGAAGTATATTGTGAGTAACTGGTCATTAGAGACAGACGTAAAGGAGTCTTTAAACAACCTACTAGAATGCTTTGACTTGTCTTTATCCTCTTGCATTATCATGGGCGGAACAATACATACATTCATCTACTGCTACTATCATTACATGCATAATAACCAGTAACAATAAGCGAATACAATCACATTCATACAACACATAACACGCAAATTTAACGTGGTTCACCCCCGGGATGGGAGCTACGTCCACCAAACTGTGCTTCTATTATATATCTTGAGGGAAGTTAGCACAGTCTGTTGCACTGCATTTGCAGCGCGAGGTCTCTTCTAGATCTCTGGTCTATCTCTATGTTGCCTTTCTTTCGATATATCCTTCCCTCCCTGTTCTCTCTGTGGATGGTTACATACAGACTCAAATGACTCACAA
>LPNX010975964.1:147074-181974 GCA_001517045.1 Pseudotsuga menziesii | reverse complement strand
TACTAGTGGTCAACCTGTTTCTGATACTGTCAATTTGCAAGAAGAGAGTCCAAAAATATTTATTGGATCTGCCTTAGCTGAGAAAACAGAAAATGAAGCTAGTATAAAATCTTGTAAGCTAGACAAGCTCTTCTTAAGAGAGGGATAGGAGACTGGAGGTGCTCCTCAACTCTGTAGAACTTGATCAACCTTGTAGCTATGATACCATGTATAAATAATACATCAATGATATGATAAATTATGCTAAGAAAAAGCATAGGAAATAGATCTTTCTACTAAGAATTATCACAAGCATAGACAGGAAAAATAGAGAGAAGAAAAGAGACTGAATCACATGAATGAAGAGATGAATATTGGTGTGTATCCTTCCATTGAATAATGATGAATAATAGTGTACATAAATAGTACACCCCTCATAGGAAAATATAATTGTATGGAAAAAACTCATAAAGCTCAAAAGGCCGACTTACCAAAATATAGCAAACCCCCATAGGTGGATAAAGCACTTACTAAATCTATCAAGGACTTCACGAGTTGGAAAAATCATGAGTGGGTTGTCAAGGAGATGGAAAAAACATGCTAATCCTAGAAAATGGAGAAAAACTAATGGAGGATGGGTTAGAAACAAAAGCTCCCAGTTTCCTAGTTAACTAGCTTTTATCTTATCCATAGAAAAGCAGGAAAAGCAGAAAAAGTAGAATAAAGCAGAATCTACTGTAAAGTCCTGTATACTAATTCTAGATGGTCAAAAGGTGGTCAAGATCAACTCAGAATTGGAAATAAATCATTCCTAGGATATAGATGGCATGTATTGACTTTAAGGTGCAAGTGGATGCCAACTAATTAAGCTAGTGGGTGAATAATTAATCAAATAATGATTAATTATTTTATCCTTAGTTGTGAGTGGTTTTAATTTATTCCAACAACTGGTTCCTCAAAGTCATATTTCAGTTTTTGTTTTTTCCTTCAAACAGTTTGGTTAGGGCATCAAACATATCTTTAGGTGTCTTTAGGGACGACACCTGTGGTATGAGGTGATCCTTGATTGAATCAGCAATAATCCTCTTAGCTATAACCAACTTATTCTTGTGTAAGTCCTTAACCTCATATCCCTCTAGAACTGGAACCTCCTCATTGATGTAGGAGTCTAACTCATTTTCTTCTAGGATCAGGGAGATCCTATACTTCCATGCGTGGAAGTTATCAACTCCCTCAATATTTTAATCAATCTTGGTATGGTGAGACATATTAACTAAGAACCTCAGATGGAAATACAAAATATTTAGATATTACTAGGTAAAGATGTCAGAACTCAATCTGGAGCTGAATTTTTGCAATGCTGGTTCAGGAGCAAATTAAGGTTTGACTTTCCTGGAGTTCTGTGCAACCAAATGCTTTGATATTAATCTCTAAACTTTGATTTTGAGGAGGATATCAATCCAGGCCTAGGATCACTCAAAAATTCCACTTCTGTGGAAAGCCCTAATTTCTGATAGTAGTGTCGGTCCAAAAACTGAAAATGCTTAGAATCAAATTCTGCTTTGACAGAAAGATGCGCCCTAGAGAGGATAGTCAGCCCAAACTTTTTTGCTGAAAATATATGGAGAGAGATCCAAAAAGTAGGAAGCCCTAGTTTCCACAGCTGCACAGTGTCTTCTTCTCAGGTTACCTTTGATATCATGTTAGATTTTTATCATTCAAACCAGCATTATATTAGGATCTTTAACTCAGAGAATAACAAGCACAACAATCAAACACATGAGACAATGAACACAATGTTTTTCCTTGAGGAAACCATAAATGGAGAAAACCCCACAACTTCTTCAGAGATAGAATCAACACCAAAAGTAAAACCCCAAAATAGTAAGATGATCTCCCGATAGCAGTAGTCTCTTTCTTTCTAGCCCCAACAACTTCTTCTCCCTTAGCTATGTGCTGCAACTCAGTGTGAGTGAGTGTGTGATAAATAGAGAGGTTGCAACTTCACTCTCTATTTATACTAATTCCCAACTTGACAATAACTCACTGGGGCCGAATTCTCTAGAAGAGTCTAATAACCCTAGGGCCCCACAACTGCAGGGACTTTAACCCTTGATCAATAGGAGGGTTACCCAGAATGACTTGACATGACTTGTTCACATTATAGAAACTCTCGATCAGAACATGGGGGCATGACATGACTCAATTACATTACAAACACTTCCCGAAATAAACATCGGGGTACAATACATACGATATACAAGTGAATACATTATGAAGTTACAATTACATCAACAATTGGGAGGCCTTGAGTTAGAGATTCAATTAGATACAGTCTTATCCACTTGGAGAATTTGAATTCATTCCTCATGCATTCGAATTATACCTATTTTTGTAATCTATTGTACAACAGATATTATTATGATGAATATACTGTAAATTCCTTAGCAATACTTGTATGTTTCCTGTGTGGTTTGTTTTTATTAGTTTGTATGTTCATCCTCCATTCAATTGTTGTAACATAATCAGAAGTCTCTACTTGAATATCATAATGACATTCAAATTCTAATAAGTATCGGCTTCAAAATCCCTATACTGCATGAGCACACCATAGTTGGTGGAACTCCAGTTACACTTACAGGATTTGATAGAGAAGGTTTATATCCGACCAAGTGTGTCTCTTTGGGGATAACCTATACTTTTCATAAAGCAGAATGACGGTATGATGTGAATTTGCATCAATTACCAACAACTGAAAAATATGACCATCAAGAACCATTACCCATTACCTAGGATTGATGACTTGTTCGATCAAGTCGGAGGAGAAAATATATTTTCAAATATCGACTTGCGATCCAGATACCATCAGGTATGGATCCATGATGAATATATACACAAAACACTCTTTTCAGACTCAATATGGCCAGTACAAGTATGTAGTAATTCCTTTTGGGCTAACCAATGCACCGAGAAATTTCACGTGCATGATGAAAAATATATTTAGTGAATACATGGATAATTTTGTATTATTATTTATAGATGACATACTAGTTTACTCAAAGAGTAAAGAAGAGCACAAGGAACATCTTTGAATAGTACTATGAGTGTTATGAGAACACCAACTTTAAGTTTAGAAAATGTCATTTTTATAAACCACAAATACAATACTTAGGTCACAACATTTCCGAGAAAGGGATAGTCATCGACCCATAAAATATTAAAGCCATCGAAGAATGGCCTACGCCTACTTGTTTCACAAACATTAGGTCATTTCTGGGGCTAGCATGTTACTATCGAAAGTTCATTGATAAATTTTCAAGGATTTCATCTCCCATGACCGCCTTACAAAAGAAGGAAAACAAATTCTTGTGCATGACCAAGTGTGAGGAAAGCTTCCAGAAGCTTAAAAACCGTAGATAAGAAAAGAAAGGATAAATATTTCCAAATTGGTGAACATGTTTATCTAAAAGTAAAAGCCAAAAGAATCTCATTGAGCCTGAAAAGGTTCGAAAAGTTGGCACCAAGATTTTTTGAACCCTTTGAGATACTGGCCAAGAGAGGGCCAGTGGCGTATGAATTAGATTTACCTTCTCATATAAAGGTTCATAATGTTTTTCACACATCTCTATTGAATAAATATGTATATGATACTAAACATCTGATTGCTTGGTCCTTGCTACAGGTGGAACATGAAGGGGAGTTTATGTGAGAGCCCCTTCACATTCTGAATAAAAGAGAAGTACAACACAGGAAGCGAACTATTGGTTACTACTGGGAAGACCCGGGTTTACTTCTAATGTACCAACAATACCCCTAGCTCACTGGCCCTTTTGGCGACAGACCGCAGAACGACTTGAAGTCTCACCCGAACTGATTTGAGATGGGTTGGCTGAAGACTCAAGTGTCCTCAATCGGGTTCTGTAGCCTCCTGGTGGTTCTTATCTCTTCTTATCCAGTAGGGCCTCTTTGCGAGGGTTTGTTTCTCTCCTCCAAGCTGACTCTGCTAGGGGACTAGCTCTTAGCACACCGTAGCTTCCAGGACGATGCGCAAACTCTCTTCTCCGCTCAACCCTTAGCCTGCGATATCTCACACCGCAGCTTCTCCGACGGTATGATATCGCCTTTCTACGCCATGATATTTCCTATGGCAATACTTAATATGCCCAACAAATTGCATGGTCTAAGGGTTTTCTCTTGAGGTATAATAACTCAAACACCTTCAACAGGGTGTTAAACAATCTTACTTGAACTTCCACGGTTCAACACACTTAACATCAACTGTACTCATCTTGTTGAAAGAAGTATACTGTAATTACTTAACACAGTAACTGCTAGCTCTACTGTGTGAATCAAGCACTGATAGACTCATATGCAGAACGCTTGATACATTCAACTTGCATTTAACCTTCTATAATGTTGTAAACTGAATGAGAACATACATACATTCACTAACTGATATACAACATTCATGTAACAGATAACAGATAGCAGCTAATTAAATCATAATCAAATGAAATAGTTGCACAACACACTGATTTTACGTGGTTCACCTCCCAGGAAGGAAGCTACGTCCACAGGAACTGGTTTTCATATTATATCTTGAAAAAGTAAACACAGTTCTGCTGCAACCTAGTATGCAGCTTGAGATCTTCTGGGTAACTCCGCGCACACAGCCGGGAGCCCTTCTCTCTTAGATATCTTCTCTTCCTATATTGCCTTCTTACAATGTACTCTTCCTCTCTCTCTCTCTCTCTCTCTCTCTCTCTCTCTCTCTCTCTCTCTCTCTCAATCCCTGCGGATTTTTACATTCATGCTCTAGGAGCCAGCTACCGGTTACAGTAAGATAACTACAGACTGAATAATAGAACTAGAGCTCAACCCTTCTACAATACAATTGACTATGAGCTAACATACTAACTGATTTTTTGACTAGTTAATTGTCTAAATAGATAACCTTTTAGAATACAAGATACATGCTTTTATAGGCGGCCCGAAGGTCTCGCCATTACAAAACTATGGGCCTTTCCCAACAATAACCCAAAAACCCTAACTGTGAAAGTCGGCCTATCTGTACCTGAACTACTGCTTTCCCTCACACCACATCTTTCTGCAGTCTTCCATGCTTCTCGACGCTGATCATGGGTATGGGCGTCACTTCCTCTTTTGTCATTCATATTCAATACCTCGGCCCATTGCTCCTTTTTCATTTATGAGGGTAGTTGAGCCGTCCTGTCTATGCCGCTGCCTTAAGTGCAGTGGTTGAGCTCTCTCTTCTCGGCCGCTCAGGTACTATTTCCTTTAACTTTCTTGTCTCGATATAGTAGCTTTTCCTGTAGCTGCGGGGCCCTACTCCAGTAGTCCCCTAACACTTACTTGTGGCTTGTCCCTAAACCACTAACAGCTGGCTTCTCCTGTTGTAGCTTCTCCTTGGCTTCCTGCGAAGTCCTTGTGAATCTCTCACGAAGTCCTGCGACTTCTTTATCCATAACTTCGACACACTCTTGTGCCGTTTGAAGCATAGCTTGACTAATGCTGGAGTCTTCTATAAACATAGTTCGTAGGTCTCTCTTATCTTTCCTTCCCTCATTGTCATGCTCACGCTCTCGTCGCTTGGAAGACCTGATGTACTGTAAAGTTGTATATAGGTCTTTTCATGGATCAGCAACTCCTTTAAGGATCTTAAGCTTTTGAGAAGCCTTCCCCAGCTATCCTTTCCTCTCTATCTGGGTTAGAACTCATATCACAGAGGAAATATAAATCTGTATCTTCCATCCTTCTCAAACATTTCATTCAGTTTGGATCCTTCTATACGAAAGCTATACAAATCATGAATTCCATTCCGAGAACAAGCCTTTGTCTGCATTCTGAAGCTCTGCTTGTTTGGTTTGTTTTCCCCTTTCACTTTTCTTCTCAGTAAATCACTCCAGGTAATTACGCTTCCTATGTCCTGCATATTTTCATTCCTTACCTCTGGAACCTCTTGTTCTTCTCTTAGCTGATGAGATAGGTCATCTTCCTTCTCCCGTTTCCTTCTTTTTCTCATTTTTACTTTCTTCCTGGCTGTAGATTTCTTCTCATCATTCTTCTACTCTGCTTTCTTATCTTCAGTGATATTCTCGTCTTTCTGCTTCTCTGCAGCAAAGACTTTGATGACATCTTCTACATCTTGCGCTTGACTCCTCATTCTTGGTGGCTATTTGACTTGTGATGTACCTAATTTCACAACCCTGGGAAGCGTCGTCATAACAGACTCGAGGTCACCACGCTGAAATCGTTGCACAATGTCTTCTAAAGGTTCCTCCTCGGACAGAACCAACCTGGTGCAATACTCTGGACGGGAAATGGCTGCGAAATTGGGGAAAACTAGCACTCTGTAACTGGAGTATCTTTGCACAAAGAAAACTCTTCAAATTGCTCTATAGCTCTCAGAAATCACAAAAGTAACCCTTCTGTATGAATGATCTCTGTATTTATAACAAAGGTGATAATCTCTGAAGCAACATTCATTTAGGCTAGACCCGTCGGCAGTATTAATTGCATGGACAAGACAACAACCGTCGTTTTGATCCTCATTAATTGCTGAAATCTGATCAAATTTCCCTCGAAACTTGTGTGCAGGTGCTGGTCTCATCCAAGATCTTTACCAAATCTGGAAAAATCATTATACTGTTGCCAAATATAGGGCAACGTATACCTGTCGTATCTATATTAAGTGCTCATCAGAAGGTGAAGTGACTGGCCTTCTGTCCCTTTTCAAAATTGTCTATGTGGCAAGGGGAATCATTGCCTTGCTGCGATGTCACACCGCGTCATCGAAAAAAAATTGTTGGCTTGAACCTTCTCAACATTCAAAACTCCGCAAGAGTCCCGTGACTTGTGTAACATAAACTTATACTTAGAATTTTTTTTTTTTTTTTTAATCTGCCAGTGTAGACTCATTACTGGTGCGATGCCTCCTTTCAACTACACTGGACATCTACACACAGTGCAATGTCTCCTTTCAACTACACTGGACATCTGCACACCCATAAATTGTCTGAGTTAGGGATGAGAGGTGGAGTGGCTATCACTATAGAGCTTAAGCCTGCTGCCATTAATCAAAGTGGGAAGAAGCTCCCCGTTCAGTTTGCTGAGATAAATGGAACCTCCTTTTGTAACTTGTTATATCTGATATGGCCCCAACCAATGTGTCTTGAACTTCCCTGGAAACTTAATAAACTTACTATCACAGAGGAGCACTACGTCTCCTATCTGAAAAATATTACTCTTAATGTGCCTGTCATGCCAAGCTTTTTCTCGTTCCTTCTGCACTTTCTGATGGAATCCTGTGATGAATCTGTCTTCCTCTAAGGCAAGCAGCTGCGCTAGTCTTTCATTCATCTTATCTATATCATCTATCCCGGTAATTTGAGTAATTATTAAACTAGGAATAATATATTCCATAGGAATAACAACCTCTTGTCCATACACCAAGCTGAAAGGTGTGTGTCCTGTAAGTTTCTTGCATGTAGTCCTATAAGCCCATAATACAGCATTAACCCTGAGGTCCCAATCTTTTCTTTGGCTATTACAGATCTTAGTAAGAGAATTTTCTAGAATCTTGTTAAATTCCTCCACCGTACCAAGAACACATGAAGGTGACGTATGCCCATCTGGAGGGCAGCAGTCAGGAGACTGGTCACAGCATCATACTCCGCCTGGTTATTGGTAGCAGCGCCTATACATGTACCATCAAGGTGAATCAGTTCCTTGGAAGGGGAATACAAGACCCACGCTGCAGAAGCCAGGTTGGGAGACCAGCGGCTTGCGCCATCAGCGAAGCCAATGTAACGAGGTGGAAAATGGTCCATCTGTGGGAATGCAACAAGAATGATGAATGTCAGATTATGGTAAAGATGGTAAAAAACAAAAAGGAGAGAAAACTGTACAATGCGGACCAATGAGGTCGTGGTTTCAGTTATGGGTAAAAGCGTTTAAGATACAACCCATTACGGGGGTTGCGGAAAGGGTGGCCTTCAGATTCAGCTAAAATGTATGCCCCCTTGCCGAGGCAAGTCTGCACGATGTAAGGGCCTTTCCACATGGATTCAAACTTTCCTTTGCTGGTGTTGTCGTTGGCTTGGTCATAGGCGAGGATGAGGTCCCCTTCGTGGAAAGTTCGAGGGTGAACATGTTTGTCATAACTGGCTTTGGAGCGGTTTTTGGTAGCTTCGATGTTCTGGAGAGTGGCGCGACGATCTTCATCGGCTTGTTTGAGGGATAGAAGATGTTGCTCAAGGGGGGAGGTATTGGGGAGAATATCAACGGCGATGTGTAAGGCAGGTATCTGACACTCAATGGGGAGGACAAACTCTACACCGTGAACTAAATGAAATGGGGTAAAACCAGTGGCGGTCTTGGTGGAGGTACGGTAAGCCCATAAGGCAGGGAATAGCATATGGTGCCAATTGTACTTATGCCGATCAACCGTGCGTTGGAGTATGGTTTTCAGGATTTTGTTAACAGCTTCGACTTGACCGTTCCCTTGAGGGTAGTAAGCCGAGGAAAATTGGTGTTCAAACTTGAGAAGGGTGGATAGCTCACGCCAAACGAAATATTCAAAGTGTGATCCATGGTCTGAGACCAACTATTTAGGGACCCCGAATCGAGTGATAACATGGTTAAAGAAGAAACGGGCAGTGGTGTCAGTGGTACAGTTGAAGGTAGGCATGGCTTCTTCCCATTTGGTGAAGTAATCAATGGCGACAACGATGTGCTTATGGCCATTGGTAGATGGGGGTCTACACTCCATGAATTCGATGGCCCACTTGCAAAAGGGACCAACGGTGACGACTGGGTGTAATGGAGTAGGTGGTGTCCGGGCCTTGGGGGAAAAAAGTTGGCAGTTATGGCAATGCTTGACCGCAGTGATGCAATCGGTGAAAAGTGTGGGCTAGAAGTATCCGGCGCGGATGACCTTTTGGGCAGTGACCATCCCTGAGAAATGGCCGCCGCAGGCACCGCTATGACAATCATTAAGGACCTGTTCAGCTTCCTCGTGTGTAAAGCAACGACAAAGAATTGTATCGACTCCTCGCCGATAAAGGACATCTCCTAGGAGGAGGTAGCGAGAGGCCTGGTGACGGATACGACGACGTTCATTACAAGTGACGGTGGGTCAGAACTTCTGCGTGTGCAGGTATAACAAGATATCACCATACCACGGGTCATCGGACGAGATAGTGAACAAGTAATTATCAGGTAACTCCTCGGAGATAGGTGGGGCCGAGATGAAGGAAGGGAGATCGGTGATGAGCTGGGCAAGTGCAAGGGCTTTAGTGCTCTTAGGTGTTCGGAATGTGAGGTCATATTCCTAGAGGATAATGACCCATTTAGCCACAAGACCTTGCAAGAGATGCCGGTTTAAGAGATATACCATGGGGTTAGAGTCGGTGACGACTATGGTGTGACTAAGTAAAATGTAGTGTCGCAATTTTTGGATGGAAAATACCACTACTAGGGCTAGTCTCTCCTCATATGGGTAACGTAGGGGTGGGCTAGACAAGGTCTGGCTGACGTCGTAAATGACATGCTCTTGGCATGAGGTGTCTTCTTGAACCAAGACTCCGGACACAGCATGCTCAGATGCCGAGACGTAGAGGATGAAGTCCTGAGAGAAATCCGGAGGGGAGATCAAGGGGGATTGTGTAAGAGCTTTCTTGAGGTCTTCGAATGCAACTTCTACTTGTTCGTCCCAGACAAAGGGTACGTGGGTACGGAGCAGGCGCAAGAAACCGTGAACGGTTTTGGCGTAATCAGGAATGAAGCGTCGAAGAAAATTGGATCGCCCTTGCAGACTTTGGAGTTGCCGTAGCGTTCGAGGAGAGGGAAGGTCTAATATGGCTTGGACTTTCAGGGGATCAACAGTAATTCCTTTCTTGGAAATAATGAACCCTAACAATCGTCGTGTCGGAATGCAAAAGGCGCACTTGTGTGGGTTCAAGCGAATCTGATATTTTCGACAACGCAGAAAAACTTGCCGAAGGTCAGTAAGGTGGTCTGATCGTTTTCGGGAATGAGCTATAAGGTCATCGAGGTAGACGAGCAGGATATGGACTAAATCATGAAAGCAATAGGTCATGGCCCGCTGGAATGTGGCACCAACATTTTTTAGGCCGAAAGGCATGACGCGATAGGCAAAGGTGCCCCATGGGGTAGTAAAAGCGGTTTTGTATTGGTCTTCCTTTCGGATTTGGATCTGATTGTATCCGGAAAAACCGTCCATGAACGAGAGGACTTCATGCCCCGCACACGCATCAATGAGCTGTTCAATAAATGGCATAGGGAAATTGTCTTTGGGATAGCCGTGGTTTAAGTCTCGGAAGTCAGTGCATACTCTAAGGTTTCCTTGTTTCTTGTTGACAGGAACAAGGTTTGAAACCCAGGTGGTATAGGCAATATGATAAATGAATCCTATCGTGCGAAGCTTCTCAATATCTGCTTTGACAACTGGGAGTTTTGAGAGATGAATGGGACGCTGTTTCTGATGAACGGGGGTACATCAGGCCATGTGTCAATGTGGTGCTCTATAATTTCAGGGTCAAGACCAGGCATTTCGGTATAGGACCAGGCAAAGACATCACGGAATTCTTTGAAAAGTGTTTTGTATTCCTTAATCTCCTGCTCAGTGCAAGATGCTCCTAAAGTGATGAGTTTGGGGGTGCCTCCGGGGGCAGCGATATCAATTTTGATGACATGTGAGATGTTGGCCATGTTACCCTCTTCGAAGGCGTCAGGAGCAGGAATAGGGTCCTTGAACCAGTTGACCTTGGGGGGAAGGAAATCTTTGGATTCAACTGCAAACTGGGTAGCAGTGTTAGAGGAAGATTCATCTGGGAGGAAGTAGGAACGGTGGTGCATGTCATCCCAGGGATAATCTGGGGCAGTGAGAGCCTCGAGGATCTCCTCATCAGTAGGGAAAATCTGTGTCGTCAAATCGGTTGATGAGGGAGTAGTGACCGAAGAGATCATATAAATGTTATTAACCTCTTCGGAAGGGGAAGAGACCGGGGAATGGATTTCCTCAATGGTGAGGGGTGCCGTCTCAAGATCCAGATTGTTCATCTCAAAGAGAGCTATTCTGTACTCAGGGAGATCGGGACAGTGATGTGAGTAATTCCTATAGACACCGCATAAGGCACAGGATTGGTTAGTGCGCAGGGATTTGTCGCGAGGCATAGGGGTTGAATCTAGATGGACAACTAGGATAGTGGGGTCGTCGTCAAGCATTTGCATGTATTCCTGTAAAGCTGGTAAGTGAGGACATAGGTGAGTCGCATGGCCCAATTCGTCACACAGCGCGCATTTGGAAGGAGCAAGAAACACAGGGGGGTTTTTTACTGTCTTAGGAGGTGGGACAGCAGTGTAAGGTTGGGGGCCTCTGCCCCCAGTGGGTTTGGTAAGAAGAGGGGGGAGGTTCGTGGAGGACGACGGGGTAGCGATACCGGGAGGTGGTTGACTAGTAGTGGCAATGGGTTGCACCGGTTGCAGGACGACACCAGGTGTCGGCGGACGAACGGGAGGCGAAAGATACCAAACGGGTAATCCTAAGGTTAACCCAGGAAGGATGAGGGTGGCCATGACCGGGGCGCTAACTACTCCTGAGGGAGGGAATAGGAAAGGGATGGTATGGATGGGTGTAGCACCAATGTGACTAGGTACCAAAGGGGGTTGAGGCAACAAGGGCAGTTGAGTAGTGAGAGTTCGCGTGTTATGGGATATGGTACATAGGTCGGACACTTCAGTAGCAGGTGACGGGGGTGGAATAGATGGGAAGGTCGAGGTCATTGGTGCGTCAGAGTAAACGCCGGTCCCCAGAGAAGAAATGAATGAGGTGGTGGCATCTGAAATAGGTTGTTCAATCATGGGGAGAACATTTTCGGGTGCCGCGGGGGCATTGGGATCATGGTAAGTGAGTTGGTCAACCTTGACCATGTGTCCCTCATGGGGGAACATCATGGTACGAAAAATAGTAGAAGCAACTGCCCGCATGGCATACATGTAGCTGCGGCCAAGTAAAAGGTTATAATCAAGCTGTGCATTGATAACCTCGATGTTTATGAGGACGGTTTTGCCAGCCAGCTGGAGGGGGACATTAGTTAATAGGCCTTGTGGTTGAGCTGAATGGCCGTCGTAGGCTCGCAACGCAGTAGAGGACTGCTGGAGAGGGGGGGATCCCATTTTCTGCCAGATGGAGGTGGGCATGACACATGTAGAAGCACCTTCATCAATAATGCATCGATGGATGACAAAATTCCGAATGGAAACAGAAACTTGGAACGCTAAAGTGGAAGGCATGCAGGGTTCGGATTGGTCCAAATCAAATGCCATTAAATTCGAATCATTTGGATCGATAGCCCCAATGGCTGAGAGTAAAGTCTTGCGCTGCGAAGGGCAGTTTTTTAAGACTTCTAACGCAGACATGGCTGCGGGGGACTGGGCTAAGTCATCGACAATGTTGTAGTTTGACGCAGCCTACACATTGGGGTTATTGTTGATATGGCGAAGTGGGAAACGGGGTGCTTTGGGAGCGCCATCTAGTGGAGGTGGAGGTATACACAACGCCTGATCAGTGGGATGAGCATTAGTAGGTGTATCGGCGGGAGGGGCTTCACGGGTGGAGCCATATTGGTTCCGCCGGGTCTGGAGGTTGATCTCATCGGAGGACATCATCAACAAATGGTGGGTACCTGAGTCAAGCGTGGGTTGATCAGGAGCAGCGTAAGTGATTAGTTTGGGTTGGCGTGTTGGCTTGAGGAGGAGCCAACGGTTGGGTGTTCACTACGCCTTGGGTTGGTAAGGGGTTTTGCAGCACCAAAGGTGGCTGCTGAGGTTGTGGCGGTCTAGGCGGTGCTTGAGGAGCCGTCTGCCCTTGGCGTTGTACATCAGCAGCCCAAAGTTGCCGAACCTGCTCCATATGTGGACAAAAATGTGTGTAGTGGCCATAGACCCCGCAAACAGAACAAGGGAAGTTTGTTCGCAAATTAGGGTTTTTAGCCTGCTTGGGCAGGCAATCAGGGTTTTGGTTAGCAGGGGCCGCATTATTATTAGCGGGGGGAATAGGGTGTTGACCAGCTTGCTCGGTCGGTTGGTTGTTCCCACGATTTCGGCCTCTGCCATGGTTTTGTTGGCCCTGGTTGCGTTGGTTGTTCTGGTTTTGCTGCGGGTTTTGTTGAGTGTAAACTTGCCCTTGGACAGCAGGTGGATTCTGAGGTTGCGCAGGGGCTGGAGGAGGCTGCGGTGGATGATATGTAGGTGGAGGTTGCGCAGGTGCAGCAACCTGAGGGTGTTGCTGATAGTGCTGTGGAGTGGGTTGTAGGTTTGCTGTAGGGGTTGGATGTGGCGGGTAGTAAACGGGTTGGGCTTGTGACGGCGCAGGAGCTGGTGCAGCCTGCTGGTGATAGTAGGGATGAGTTGTGACCGGGGGGGCGTAAGCGGGAGTCAAATGACCGAAACACTGAGGTGGACATGAGGGTCCATGGGAATGGTGGTGATGTGTCATGGGAGCATACGGGTTGGTTGCTCCAGACTGTGAGGTAGCCTGCGAAGGGTCCACGCCAGGGGTAGGACGGGCTATGGAAAATGGTTGATGCTGCGAAGAGACACAACCAATGATGTCGTCGACAGCATGGGATTCCCTCGGCGCATCGTGCTGGGATTAATTGTTGCGAGGGGCGTCAGGTATAATGGTATAGAGATAACCTGACTGGGCGTAAATGAGATCGAATTGCTGGGCCTTAAAGATGGCCTCTTCTTCAGACTAGGGTCGTTTGGATGCTACATCCTTAGCAATGATAGGAAGGAGGGATTTGAGGAACCAGTCTAGGAAGATCCGGTCGTCTAACTTAATCTTGCATAAACTACGGCGTCGACGCCATTCATGAATGTGGTCCGTGATGTGGGTAGCCGTGTTTTGTCTGCATGATAGTAGGATCTCAATGCCTGCGTCATAACGAACAGGTAACTGGAAGAACTGCAGGTAGGTCGAGGAAAGGGAAGTAAAGGTGGCATGGGTTCCATGGGATTGTTCGATATAGCACTTGGCAGCAGAGCCAGTGAAAGTGCACTGTAATAAACGGAGGCGAATAGAGTCATCTACTATGGAGTTGGAGGAACACCATAGATGGAAGGACATGATATGGTTTTGTGGGTCCTCACCTGCCTTTCCCTCGAACTTAGGGATGTTAGAGGGAAGCTTGGTGGGCATGTGAGGCCACGCAGGGTCATGTCGGATGGGGTTGTTGGTTAATCTAGCTAGGTCAGGTAGGTTGAGGCTAGCCATGAATGGAAAACTGGACGAAGAATGTGACACGGTAGTGGGTTGGATTAAGTTGGGGCCGATGCCCCCAAGTGGAGGGGTAATGTGAGGGAGGTTTCCCCCAAGCGGGGGAACTAAGGTGGTATAGGATGGACCTGCACCACCATGGGTGGTATGAGTCATTGATGGAGTGGGAATAGGTATTCCTGCTGCGGGAATAGGTGCCGTGAGGGGAACGGTAAATGGGGGCCCCATGGAGGGCATACCCATAGCCTGTGTGGTAACTGGTGTAGTGGTGGATGTGCCACCAATGGTCCCGACCAAGATGGGAGTGGGAGTCACGCCAGCCATGGGGCTAGTAGGGGTAGTGTAAAGGGGGTTCTCAGATTCTGGCTCAGAATCAGAGGTAAAATAAGGGGCATCCATATCTGGTGACGGAGCCCTATGCCGCTGACGAGTGGAGTCAAGTGATAAGGCTCGAGATCTATGATAAGTGGTATCAAGTGATGATGATCTGTGTCGAGAACGGGTGGTGTCAAGTGAACCGTGCTATGGGGGCTCGCCTCTGAGGCGCCAAGAATGTCTCGACGACTCAATGGTGACAAATGGTATCAAATCTCTGTGGGTTGAGGTGAGTAAAAAATGGCTCAAAAACCCTAATGAAACCGAGTGTGCAGAAGGAGAGCTCAAAAAATATGGCACTCAGGCCAACAACTAACTCAAAACACCCACTGTAACAGCGTGCTACAATAGGCGGAGTGTCAATAGAAATGGTCAGAATACCAACAAGCAGCAGGTTTTCTAAAAATAAAAAACGGTGGACTCACTAGACCAAAAGGAGGTAAGGGAGCATGGAAACACCTAACTAGAAGTATTATGACTCAACTAAACATATCCTCTGCAAGGTGATGAAATCCAAGTCAGACAATATGAATAGGAAATCCAAGTGGCTAAGGTATCCCCCTACCGGGAGGGACACCGGGTTGTCAAATCCTAGAAGAATGGCAACTAAGATACCCCGTTCATGACAGGTCCAGAAAGGTAAATCTGCCGCTTGGTCCTTTTACCGCAATACCCCTATACAGGGATATCCCGAGAACTGTGAAAGGTAGCCTTTCAGTTACTGAATGGAGTTTGGTATTCCACTCAGACCTCCGGAACCAATCTCGCGACTTCAACCCTCCTAAGGGAGAGGCCCTCTGATAAACCAGTTGTGACCGTGTCAAAAAATACTAGGGGATTTTGGTTCCCTAATGGAAAACAACTATGTCTCAAGTGTAAGTAACCGAGGGGTGTTTTTGGAAGCCTATCCCCCTGATCCTACCTAACTACAAAAATTCTTTTGTGTTCCCCAAGTGGGGTTAGAATGTTGGTTGAGTTAAGTAGTTTTTAAGTCTCACTTGAATTAGGTGACAGATTGTGTGCTCGTGAGGTTATGAAACCAAAAGAGAAGTGCCAGGGCAACTTCCTAAATATCAATAATACTGAATGAAAAAATTTTACCATGCAAAATTATCTGAATAAACAATGCTGAAATTTTTTAAAAACAATGCTGTAAAAAAGGTAATAGAAATAATAGTGCAAAAAAGGCTGTAGGACTGCAGGTAGGACAGATGGCTGTGCAGGTGCAGAAAAAATGGCAGCAAAGGGGCTAAGTGAAAAATTCAGATTGCGGGTCTGGGGTGAAATTGCGCGGTCGGACCGCGGGTTTGAAGGAAAAAGGTGCGAACAGATTGCGGGTTTCTGAAGAACACAGGCGGGCGGACCGCGGGTTTGAAGGAAACAGGCGCGCTCAGGTCGTGGGTTTCTAGAGAACTCACGTGGGCGGACCGCGGGTTTAAAGGAAACAGGCGCGGACAGGTCACGGGTTTCTAGAAAAACAAGTGGGCAGACCGCGAGTTTGAAGGAAACAGGCGCGCTCAGGTCGTAGGTTTCTGGAGAACTCACGCGGGCGGACCACGGGTTTAAAGGAAACAGGCGCGGACAGGTCGCGGGTTTCTGGAGAAAACAAGCGGGCGGACCACAGGTTTGAAGGAAACAGGGGCGCTCAGGTCGCGGTTAAGATCTGTAAAGGCGCGGTCGAGATGCAGCTAAGGGATGGAAAGGCGCGGTCGGAACGCGACTGTGAAGGAAAAAAAGGCGGTTTACGGTGGCCGAAAACGACAGCCGAAAGGTCAAAACGGGAAATAAAATAAAATAAAAACCAGCGGAGTCGCCAAAACTGTAGCTAGGGTTTTCGCCCTAGCTTGTGCGAATGAGCACCTACTAAGGAAAATGGATTCCTTAGTAGCAGTTCAATAATATATGAAATAAAATATGCTAAACAGTAATAAAAATTAATCTAAACATATTCATGAAGCAAAATAGGAGAAAGTAAAGAATGATTTTTTTATTGATCTGACCTCCAATGTGGAGGTTGGTGAAGCCCGTTGTGCTGATCCGAAAGGTTCTTCCGAGCTCCAGCTATTCCTTCTCTTTCTCCAATGGTGGAAATGGGCCAAAGGGGGCTCTCATGGTGAAAGTAGCTCAATGGTGAGCCAGGGTTTCAAGAGCAATTTTGGCAGAGGCAGGATACTTGTGATTGTGGATATGAAATGAGGGGTCTCCATCACTTATTTATAGTGGTGAAGTGCCGGTTTAGGGTTAGGGTTTCAGCTGTTTAGGGTTTTTTCCTCCTTTTCCTCATTATTTTATATTTTTTCTTCCTTTTTGGAGATTTTTTGCTTTTTTGGAGGAATTTTGGATATTTTTTGGAGGAAAAGAGGGTTTTATGGCCTTTTGGAGGCATTTTAATCCTTTTGGAGGCTTTTTAGATGGTTTTATGGGTTTTTGATGGAAATATGGTAGGAAAATGGACAAATGAGCCATGTAATGAGGTAGATGAGGTAGTGAACCTTTTTTGGGTGTTAATAGTAGGGAGTGCTCTTATGGTGCTGTATATGGAATTCCTCCATCAAGGCTTCAATAGTGCGGTTCAGAAAATGTGTACCTTGATCACTCATCAAAATTACTGGACATCCAAATCTATTTATGATGTTTTCAAAAATGAAGTGTGCAGCTGTAGCAGCATCACAATTCCTTAATGCTTTGGCCTCTTCCCACCTGGTGAGGTATTCTGTCTCTGTGATGATGTATCTCGCACCAGTTCATTTCCCTGGTGGGTTGATAGGACCCACAAAATCTATAGCCCATTTGTCAAATGCTCGCAGTGTAATCTGTGGTCGCAGCAGCATTTCATCTCTCCGCGAAGTTTTTCCTACCCTCTAGAAGATACTGCAGCATCTGCAAAACTCCTTAGTGTCTTTATACAAAGTAGGCCACCATAATCCTGCAGCTAGGATTTTCTGCACAGTCGGCTTTCCTGCAAAATGACCTCCTGCGGTACTTGAGTGTGCTTCTCTGATAATGGCCTCTTTCTCGTGCGGCATAACGCATCTACGCAAGACTTCATCTGGACCTAAATTGTATAACTGCCCTGCGATCAATGTGAAGTCTGCTGCTTTAACAACTAGCTGTTTCTTTTGCTTCTTAGTAAACTCAACAGGTTCCCACCCTGTAGTGAGAAAGTGAATGATATCAGCGTAGTACTCATCTGCGATCTGGATAGAAAACAATTGCGCATATGGAAAATTGTCCTCTAGATTACTTGGTTCTTCTCCTGAGTCTATCCACGACAGATGATCTGTTACGGAATTTAATCTCCCTGGTTTGACAATAATTTCAAAATCATACTCCTGAAATAGGAGTAACCATCTGCAGATCCTTCCCCCTAACACTGGCTTATTGACCAAATACTTCAAAGCAGAATGGTCACTGAACATCTTGAATGGGGCACCCAACAGGTAGTGCCTAAACTTATGTAGAGCATACACCATAGCTAATCCTTCTCGCTCTGTAGTGGTGTAGTTCTTTTCTACGGTAGATAGCTTTCTGCTTGAGTATGTGATAGGGTGATCGATACCCCCTTCTCTTGGCTGGGTTAAGACGATCCCCAGTGCAATGCCAGATGCATCCACATGTACATGAAATGGCTTGGTCCAGTCTGGAAATACTAAGATGGGTGTTGTAACCATCTTTTCCTTAAGTGTGTCTAGACTTTTCTGGCATTCCTCATTCCATAGGAATTTCACATCTTTTTTTAACAGTTTTTCCATTGGTGCTGTGATATTTGCATAACCCTTGATGAATTTTCTATAGTACCCAGTATGACCAAGCACTGTCCTCAATTGCTTGACTGAGTTGGGTGCTGGAATATTTACGATGATGGCAATCTTTGCAGGATCTACCATCAAGCCTTGTCTGCAAACAATATGACCCAATAAAATACCAAACGATGCACAGAATATACATTTCTTCAAGTTCATAGAAATCTGATACGGCCTACATTTCTCTAACATGAGCCTTAAATCTCCTATATGCTTTTCGATTAATCCAAATACAGTCCAATAATCAAAATAGACTTCTAGGAACTTATGGATGTATTCCTTAAATACAACAACTACTACTCTTGAAAAAATAGCTGGTGCCTTTTTAAGACCAAAGGGAATTACCGTATACTGGAATGAGCCCCATTCTGTTGCAAAGGTGGTCTTATAGCGATCCTCTGGATGGATTCTGATTTGGTGATAGCCTGGAAAGCCATCAGTGAAGGAGTAGACCTCCTGTCCTCCCACATTGTCTAAGACTTCATCAGTGAAAGGTGCCGGAAATGGATCATGAAGCGATGCATCATTGAGTTTGCGCAAATCGACACAAATCCTGATGTCTCCTTTGGTTTTATTTTCCTGTACAACCATGGGACTAGCCCATTCTCTCTCTTCCACGGGCTCAATGATGCCTGCTGCTAGCATCTTATCAATATCATCCTTAACTTTTTCTTTATATCGAGGATTTAATTTGTATGGATGCTACTTAACTGGCCTAGCATCCTCTTTCAATGGCATCCTCATTACTCCCATATCTCCTACTATTCCCTTCATTTCTGTAAACTTTGTGGGAAATAAGTCCTGGTAGTCGTGTAACAGATTTGCAATGTGTCCTACTGTTTCATCATCCCAATAGTCTCCAATAGAGGCAAATTTTGGTTCTGTGTTTGTGCCAATATTGATCTTTTTAATCTTGATAGGCTCTGCGATAGCTGGAATCTCTAGCTTTGGACCATCAACATTGCGAGTCCCTTCTGACTCCAGAATGTTGATACTGCGAGGGTTCTCATCCTCATCATTTGGTTCTGCTGTGAAGTTATAAAACTTGAGCACATCTTCTAACTGGATGGCCCACTCAGGCTGAGTATGTACTGATAGGGTACAGTCCTCAAATATCTTAGTCTTTATAACATCTAAAGCCTGATCAATGCTTGGATACTCAGATTCAAAAGTGAAAGTGAGTTCAAAGCTGTCTATCATAAGTGGCCATGTAACAGTTCCTCTCCGCAACTTGGTCTCAGTGTACCAGTTCTTTGGGATTTGGTCTAAAGTATGAATGAATAGGTGAACCCATTCATCCTCAGGAATGTCCAACCAATTCTGTTCACAAAGCTGAATATGTGACCTAGGGTCACTTTCTCCTGTATATTTCTACTAAAGAAACTCCTTGTCATTAGAAAACTTGATCGCCATCAATCTCTTGAAGACATCCCATGATGTGATATATTCTTTATGTGCATGCCACCATCTTGCAGGTGTGGCTCTTACTGCAAGGTCAATAACTGACATCCTCTGCTCATGAGGAATTTCTTGTTCAAACTACTGTAAAAATTTGTTGACATCTGCTAAGCCATCAAAGGACAAAATATCCTTAATCTCTGCACCAATCCATCGCAGTGACTTAGTCATAAGCGCACATTTGCGAGCTGAGACTTCATAAAGTCTGTTCTGCCAGTTCTCTAGACCAAAATTTGAGTCTGATGCGCATGAGCTGTTGTATCGCCAACTAATGTTTCCTTCTACGGCCGGATTAATGTAATCACTCCGATTAGCTATAATATGATAGAGGCTCTCCATGTTACATGCCTCATCCTTTGCTTGGATAGGTTCAATATATCTAGGACCCTGAAAAGGATCCAACGGTGTGATGACCCGGATCTATGTATCCTCAAAGGTCATTTGTCTTTTCTTTAAGTTGATAATAGACATGTTATCGATTGCCCAATAAATACCTAGTAGAGCTGGATATGGTATACTATCACCAATGATTTCTATAACTTCAAAGTCTATAAAGATGCGAACTCCGTCAATGTTAACTGGCACTTGTGGTAATCGACCCAGTGGTGATACCCTCTGTTGATTGGATAGTCTCAGATGGATAGGTGATCTGGCTAACTTAGGGCTACCCATCTGTTCCCATGTCTTCTTATTCAGAACATTTACCTCTGATCCTAAATCTAGGATTACCTCATCCATTTCAAATTCTCCAACTTGTGCTATGAGTCTCATCTCTCTTCCTATTCTTGTATGTCCCATAATATTATGAACAGCATGCTGCACACTGCTCACAGAAGAAGACGGCTAACACTGATCTATGATGTGCTGAAGCTCTCCAATAGCTTTCCCATTTCTCACGAGTGTCAAGAAACTCCGCAGGAAGGATTGTACACTTCCTATCAACTCATCCTCATCGCACCTTCCAGATGTGGTAGCCCGCGATATCTGCACAGGACTAATGCCACAAGGTGTTTGCTGCGGTATGCCCCTACATGGCAGTACCTATGATCTTGATGGTGTATGGTCATTAAAGAAAGTTTTAGCTTCCTGAAATGTTTCTTTATTCTTCTGTAGGTTGAGTGGTGTTGACATAGTAGTAGCTTTGCTCACCCACTCCGGACCTGTGTTCTTTTCGTCATCCTGCGATGTTCTACTAGTAGAAGCACCACTGCGAGTCACAATATTAACTCTGGGTTCTGGTTCCTTCTGCTCAGCAGTAATAAGCTGAATATTCTGGTTGATTGCTGGCTTAGGGTCCCTAATCTTGGCTATCAAGACATGACATTCTTCTATAGGATGATCATAGGATTTGCAATAATTACATGTTGTGGTAGGGTTTTGACAATCCCTAGCATAATGTCCTACAACTCCACAGTTGTAACAAGTAATCGGTCCATGGCCATGGCCAAAGCCTTCACCACAGCCAAAGCCTCCTCCATGGCCTCATCCTCTGAATCCTCCACCATGGCTAACATGAGCCGGTTCATGCTGTGGTCCTGCTACTGGACCTGGTGTCTCTGATTCGACTCTGTACAAGTCGTGTTTTCTCTCGACCATGAGATCATAAGCTCTGCAGTTATGTTCATCATGTTTGACTGACTTATAGAAGTTATAGTATAAGTTTTTAGGGGTCTGTACATACTTCTTAAGTAGAGGGCATTCCTGGTCTCTATGTCCTCTTGTTCTGCAAAGTTCACACCATGACCCTTGGTTCTGTACTAAGGGGTTAGGAGCCCTACTTGTTAAATATTCAACAAATACTAGATAGTTATCTTTAGTATGGCCCTATCCTTTACGCTTGGTACACCATAGTTCTTGTGCAATCTCTTTTCCTTTCTTAATCTCATGCAGCTATAACGTAATATTTGCTAACTGGTTTTGCAAGCTTGTCATTCATGTACTAGTCTCAGCTAGAGGTGAAGCCTCTAGTTTCATTTCCATCTCCAATGCTTCATCCTACATATGGAGTCTTTGTTGCATCACTGGAAGTCTGATGTGAGGGAGCAGTGCTGCGATAAACCATTCCTTATTCTGCTCCGGCGCAAACTCAAAGCTAACTTGGTCTATGAGAGCTTTGAATTTCTGATCAAAGTCCCATACTGACCCTGAGGGTAGTTGTTTAATGTCTTTGAGCTCTGTGATGCACTGTGACTCAGAATTAGGTTTCTTAAATTCTTTAATCATGGCGTTCGTGACCTGCACAAGTGTTCTGATCTGTGCTGAGGTATACTTCATATACCATGTTAAAGCTATGTCTCTAAGCATAGTGGCCAATTGAACAATTTTAGTATTATCATCTTGGATTCCTTTAATGGTCCATATGGATTCACATAGAAACCAATGCTTCTCTGGGTCTTATGCCCCTGTACCCTTAAAGGTAGGTAACTTCATGTCATCCCCTATTCTGTTTCTATGTGGTGGATGTTGCTGTGCTGTATTACTACCACTTGGCGATGTAGATGTAGGTGATGTAGGAGTAGTATGTAATGTATGTGAACTACTAGATGTAGTTCCTACGGGATTGTTCTGAGTCTCGGTTGCTTTCTGTGGGGTATAAGGGTGGTAAGGGATACACCCTTCTGGTCTTTCTCTATCACTTTGACTATGTTCTCTAGTATTGTCTGAACTGTTTTCAAAGAGAGAAGATATGAAATATACTTTATATTTCTTACCACTACGTGTACATCCAATGTCATCAAAATCACTCTCAAACTCTCATGACATTACACTTACTGAGCTTATTCATCTGAGAACATATCCATTACTCATTTTTCATGTAATAACATCTTAATGGACAAATTTAAAGAGTTCAAGTACTTACTGTGATATCCTTTGAAGAAGTACCTCTCTGCTTCGTTGAAACTCTTTCTTTGATCAACAACAAACTCTGTAATGAAGCCTTCTAGCACACTCGCAAGCCAGAAGTTGACTGCCCATAAAATGGTGTTATCTATGCTCTTCACGGTGTGAATCAGCTCTGGTGTTCACATGATGTTCCTTTTCTGCTTGAGAATATTCTTATTAGTCAACTTTGATAACCAGTCATACAACTCATTTCCATAGGTCGCAAAAAATATCTGATACAGGGCTGTGAAGATATGTTTTTGTAACCTGTCCTCTGTACTCAACATAGGAATCTTGTTTTCTGTTGCAGCGAATTCTTTTTCCTTAGACCCAACCCACTGGTTGAGTTCTTCTTTTGTAGGATGCCAACAGAACATTAGCTCTGTACTGTGTTCAAAGCCGGCAACGGAACCATTTGTTGGTTACTACTGGGCAGACCCTGTTTTACCTGTAATGTACCAACAATAACCCTAGCTCACTGGCCTTTTCGGCAACAGACTGTAGAACGACCTGAAGTCTCACCTGAAGTGATCTGAGATAGGTTGGCTAAAGACTCAAGTGTCCTCAACCGGGTTCTGTAGCATTCTGGTGGTTCTTATCTCTTGTTATCCAGCAGGGCCTCTCTGCGAGGGGCTATTTCTCTCCTCCGAGCTGACTTTGCTAGAGGACTGGCTCTTAGCGCACTGCAACTTCCAGGACAATGTGCAAACTCTCATCTCCACTCAACCCTTAGCCTACGATATCTCACACCGCAGCTTCTCCGACGGTGTGATATCACCTTTCTGCGCCACGATATCTCCTATGGCAATACTTAATATTCCCAACAACTTGCATGGTCTAAGGGTTTTCTATTGAGGTATAATAACTTAGACACCTTCAACAGGGTGTTAAACAATCTTAATTGAACTTCCACGGTTCAACACACTTAACATCAACTGTACTCAACTTGCTGAATGAAGTATACTGGAATTACTTAACACAGTAACTGCTAGCTCTACTATGTGAATCAAGCACTGATAGACTCATATGAAGAACGCTTGATACATTCAACTTGCATTTAACCTTCTATAATGCTATAAACTGAATGAGAACATACATACATTCACTAACTGATATACAACATTCATGTAACATATAACAGATAGCAACTAATTAAAGCACAATCACATGAAACAGTCGCACAACACACTGATTTTACGTGGCTCACCTCCCAGGAAGGAAGCTACGTCCACAGGAACTGGTTTTTATATTATATCTTGAAAGAGTAAACACAGTTCTGCTGCAACCTAGTATGCAGCTTGAGATCTTCTAGGTAACTCCACGCACACAGCCGAGATCCCTTCTCTCTTAGATCTCTTCTCTTCCTATATTTCCTTCTTACAATATACTCTTCCCCTCTCTCTCTCTCTCTCTCAATCCCGGTGGATTGTTACATTCATGCTCTAGGAGCTGGCTACTAGTTACAGTAAGATAACTATAGACTAAATAACAAAACTAGAGCTCAACGATTCTACAATACAACTGACTATGAGCTAACAGACTAACTGACTCTCTAACTAGTTAATTGTCTGAATATCTAATCTTTTACAATACAAGATACATGCTTTTATAGGCGGCCTGAAGGTCTCGCCATTACAAAACTGTGGGCCTTTCCCAACAGTAACCCAATAACCCTAACTGTGAAATTCGGCCTATCTGTACTTGATTTGCCGCTTTCCATCACACCACAACTTTCTGCAGTCTTCCACACTTCCCAGCGTTGATCGTGGGTTTGGGCGCCGCTTTCTCTTCTGTCCTTCATCTTCAATACCTCGACCCGTTGCTCCTTTTCCATTTATGAGGGTAGCTAAGCCCTCCTATCTACGTCGCTCCCTTAAGTGCAGTGGTTGAGCTCTCTCTTCTCGGTCACTCAGGTACTGTTTCCTTTGACTTTCTTGTCCCGATATAGCAGCTTTTCCTATAGCTGCAGGGCCCTGCTCCAACACGAACCATTGTCTGGCTAAAAGTGCAATGGAAGCACTTTGGTCCCGATGAATCCAGATGGGAGAATGAAGCCACCATGAAAGAGGCTTACCCCTCCCTGTTTCATGATTTCATTTCTAGTCCATAGAACACCGAGACAATGTTGTTCTAAGTGGGGAGGGATGTAAAATCAGGAATTTTGACATTGAATATATAGGGCATGATCTCCACTACATATGATTTACTTTAATGATTATGTTTATTTATATATATTGGGAATATTCCTCACTGCACATGAGTTATGTTGATTAGATAGATATATTCGGCGTGAGCCAATGCACAAGTTTATTGTCTTATATATGATTATATATGTTGGGTATAGGACCTGATGGACCAGACTATTTTTGTGCACTAGGAATAGGCCCAGATGTACTTGAAATTTATTATTATGTGATTAGAACCAAGCCCTAATATATACTGAGATGTTTTTTTTTATGTATTCTGCAGAAAATCGAATGCATGATTCAATTCTATGATATGTTGGGTGTAAGATGTGGAGCACATGATTTATGAGATTTTGTATTGATCATAATCTCTGTATAACATTAATTATGATATTTTTTGTTGAGCATAACCTCTAGAGCACATGAGTTATAAGATTGGAAGTGTTGGGTATAATCCCTTGAGCAATCCAACTTGATCTTGAGCATCAAATGTTTTGCCATTGTATCCCTAGGTGTATTGTACAAGTGCATCCTAGTATTAGTGTTGAGTGAGAGCCTCTAGAATTTTAGTAGTGTAATGGGATTCATCCATGGAGCTAGGTTACACTTTTTGGTAAGGCGCTTTCGGCAAAAACACAATACACTACCTCGATCGAGCAATTTTAAACCCTCGATCGAGGTCTTAACAACTCGATTGAGGGTTTAACAAATGCTTGATCAAGGTTTTCTTAAACCCTCAATTGAGCTTCTACTAAACCCTCGATCGATGGTTTAGCAGAAGCTCAATCAAGTGTTTAAGAAAACCTCGATCGAGGTTCCCGTGAAAAAAAAAATTATAAAAAAGGCCAAGGGGACCCACAGCCTCTTTTTGGCATTTCCTCCACACAGACCTCGGCCAAGATAAAATGCAACCCATGGAGATGGAGCCAAAAAATACCCAAGAAAAACCTACCTTTCACCATGATGGAGTCGGACCAGAGAGATAACATCCTAAACTAGATTTTTGAAATTTAAATCGAATTTTCCATTTTTTTTATGTTTAAAAAATTTAGGTTAAAATTAAAAAAATCATTGTTATATATGTTTTTATGTTAGTTTTTTTTGTTAAATTGGTTTGAAATGTGTGCCACAAGAAGAAATTCTACAGAATTTTTATAAAATTGTATTTTAAATTTGTTATTTATTTAATTTTTTTTGTTTTATATATTTTTTGGCAACCGATAGTGTTTATGTTGTTGGTTTAATTTTGAAATGTGTGTCGGGCAAGCAGAAATGCTGCCCAAATTTTTTCAATCCTCCAAGAATACACAGAGGATTGAAAAAAAATCCATACGACGGGAAGTAAACAGAACGTATATGAACCATAGTGACAATTAATCAACCCTATACTCGAGACAAATCACTAATTTTTTATAAGATTTTAATCTAAATTGGTTAAATATAAACATTAAATTTGTTAAATTTAAACAATAAATTTATAGTTTTTATAAATATTTCTATCAATTGCCAGCATTTATGTTGTCGGTTTAATTTTGACATGTGTGTTGGACAAGCAGAAATGTTGCCCATTTTTTATCAATCCTCCAAGAATACACAGAAGATTGGAAAAAATCCAAACCCTAGACGAGAGACAATCATGAACCTTAAATAGGTGGAGGCATTTATCTAAATGACCCATATATTTTAATTTAAATATTTTGATATATATTAAAATTTAAAAAATTAAATATATATATATATATATTATAATTAAAATAAATATATATTTATACATTTTTAAATATTTAAAAATTTATGTAACGTAAAATTATATTATATTAATTAATATGATTAGTTAATTTGTGTATATGAATATGGTACAGAATGTGTGTTTGCTCCTTAGTGATCACTGCACCCCGTCTTCTACATGCATCCCACACTCTATAGGTGTAGGTCTCTTATCCAATAATATTTATTGCTAGATGCAAGAATCACATAGGGATTGAGCCTATGTCTTCTTCTTAGAGAATAGGATTTTTTGAGACAACATTTTAATCAACCTAAGTGCATTCATCAACAATATCAAGTCTACTTCTTATAAATTTATTCAACAACTTGCAATCACCATATGCTATTCATTCAATGATTTGGAAAATATGTGATTGGATTCCATGTTTTGGAATACTCATTAATTGACAAGTTCACCCCTCTTAAGTTCATTTTTTGTAAGATATACTATTAGGGAAAAGATACCATTAGCCAAAGTTGCACATGTGAATAGTACAATTCATGCTCAGCTCATTGCCCACCTATCATTTTTATCCCTTATTGGATATAATGATGGAGATATCTTGGAAAATGATTTTGTAACTTACACAATTTCTTCCATAAGTTACACATGTGGACCTCAAGGTTCATTTCTTGTTGCAGCTCTAGAGAAATGCGATAATAGACATGGTTTCTACATGTTGGTTCTAAATGCCGATTACAACAGTTTTGCAAATTTACCCATATAGTTAAACACATTAAACACAAGACAATGACACACAACACATCAACACATTAAACATAAAAACCCTCTCCTAAGGAAAACCAACAAACCAATTTGCTTTCAATCATATATTAATAAAGCACTCAAAAATAGGTGTTTAGAACCATGACTTCCTAGACCACATATCACACGTCATTACATCATGTTGTGATGATGCTTCACAACTTTTTCATCATATTTATATATGAAATGCAACCAACTTCTCATTAATTGAAATCCATAACTTCCTAACCAGTTTCTTTTCTTATGTTACACTCATCTTGAATGGGTCAACTTTGGTGGATTACTCATTGAGCTTTGGGCATTCTATCAAATTCTCGTCGACCAGTCCTTTTCCTTTGACCAAACAGCTTATTCTGATCGATCAATCAACCAAACATTCACCACATGTTCCCTCCTACTCCAATCAACTTATACCAGTCGACTATCAACTTTGCTAATTGATTTTCATGCAAAGAATATAACATTCCCAACAATACACACTAACAATTCTCTCTTAGTGATATATTAAAAATAAACATAAAAATATTAGATAAATGCATTAATATTTGTGTCAATATATACACACTATCTTAGTGCTTTTGAGAGAATATCCAACCGCACAAAAAAATAGGATCTAAATAGTTGGATGAAATCTCTCAAATCCAAATGAACCTAACAACCTCTCCTAAAACATACAAGAAAACTTCTAGAGTAGAGACAAAATCCCCATTACGATGACTAATCTGAATAAAACGACAAACTTCAGTAAGATTGAGTATCGCATATGAAATTAAGGAGTTAGTCATTAAAAAACTCCTCCTTTACAAGTGATTTCCTCAGTCCATGTCACGTTAGGTCCTTATCAACATCGTTAACTAGTTTGATGCATCATATTATCCACCCTGAATTTAAGAACCTCGCAATGAAACAAAGTACATAGTTGGTCCAACCTGGCACCTGCATCTCATACATCGGTCATGTAAACATCATCAAACTATCAATTTTCATATAAAGGAATAACCATCAATCAGAGTACATGGGTACCTAACAACTTTAACCATTGATCTAGTAGGATTCCCTTCACGTACATGGTTCATTTAAATTCTTGATGAACTCCCTATTAATGCACATAAATATTCTTGTTTCTAGGCTTATCTCACCTCGTAGATTCTGGAACCAACATAGGCCACTAATAGAGAATCAAGCAAAAACATGGCACACTCTTCCAAGTGCTTAACAACACTGTAATAGAGGTTATCGAATGATTTATCAAAATTATCGGGGACAAATGGAAAAGGTGTATGCATGCCTGGCTAGGTATCCCAATGATATTATGTTGACATGATATATAGAGATGTGTACATACAATTTACATAGTCCATCTCTTGGAGACACCATGTACAATATTTTATACTAGTGCATAGGTACCATGCAATACTTCTCTCGAGTAGAAAGTATAGGCATGATGCAAGATGAAAATATTTATAGATAGATTTATAGGATTTATTCATAATATCCTAGAATTGTTACAAATATAAAGTGTGATTCACCTTTCAATATAGTCACTACTTTAATTAAACACAGTCCACAAAATTTACCTTGTTTGTCCATTTCCATACAACATCCACTTCTACAACATGCGCTATCACTAGCATCCTTTGGATCAAACTCTAACATAATTGTTTGTTTCATCTTGAAGAAAAGATTTTTCTTTCCTATTGCAGTCTCACCAATCCAAATTGAAATTAAGGATGTCGTAACATATGGCATATGAAAAAGTTCATATAAATATATCAAGCCATGCCTTAAGATATACTCATGATATTAGCACACTAACAAATTGTTGAGAATCAGGCATATCTTAGAACATCAAAATAAGAGATAACTAGTTGGAAACAATCTCTCATATCCAACTAAATCTAACAACCTCCCAAAACTTAGAAGAAAACTTCTAATCTACGGACAATATTTGCATTACAATGACCAATATAAATAACAACCAAAACCCTTAGAAGTGTCATATCATACAAGTAGGAGTTACTGATTCCAAAATTGTATCTTGAACCTAGAAAACAAAAGAAAGAATAGTACTGCATTATTAAGAGGTATCATTCGCTAAACTATTAAAAATTAGATTGAGAAAAATTAAATGTGGTTCTTCAACCGACATAAAGAATTTTTTTTCCATCTCACAACACTTCAAATTTAGTCATGGTTTTCATCATCAATGTCAAACCATTTTAGGTCAACACCCAACATTGTAGACATATTCAAAGACCAATCCATGAATGGTCCCAAAGTTTTGGAGCATTTTACCATTAATCAACATTCAAATTAAACTCCTTTCCTTCATTTTCACATAGTTAAAGGAGTGTTATATAAGTCAATCATCATTATAAAACATATATTAATTGAAGAATTGAGTAATATTTTATAATTTATTATATTACATATTTAAATATATTACAAAGGAAAATCCTTAAAAGCTTCATTTTTTTACTTCACACTAAGCATAATATAACCTATTTAGAGTTGGTTCTCAAACATGAAAGAATTCATCGTTAGAAAATAAAGATTTTTAGTTTGACCTATATCAATATCTAAGCAAACAATAATTTAATATGCGAGAAAAACCAAGAGGTAGCTATGTCATAGAAACAGTTACAAATTTTAGGCATATTAGAATTACTAAGAAACATTTTTACACAAACTCATTTTATATCTAAAATATAGATTAATTTATATTATTTTTTATCATATAAATATTATTATTATGACAAATATTAATATAATTATTTATTTCATGCATATGCATCTCCATAGTGGGGTTCTTCCATTCGTCGAAGGCAGAGTACTAGTGAATCTTTGACCATTCCTCACCTCGAAGGTCGCTAGAGGGCTCGTGAGTATAGAAATGCACATGATGTACTCTTTGTTGTTAGTTACATAAAGTTAAATTGTTTCACATGTGTATATTTAATCATCAAATTGCATGTCTCTATTTTCACAGGTTCACCCAGGCGTCCTACGGTGACACATGCTCTTGCTGGGGAACCGACTGAAAACCACTTGGGAAGTCACTCTGTGCATGATAGCGATGATGCAGTTACTGCTGGTGTCAGTGGGGAGGTTCCCCATGAGACAGGTACACTAAATGCATATAGATTTTTCTTTCAGTTATCAATACCTTTAATTTATGTTGATTTCAAATTCACCTACAGTTGATGTATGTATTTTTCCTGACATTTATGTTTCATCTAATTTTTCAGGTGTCGCGACTACACAACAGGGCCCCAACCCTCCCGAGGAAGCACCACAGGAGGATGATATCACTTGCATCACACTGCAAGACATTACTAGTTAGCCACTAGTCAACGTGATTGTTTTCACTCTAATGTCTGCTCCATTTCAGACCACTCTCCTGCATCACGTTCGATGTGGATGATGTTAGAGAAAGTAGATAATCTACTGAAGATATACAGGTCCATCCATTAGAGGAAATTTCAACTCAAAATCGGCCTCCTAAGGAAAATTAATAAAATAATAGTTAAAATAATAAAATAATATTTATTAATTCTAGAGGAAGAAAAGAAAAAACTACTTTTTTGTTCGTATTTTCGACATATCTCCCTGTGTTTTTACTCAAATTTTGATTGGGATAGCTCGTTGGATGTGGAATTAAATTCCGCATCCATTGAGTACCCACTCGGCATAGTTTTGATAGGCCAAATACCTGAAAAAATGTGATGATGATGTCATCATCATGTTTTTTCAGGTATTTCTTATTTTTGGGGTAGTGAGGCCTGTCAAAAGTATGTCGAGTGGGTATTCATTGGATGCGGAATTTAATTCCACATCCAACAAGCTCTCCTGATCGAAATTTTAAAAACAGAGGGAGATATGTCGAAAATACGAATAAAAAAAGTAGTTTTTTTTTATGATACCTATTTCGAAATTTATATTAAAAAATTGTTTAAGAGGTGCTCCCTTTTTGAATTTTAAGGCATTTTGATTGGCTAATACATGATGACATGGAATTTGTATTATTTTTAGAAGGCCCATTTTAAATTGAAATTTCCTCTAATGAAACCATTAAGTTGTCTTTGGGCCACTACATGTCAAAGAAGAAGGGTTGCAGTGATGGGTCTTGATAAATGGCCCATAGTGAGAGATGTAACAACTGGCCATTATGTGCAGGAAACATTATTTGATATCCCTCATGACCACCCCATTGGTCAATCGCTTAGACTGAGGGAGTCTAAGCTAGAGACTGCAACACCTTATGTCTATGACAGGTTTATTGGAGCATGGGGTATGTTTCCACACCTTAACCAGGTCCCAGTGTACTTTAAAAAAAGGTATATGCATAGTTTGTTCTAGGGATGCACCTAGATTACACCAGCACACCCTTGAGCTTCTATGGTGCTGGTGGGGGACACAGTCATGTGCGTCTTAAGGCTAGGAGAAACCCTGGAGCTCTCGCAGAGGAAAAGCATTTGGTAGGTCTCCCTAACATGACCTTTCTTATTGCATAGGATGTAGTCGATTCATCTCTGCTAGTGATTGAGGAGCAAAGTGTAATAGCAGAGGTGACATGCATGACAATGCATGGTACCATGATGGTTGTGCAGGAAGAGAGATGAAGAGCACCCACTGTGCCTATAGAGACTAAGTTATAGTGGGTGGGTGATGATATTATCTACCTTCTTGATCATGACACAGTGGTGCAGTATGCTATCACAGCCCGCGATGCATATATTTTTACTGCATGAGAGATGTAGGCCTCACCTGATCGGATAGGTATAGATTTATACAATTACGTATTCTTTTGAGTGTTTTATCAAATTATATGTTGTCATTTGATTATCTTGATTGTAATGTATCCTCAAATGAATCATTTTTTTAACTAATACTTTTCTTTTTGTTAGATCTCCATGTAGGATCCCACTTTCATGGAGGTCCTTTTTGGCAGTGATGCATCTGTTCGAGGTCCCACTGCAGTTCCATCTGCCCACGTCGAGGAGGTATGTGTTAACTGTCATCCTAAATTTGAATTTCTAAATGAGTCAATTATCGTACACATAAAAATTTGGTTTGTTTTAACTTTGATCATTTATCTTGTTCAGATTGTACATGATAGAGGCAATGGAATTACACAGGATTCTACACAGCCCTGCCCAATTCCTACTCACGGCACGCTAGTCGATGAGGTACTAGTTATTTATGTTCGAATTGTTTCCACATTTATGTTTAGATTATAATTTATATGTTCAATTTGTAATTCTCAAGTTCAAACTGTAATTCATTAATATAATTATTTTCATTTCATATAGGCGCAGACAAAGGCACTTGCAGATGAGGGCATTCAAGCCGCGGTGATGTTTAGAGATGATTGGGTTGACGCTCATTGGTCGAGTCCTCGTGAATATTGTCTGGGCCGATAGGTGACAACCTCCCAAACATGACACTCAACTTGAGCGAGGTGAGTTCATAGATCTGTGTTTCATATAGATTTAAATTTTTGTCACATTGTACATGTAATTTAAATATGTTGTATGTAGATGACTTGCAGAGTTCATAGTTTGAACTTCTCTAGTTCTCCGACCTGGGTTTTATTTTCCGTGATGTGCATGAGGAAGGCCATGGACATAGTGCAGTTGATGGNGACTTTTTTTTTAACATGATGGACTGTTAAATATTTTAATTATTTGGATTTATAGTTTAAACTTTGTTTTTAGCTACAATTTTAAAATATTTAAAAATCATAAATGTTTTACAGTCTTACAAAATTGTACAATTTTGCAATTTAATAAATTACAAGTTTACAAAATTTACAGCGTTTACAAAGTTTACAAGTTTACATGTTTGGGAAATTGTCAATCAAACACAAACTTACAATTTTAACATAACTTACAATTAAAATGTTACAAAATTTACAACTTTACAATGTAAGATCTACTAGTTGCAAATTACAGTCACAATTTGCAATTTTAAATTACAACTACAATTTACAATTACAATGTAAAAATTGATTTCATTTACAAAAAAATTTACAACTATAATTTTAAATTTGATTTCATTTGTAAACAAAATTACAAGTTTGAAAAACTGTCAATCAAACAAAACTTACAATTAAAATGTTAAAAAATTAACAACTATACAATGTAATATACTGGTTGCAATTTACACTCACAATTTGCAATTTTAAATTACAACTACAATTTACAATTACAATTCAAAATTAGATTTCATTTGCAGAAAAATAAAAATTAATTTCATTTGCAAAAGAATTTACAAATTTACAAAAATCACAATCGAACTAAACTGTAATCACATTTGGAAATTTTCAATTAAAATTAAAATATACAATTCAATCTAATTTAGTTGACAAGTTTACAAAATTTACCCATCTACAATAATTTATAGGTAACTTACAAGTTTAACATTCACAATTTTGCAAACTTTATAAGTTACAATTTTAAAGTTTACAAGTTTACAATTTACAACAAATGAAGATTACAAAGAGCAAAAAGGAGAAGAGACCAAGATAGGGTAAAAATGGGAAAAAAAATATCAATTGCAATTGGTGGATTTACTGAGGACACAATAAATGTATGTGTTTTTCTTTGTATTGCATATGAGTAACAAAATATGCAACATATAATGATAATGTTAGGAGAAGAAAGCTAGTCTACAATCTCTAGTCTAGTCTAGTGTAGTCTAAAATACATTGGAAAAACTTACAAGTTTACAATTTACAACTTGTCTACAACGTAACATGTAATTTAGAACTTTGCACAAATAGAGTGTGATATACATGTATTTGTGCAAATACACCAAAACAAAGTTACATAGACAAAATTGAGCTTCCATAACATGGTCTTAGGACATTGTTGGTATTCCTAGGTATAGGTGAATGCACATAGAGTATATTTGAATGCACATACTCACATATATAAGGTTACAAAAATTACATTTAAATACAAATGATATATTTCAGAAGAAATTTTGATCTTCTACATTTCAAAAGCATGTTAACTATCTCAACATCAAAAGTGGCATATAAATTTCATTCATCCGGCCAATGGGTTATAGGAGTGCACGTCTCCATAATACGATCATGGTCAACTACTAACATATTCCATACCTTTTGTTCACCCCTCTTCACCTTGATTTCAATGAGATGTATCCGAGATGCCACCACCAAATGACTGTACTAACAACATATATATTCAGGCATGAAATCTCTGTAAATAATATAGTCACCTTGTCTTCTCACTTTGTCAAAAAAGTGGCCCATCACAACTAGGTCGCCAACCTGGTACATGAACTCTCCATCGACATAGGGCCGCAAAAACTTACTTTTTATTTGCGTATACCA
>LPNX010975964.1:0-145808 GCA_001517045.1 Pseudotsuga menziesii | reverse complement strand
ATATATATATGCATGTGTACAAGACTAGAATTTTAAACATTCAATCAACTATTTGAAACTTGAATGTGTGAACGGCATAACGAATCCATTAATCAAATAATGTACCTTGCTTAACCAAATCAAAAACCTGATCATGATATAGTGAAGCCAATGGATCATCAGTGTGCATCTCTTGCCACATAGGAATTGGATGTGGACCCTTTGGATTAAGAGGGACACACTTCTATTGTTTCACATATGCATCATTCACATAATGATCAAACTCCAGTCCATTGGCATCAATGCAGAACTCATAGAATCACACATACTTTCTTGTTTCAATGGAAAATATGTTGCCCATGTCTTTACTATGAACTGAATGTAGTTCTCTCGTACCAGGTATGGTCTCGCAATACCATGGCATGGATATATTCACATATCCAGGGGAAACATCCGAAAAAAACATGCATCAAGTAAAAACATCACACACATATATATATAACACAAACACATTTACTAAATTCCAATTAAGTTGTTGTTTTCTTAAATAAATATATATATATATATATATATATATATTGTTCCTACCTACGCACCGGCCTTGCTTGGTCATGACCTTGGTGACCCTAATTTTGTGTGCACCAATCAACTACTTCTGTTTAGAACTTGAGTTGAGATGCACTATGACTCATTTGGTACCTCTTAAGTGCTTATTTCACACATGCACCTGTGCCATCATGTTCACCCTTTATTGTTCCTTGTTTCAAGAATGCTCCAGGTGTGCCGAATTCCTATCTCTTTGTGAAGGAGACTCAACCAATAAAAGGAGCGTTCTGATTTGAACTGTCCTACACACCCATATGACCAAATCCAGTGTTATGTAAATAACAACCCATTCTTTTTGAATGAATCATAAATCAACCCAAACTAGTGTTTAACAAACAACATTTCATGCTCATGATTATCACTGACATAAAAATGGTATTCCTTGATCACAACGCATGACTGAGGAGTGCTATCCCTACCATCAATGCTCTCGTAAGAATGTATATACAATACATGTACTAAGATGGACACCTGGTCGGATTGATAATACTCACTTTATATCTCTCTCTCATGATCAAATGTGTAATTCTAAGCAAATTCTACCACCGATAGGATTGTGCCTGGCTAAGAAACCTTACGAGAATGCTTAATTTCTAAAGCTTGCCACCTAGACCTGTGGGAGTGCTCAATGTATTTTTAAATAAGACATTGAAACTTTTCCATGAAGTCTGAAATAGGAATCTCATCCTTGAGCAAGGAGATCCTCTTAGATGGAACATGTGAAGAAGATGATGGATTCATGGATACATACTCATATATCTTCCACTTAACTATGATATCTGACAATCCAAGGTGTGTTGGATCGATAGGAAACATCCTATGGAACAATGCCACACATTCATGGTATGTTCTCCCAGCTACACATACATACATTTTAATTAAAAACACATTTTAGTTAAAAACACATTTTCAAGATTCCTATTTCATAGTATCATAGCAATAAAATCCCGCACTGTGTAAGGAGGTGGTTCACCATCCCAATGTTTTTTTCCAAAATCGACAAATGTGTCGTAGTATAACTAGAATTCAACGTGGTATTGACAACAACAAGTGTCTCGAATCGTACTCAGCCTAATATACCATGGTTTCAACTTACTAAACATGCTAAATGAGATCTGGCCACCAGGATTTAATTCTTTGAATTCCTCGAACAAAGCAACTCCTGTAATCTCCATAACATGCTTGTAATGATCCCTATAAATTCCTCCACGAGAGCATTGTTGTAGGACATGTTTTAGATCTAGTATAGTACCAGAATGGTTGTCCCAAAACTATATAACCTTCTCTTGGATGTCCTCTTCCATCCTGTCTTGATATGCTTCTCTGCAAATAAGCTCCCAACAAGCAGCTTCACCATTTTCAAAATACCACGAATTTAGTGTATTTGTGCAGTGTTTTTCTTGAAACGTGGAGCATATTTGACATTGTTGCGACCATTTGGTTTCTTGAGGTGCTTTGTGGCACAATAGCAGTTGTTATTACACTACGAGCAGATTTGATATCAATTTCTCTTGACTTTTCAAATGCAGATATTGCAGTTGTTACATTTTTTGTTACATTCTCACATGCACTTTTATTTTTAGCATCCCTAAAACCGAACAAATTTGTGGCATGTTTCAATTTTTTATGTTTTATCAATCCATGCAGGATTTGAGTTTGTGTAATCATTGAGTGTTGTTCAAAGTACAACTTGATTATTTTACTAACATTCTCTCTGATTGTCCAATCAAGGGTCAGGTTCCCGAAATCTTCTTGCATGGCATTATCTAACTTTCTTAAACAATTTGTATCCATTCCAACATCATTGAAGATCCTAATTACTCCTAAGAAATCAGAGGGTGCACGATTGTGTGATGGCTGGCCAGGATCTATCCCTCCATAAGTTAATTGAATTTTTAAATTGTTTAATTCTATGACCAAATAAGGGACTTTTACATTGCTCAATTTCATTGTCTTTCAATGAAAAATAAGTGAATTAGAAAATTTTAAACAAATGCAGTATGCAAGAAGATTTGTTTTTAAAGCACCAAAAATAAATGTTATGAATGCTGAAGAAAATCCACATATGCGGGGTATGCAAGATAATGTGTTTTCCAAATCTATGCATGGGTGCACAGAATATTTCCCTAAAGGTGTATGTCCTTCCTTCACTTTCAAATAAAAATAAATTTAAATGTTTGCAAAATTATTGTTCAATTGTTTTCATCCTTCTTGAATTGAATTTAAGTCTTCGTAATTTATACACCATCTTATCATATTTCCTTAAGGAAGATTTTATTGCAACCACACTTGTATAAATTACAAAGAGTAAATTGTATCATTTAGAAGATCAAAATGATTATCATCATGTTGTCTTATGCATATAATTTACACTTAAATGTGAGTCTCTGTTTGATGCAACCTATGCTACCCATTGCACAAAGTTTAATCTAAAATCCATTGACACAAGTTACGTTAACATATAATCCAGTCTTTTTGTATGCTTGCAATCAATTCTCTTTTCATAAAAAATAATAACTTCATATACGAACTATCTAAATAAAATACTTCACGTTCAAATAAAAATAACTTTATGTGAATAACTTTATTGTTCAATATTTTCCATCAATCTTGATTTGAATTTAAACTCTTTGTAATTTATACACCATCTTATCATATTTCCTTAAGGAATATTTTATTGCAACTGCACTTGAAAGTGTGGCTGCAATAAAATATTCCTTAAGGCAAAATGATAAGATGGTGTATAACTTACAAATAGTTTTGCATCATTTAGAACATCAAAATGATTATCATCATGGTGTCTTATGCATATAATTTACACTTATGTGAGTCTTTATTTGATGCAACTATGACACCCATTGTACAAACTTGAATATAAAATCCATTGTTCCACAAGTTAGGTTAACATAGAATCAACAATATTTGTATATGCTTGCAATCAATTCTCTTTCAATAAAAAATAATAACTTTAGATAATCGTGCTAGAAAAAAATATAACTTCATAAACTATAATATTTTGATGAAATAATGATAATTGTTTAATATCTCGATGGCATTTTTAACCATAGATGCACATTTTATTTTACTTATCATATTGCAATAGTTCGCTAAAAAACTATCAAATAAATACAAGCTCAAGAATAGAATTTTATTTTAATTATCCTATTGTCATTGTTAGTTAAAAAATTAGCAAATAAATTATACAATCTTGAATAACATTTTATTTTACTTAACATATTTTCATTGTTTAAAAAAAATAAATAGAAAATATTTATACAATCTTGAATATTCTCTAAATGTATTGATTTTCATATCTTTACAACGATCTCTTACATCTCATATTCAAGGCTAATGAATTCTTGAATTCGTCTTAGTTGTTGATTTTCTTTAAGATCATCATT
The DNA here is from genome assembly GCA_001517045.1 of Pseudotsuga menziesii. NCBI lineage: Eukaryota > Viridiplantae > Streptophyta > Pinopsida > Pinales > Pinaceae > Pseudotsuga > Pseudotsuga menziesii. Next base: position 141,822 of record LPNX010975964.1, on the reverse strand, counting down.
GTCATCATTGCTTGAAGCCGTATGATTCCTAGTCATTTATACATGATTATTGATGATTGTTTAAGTTCAATCAAGTGTGTCACTTGTAAGTTAGTTTGTCAACAAAACTATCAATAAATTTAAACATGCAATATATTCAATAAAAGCATTTTTTATAAATTATTCATGATCTTATTTAGAGTGTACAAAGCCTTGAACCAAATTCTACAAAGGCTTTCCATTTATTCTACATATACTATACTTCATTAACCATTATACACACAACTATTGAAGTTATGTGAGTTGTTATAAACAATTAGTTTCTATATTAAATACAAATTGTACAATGTTAATTACCATCATTATAGGAGGTCTGTGGAAAGATTTTTGTATGTTCATTAATATGAGTGATAACCATTTTTTTTAGTTAAGTTTGAAAAATTTAAATAATTTTCATCAATGCACAATATGAAATATCAACATAGTACATACTCCATGTAATGTGTAACATAGAATATGCAATGTGTAACATAGAACATGTAATATGTAAGAGAAAACATGAAATATTAGTATGTAATAGGATAAAAAATCGATGAAATAAGAGATAAGTCTATGGAAAGGATGAAGAAAATAGGTGGAATGTTAAGAGGAGAAGATGAATGTGAACCTATGATGGTGCAATCAACTCCCATTGAGAACAATCTTTGTAATTTTTAGCATAAAATTTATATACATGTGAGGCTATATTATCAAATTATAATTCATTTACATGTGAGGCTATATTATTAAATTATAAAATGCATTTTTATGTGAGGTTATGTAAGGCTAATGGATATATGCATATTCATTTAGAACTAGATATTATGCTAGAATATTATGCACTATAATTATATATATTCATCAACCATTCTCTAATTTCATTGGACAACTTGTTATTCATATTATAATATACTTACTTTGTATATATGTAATTTAGTGTAGTGGTTAAACATTTTTTTAATTCTTTCACAACACATACCATTGTTTGACATGTACATAAGTGGTTTTATAAGGTTGTATATATACATGCACATACAATGTATATAATTTTATGAATTAATTACAAAATTACAATTAAAGTCTAAACATTTTAACATATATATATACCAAAATTATGAACTAGAACACTATGGAATTGAATACATGAATATGCAATATGAAATTATATGATACGTGAATATGAAATTATACAATGTACATACAATTACGAATACATATATATGAATACATGCACATACAATGTATATAAGTTTATGAATTAATTACAAAATTATAACTAAATTCTAAACAATTTAACATTTATATATATATAAATTATGAACTAGAACACTATGAAATTGAATATATGAATATGCAATATGAAATTATATGAACTAGATCACTATGAAAATGAAATTATATATATGAATATGAAATTGCATAACTTTTAAATCATACCAATATTGTTAGCAAATCATACCAATATTCTCTCATCATAGGTTTATTTGCAACTTCTTCTCCTCTCAAGATTGCTCTTATTTTCCTCTTTCTTTCTCTATATTTCTCTCTTATTTCTTCGGTGTTGATTTGATTTCGAGTATATATTTTACTTCAATGTTTCTTGCTTCCCATTGTGATTGATCAACAATCCAAATTAATACCTGAAATCATATGTAATGGCACATTACAAATGCTAAATTTGCATTAGAACACAAGCATTGTTTAAAACATGTTAGTCAATTGTAAAGGATAATATTAGTGACATGTTTATGTTTTATGTTTTATGTCTATATGGAATTCCTTTAGGATTCAGGTGGGAAATGTGGTTGGGAGTTTATTTGGAATGGAATTAATGCCATCAATTCCTAAGTTCATTCATGGGAATTTTTGTTTAGGATTTTAACAAAAACAAGACCTTGATCGAGGTCTTAGCTCGATCGATGGTTTTAGAACTACCTCGACCAAGGTTTTAATAGTAGCTCGAATCGAGGGTTTATTAGACCCTTGATTGAGGGTTTAATAAACCCTCAATCAAGATACTACTAAAACCTTGACAGAGTGATTTGAATACCTTGATCGAGCTACATACCTTGATCAAGGGCCTGAAAAATAGAGAGTTATCCCTCTTACATGCAAATCAATATTTCTCTGTGTCTTCTAGGGGTGTAAACCCTGATGTTCATGGCACATAACTGAGCGTATTTTATACCAATATATTCATCACCAAATCCTCTATCTATTGAGGTATCATGCAGGCATTTTGGAATTCCTATGGGTTTTTTTTAATTCATTCTAAAACTTAAACTTTGAAAACCTAACAACAACTTCGAAGCAACTCAAAGAAAAATCTGCAGGGTAAAAAATACACATCCAAAAATTTCTTTAAAATGCACATCCCACACATCAGCGCGTCCTCTTCAAAAGGGTATCTTTGGTTTTTCAATTTTTGAAAACAGTGAAAAAAAACTGGGATGGACACACATCTGTATAAAATGATATTGAAATCAGATGTGGTTACTTTCAAAAAATAATAAATAATTGTATATTGCAAAATAAATTAAAAAACAAATATGCAAAAGATAGTTCATTTTGTGTTTCACACACACACACACACACACACACACACACACACACACACACACACATATATATATATATATATTATTAATGTAATATTGAATTATTGGGGTGGGACACGAGCTACTTATTAACTTCTCCAAAATTTTAAGGTCACACAGTTCATTAAATGAAAATTTTCACACATTAAATGCCATTGGAATATTTTAAAAAACATATCATTTGGAAGCCAACATAATATTCTACAATTTGTTTTTTTACTGCAATTTTAAATTCACATGGCATATATGCGTTTCAAGGGTTTCTATCTAGCACATGAGTAAAAAATCAGGTTTTCGTCGCCAAATTTATCTAGAAAGTGTTACCCAACTTCATGGAATCACCCAATGCCCAATTGATAGTGTTGAGATTAGGCTCTTCATAGCACTATGAGTTACTATGAATTAAGTTTGTCGAGTTGGAAAGACTATGAATAGCAATGACCCTGATTATACTGAGTGTATGTCGATTAATTGAAATTTTAAACCTACTTCTCATCAAGGTCTTGAAGAGCTACATGAAAAATGAGGTAATCCAAAATGCAAGGAGGATCTAGATATACCTAACCTAGTTGACCGGCATAACCCTACCTAAGGCCTTGATAAAATAAATAACATAAACTAAGGGAAGCATCAAAATAAAATAACTATGATATATGATGCATGAATAATAATAAAATGATAATAAGTAGATTTTATACAATAGGTATATGGTAGTGTGTATATATATATATATAGAGAGAGAGAGAGAGAGAGAGAGAGAGAGGTAACTAAAATAATAACTGAGATTCTATATCATAAACTAAAATATTTAAATAAATATTATATTATAAAGCTCAAGTAGGAACTAGTAAAAGTTCCTAGTTAAACAAAATAAATATTTAATACATAAAAATCAAACTAAAGATTATTTTCAAGAAAATAATAAATTATTTATTCAACTGAAGTTAAACCAACTGCCCTTTTTCCAAAAGATTACCTATAAAAACAAATCCAAGAGAAGGATTTGGGATCTGATTTATTATTCCTCGATCAAAAGGGAGAGAATTTTTCCAAAACAAAGCACTCTTATACAAAGCTTGATTTCCAAACAGTAGCAACCTCACCCTTGGGAGTTCTAGATCACTTGCATGTTGGAGCTAGCTCGGGGGGATCCAAAATAGAACCAAGAATGGTTCCAAGTCATGGTTGGGAGGAACGTGGTAGTTCCAAAGTTATGTGGTTATCATTCCTAAAGTGAGAGATAGAAAGTGTTTTATTAATTCTTGGTGTTGAAGTGTGCAAGGTCCTTTAGCCATTACAAGATGCATAATTGCAGGTAAGATATTTCTACATTTTCAAGCTATTATCTCTATTTTGATTATGCTTACAGGTTGTGATTATAACCATTAGGTTTTGTACTAGGAGCTTTGATTTTACCCTTCATCAGTTTGAATAAATGTTTTAGGTTGTTTTGTTACTTAAAATAGAATCTCACTTCAAATTCCTATCTAGATTCTAGGGTAAATTTATTATCAGGTTTATGTTAAACTAGTTTTAAAATTTTATATATGTTAGGCTTTAGCCTAGAATCAACATTTAATTATAATAAAGTTAGTAACTAGACCTTTAAAAAAAAATATAGAATAGTATTAAATCTCTCTATATGTAAACCCTATAAGCACAGTACATGTATAAATTCCTCATAGAGATTTATAAAACCATAAGTAAAAATAAAACCCTTAAGTATAATATTACAGAGCATTCGCAAGTGCACACAACTTTAACCAAAATAATAACCATCATCAATTAAAACATCCATTAAACAAACTATTAACAAGAGTCACTCACAAGGATCAAGTCCCTTGGAAATCCAAACCCTGTGTATTATTAACGTTACAAAACCACTAACTTACTATATATAATATGTGCAACATTCGCTTCTTAAAATATTTAAAGAAACTGATAAACGATGGGTAGTCCATCCAACAAAAAAAACTAACAACTAAATAAACAAATTACGATCATCCACGTTATCATTTAACTACCCATTAACCAAACCTTTTACAGAGTAAGGAATACACATAATCATGAACTAGGGATCAAATCCATTGGAAACCAAAACAACATAAATAATGTGTAGCAGTCAATTCTCTAATAATTAAGAATTAATTCATTAAAATATACAGTCATCAGTGATATCCATTAATTATCGAATTTTCCCCATAAAACAAATCTCCATCCATCCTGTAAAATTGATAGGCTAAACTAATAAACACTGGCATATTAATATTTCCAAGCATTGATATATATATATAAGCTACAACCAACTAAATAAATGCAACATAAACCATACATTAAACATTGTCAAAGTATAATGCCATCCTTCCACCCACCATCGAAACTTATTAAGAGTTTATTGGAATTCCTTCACGTAAACCCAAAATGAACAATAAATAACCCATCATCGAATCCCATAAGCTCCCGTTGGTATCATTTAACTATTTAAAAGAAATAAAAAACATAACAATAAGGTCAACTATCGAATCCCATAAGCTCCAGCTGAGAGTGTCTTAAACCTTTAAATAAAATAACAAAATAACTCCAAACCAAACATTGAATCCAATAAACAATTGTTGTGAGTTTGGCTATATACTACATGCAATACATACATTATATAAACCATTACATATACAAAGGATATGCCATATAGGCAATCTAGGAGTAACAATATTATGGCCATCGTTGAAACAATAGGGTTAAAATAAAAACGATGACATTATAACCATTAAAAAAATCACGTTATGAATTAACTAGAGAATGAAGCTAGGTCTTCCCCCTTCATTTCTATACAGAAGCATAACAACCAACTGATATAAATCAACAGAGGTAACATGGCACATTAACGCTAAACATTTCATAAAATACAACATGGGCATAAACATAAATGATATCCATATCCAAGTATTAATTTATCAACATAATTATCATAGTGACATTGCTATCAATGGCGCTGATCTTTCCAGACATGCATATTAAAATCAAATACAGTGTTATTGGTAGATGATGTGCCAACTTAAACTAATTAAATAAAACCCCAATTTTCTAGCATTAGGGGAGTTTTGAGGTAAAAAATGGGCCTCATAACAAAAAATGTACCTTTAAAATTCACTTTATAAGAACCAATAGGATACAAGATGATGATGTCAACCATAAGGGTAAAATTTTGTAAAAACAAATGGACGGAAAAAGTAAAACAATTTTTTATTATCGTGTTTTTGGCATATCTCCTTATGGGTTCACCCAAACTTCAAGTTTCTGGACTCATTGGATGTGAAATTAAATTACGCATCCAACCAATAATCACACTCCATACTTTTGAGGTACCAATGGAACCCAAAAATGAAAATTTTAATTAAAAAAAATGTATTTTAATAAAATAAAATAAAAATTAAATTTAAATCTGTGTGTGTCATGGGTATCTCAAAAGTATGCAATGTGGGTATGGGTTGGATGCAGAAGTAAATTATGCATCCAGCAAGTCGCCAAACTCAAAAATTTGGGTGAACTAATAAGGAGATATGCCGCAAAATACAATAACAAAAAGTAGTTTTTCCCTTCCAAAATATAGAACTTTTATTTTATTATTATAAATCTTATTTTATTATTTCCCTTATGAGGCCCATTTTAGACCTCAAAACTCCCCTAATGATACACTCTTGTACACATGGAGATGTTGATGTATTTGTAACTTCGGAATGTATTCACTTGTATATCTTATGTATTGTACCCCGATGTTTATTCCACGAAGTATCTGTAATGTAATTGAGTGATGTCATGCCCCAATGTTCCAATCGGGAGATTCAATAATGTAAACAAGTCATGTAAATTCATAGAGTATAAACCTCCTTATTGATCAAGGTTTAAAGTCCTCGCAGTTGTGGGGACCTAGGGTTATTAGACTCTCGTAGAGAAGTCTGCCCTAGTGAGTTATTGTCAAGTTGGGAATTAGTATAAATAGAGAGGGATCCTCTCTATTTAACACACATTCATACACATTCACTTACACTCATTTGTACCACATAACTGAGAGAGAGAGAAGAATCTGGGATGAGAGAGAGACTACTACTTTTGGGAGATCATCTTAGTGTCTTTGGGATTTTACTTTTGGTGTTGATTCTATCTCTGAGGAAGTTGCGGGGTTTTCTCCTTTATGGTTTCCCTGAGGAAAATCTTTGTGTTTGTTGTCTCTTTTGATTAATTGATGTGCTTGTTATTCTCTTAGATAAGATACTAATATCATATAGCTTAAATGTTAAAAATATAACATGGTATCATAGCTAACCTCGAACAAGACACTATGCAGCTGTCTAAGCTAGTGATTCCTACTTTTTGGATCTCTCTCCACAGATTTTTAGCAAAAGGAGGTTGGGCTGACTCTCCTCTCTAGGGTGCATCTTTCTATTGAAGCAAAATTTGATTTTGAGCATTTTCTGTTTTATAACCGACATTACTGCTGAAAATTAGGGATTTCCACAGAAGTGGAATTTTTGAGTGAGCCTAGGCTTGTATTGATATCCTCCAAAAAATCAAAGTTTAGAGATCAAGATCAAAGTTTTTGGTTGGGGAGAACACCAAGAAATTCAAACCCTAATCTGCTCCTGAACCAGAAAACCAGCTCTGTAGAAATTCAACTCCAGATCCAGTTGTGACATCTTAACCTGGTAAGATCTAAATATTTTGCATTTCCATTTGAGGTTCTCTGTTAAAGATGTCTCATCATACCAAGCTTGATGAAAATCTTGAGGGAGTTGATTACTTCCAATATTGGAAGTATAGGATCTTACTGGTCGTGGAAGAAAATGAGTTGGAGTCTTACATTAATGAGGAGGTTCCAATTCCAGAGGGAGATGAGGCTAAGACCTTACACAAGAATCAATTGGTGATGGCTAAGAGGATTATTGCTAATTCAATCAAGTATCACCTCATACCACAGGTGTCCTCTCTAAAGACACTTAAAGAGATGTTTGATGCCATGACCAAGTTATTTGAAGGGAAGAACATAAACCGAAAGATGACTCTGAGAAACCAATTGAAGAATTTAAAGAAACAGAATGCAGAGACCATCTAGTATTACTTTACAAGGGTCTCTCGGATCAAGGAACAGCTAGAAGCGGTAGATGAAGAAGCAGAGAATGCATAAATTGTGATGACCACCTTGAATGGTATCCCTAGGGCATGTGACTCTTTCATTTAAGGGATCTGTGCCAGAAAGAAGCTATTCAAGTTTAGAAGTATGTGGGTGGAATGATCACAAGAATAAGCTCGAATATCAGCTGGAGAAGAAAATATGGGAAGTGAAGATCAAGCTCTCATTGTACAATAAAAGAAAATCAGAACAAACCATCATAAAGGTAAGCACTCTCGCTAGAAGAAAACCATTAGAAAGTCTAACAAAGATTTGTCCAAGTACATTTGATTTACATGTGATGAAAGAGGACACCTTGCAATAGATTTTCCTAGGAACAAAGATAGATATTGGAAGAGGAAGGGAAATAAGAAAAGACATCATGCTCATGCTGCATAAGATGATGAGCCTTCAAAGAAGAGAATCAAACAAGAAAATGATGATTCTTCAAGCGATGAAGAATATGTTTTGATTTTCACTCTCACAAGAAACATCTCACATGGAAGCAATGATTGAATTATAGACAGTGGGGTTTCCAAACACATGACGGGATTCAAAGAATCATTTGTGAAACTATCAAAACATGAATCACCCCAAAAATTTAAAATTGGGGATGACTATCAATTTCCAATAAAACGTAGTGGAGAATCCTCCTACAAATTAGACACTTGAAAGTCTGTGAAAATGAAGGATGTCCAATTTGTACCAGGACTAAAGAAGAACCTTCTCTCCATCTCTGCATTAGATGCAAAAGGTATAAGAGTTGCATTTATAGATGGCCAAGTCATCATGTGGCCAAAAGGAAAGACTATTGATGATGCAGTAATAATTGGAGAACAAGAGGAAGGACTATACAGATTAAAGCTCCAACCAGAACAAGCTTTGGTTCATGATTTAGTAGAACCAAATGAACTTTGGCATAGAAGGCTTACACATGTGCACTATAGGGAACTACCACTTGCAAGCAAAGTTGTTGAATGTCTTCCAGAAATACAAGCAAAACATGAAGGAGTATGCAAGGGATGTGCGAAAGAAAAGAACACAAAGAAGAAATTTCCAAGTAGTGAAAGCAAGGCTAAAGGAATCTTGTAAATCATTCACTCCGATGTATGTGGTTCGATGTCATCCAGTTCATTAAGAGGGTATGTATACTATGTTTCTTTCATTGATGGTTTTTCTAGGAAGAGATGGATATACTTCATGAAGAACAAAGACGAAGTATTCCGCAAGTTCAAGGAATTCAAATCCTTGATCAAAAACTACAAAGAGAAGAAGATCAAGATTTTCCGATCAGAAAATGGAGGAGAATTCAAATCAAATGAATTCAAGGAATTATGCAAAGATTCATGGATTAAGATGGAGTTGACCACTCCATATATTCCAAAATAGAATGGGGTTATAGAAAGAAAGAATAGAATGATAATGGAAGCTACAAGGGAAATGCTTCATGATCAAGATATTCCCATCCATCTATCGGTAGAAGCAGCTAGAACAATTGTGTATGTACAGAACCGTACTTCACATAGAGTACTCGAGAACAAGACACCTGAAGGAGTATTTTTTGGTAAGAAACCATAAGTCATTCATCTCAAAATATTTGGTTGTCTAGTGTACATACAGATTGCAAAAGAAAAGAGGACAAAGTTAGATCCTTCAGGAAGGAAGGGTATATTTGTGGGATACTCTGAAAGATCGAAGGATTACATAATATACTTCCTAGAATTCAAGAAGATTGATAGCAGCTAGGACATAACATTTGATGAAGACTCGACTTACGACAAATCTAGAAAGAGACCTATTGAAGAACCTGTAGAAACAAAAGTACCTAGAATTCATGACACAACCATGAATGAAATGATTCCAGAAGAAGATCAAGAAATAGAAGAACCTAAAGAACCTTTAGATCCACCTCAAGAGAAGAATCATCACAAGAGGAAACCTGCTTGGGAACGAGAAGCTATCCAAGGTGCAGAAAGATATGAGGCTCCATAAGAGATCCAAAGAGAAAGGAAAACAACCAGGTCCAGATCCAGTTATGTAGCCCTATTATTTGACTTCATTGATACAGAACCTTCCAACTATGAACAAGTGACAGAAAATAAAGAATACATGGATGCTATGATCAAAGAGTATCAATAGATCATGAAAAATGATGTTTGGGATGTTGTCTCAAGACCAGATGGGAAGTCTGTTTTAAGTTCCAAATGGATCTATAAGATCAAGCATGCTAGAGATGGTAGCATAGAGAAATATAAAGTAAGATTTGTGGCTCATGGTTTCTCCCAAAAAAAAGGAATAGATTATGAAGAAACGTTTGCTCCTATAGCTAGATATACTTCCATCAGATCAGTACTTGATTTAGCTGCAGTAGTGAAGTGGAAAGTACACCATATGAATGTCAAGAAAAATTTCTTGAATGGTGTAGTAGAAGAGGAAGTATATGTGGAGCAGCCACTCGGTTTTGAGACACGTGATTGATAGACTCATGTGTGTAAGTTAAAGAAATCCCTGGACGGTTTGAAAGAGGCACCCAAGACATGGTACTAAAGAATTGACAACTTCCTATCTAGTTTGCGCTTTACCAAGAGTAAAGTGGATTCCAACCTTTACAACAAGGCTAAAGAAGGGAACCCAGTGATACTCCTACTATATGTAGATGATCTATTTGTAACAGGTGAGGATGGTTTGATTGCTAATACAAAGAGGAATCTTCCTGCCGAGTTCAAAATGAAGGACTTGGGTATGATGCAATATTTTCTAGGCATGGAGGTGTGGAAGAATGTAGATGGAATTTCCTTAGGACAAGGGAAGTATGCAATAGAGATCCTGAAGAGGTTTGGGATAATGCACTGCAAAGCCATGACCACACCTATGAAATCTAACCTAAAGCTATTGAGTGATACTTCATTAGAAGTGGTTGATGCTACAATGTATCGTCAGATGATTTGGTCCTTGATGTACCTGATGAGTACGAGACCAGATATTTGCTTTGTTGTGAACACATTGAGCCAATTCTTGATGGATTCGAGCCATGTTCACTTGATTACTACAAAGAATATTCTGAGGTACCTAAACAGTATAGTTGATTATGGGCTCAAGTATGACACAAATCAGAATATTAACCTGGAAGGTTATGTGAATTTGGATTGGGCAGGCAGTGCCATTGATAGAAATAGTACTTCAGGGTGTTGCTTTAGTATGGGATCAGGTGTGATCTCCTAGTTTAGTAGGAAGCACTACTGTGTGGCACTGAGTACAGCCAAAGCAGAGTATGTTGTAGCTTGTTTGGCTAGTTGTGAGGCAGTGTGGCTGAGAAAGATACTGTCTAATTTATTTGATATCCAAATGGATTCTACTTGTATATATTACAACAACCAGAGCTATGTGAAGCTGTTGGAGAACCCAATGTTCCATAACAAGTCAAAGTATATCAAGATCAAGTATAATGATATCAGGGATATGGTGAAGAGAGGAGCAGTGACGCTCGAGTATGTTGGGATGGATGACAAGATAGCTGATCTACTGACCAAACTATTAGCCAGAGTAAATTTTGAGTACTTCAGGGAGAAACTTGGTGTTCTACAGATTGAGGTTCCCTCCAAAGGGAATTGATGTGTCCATTGGCCTTTCTAACATGGTGGAAGGTTGAGATTCACATGGTCAGATGTAAGTGCAGAGATGCTCTAATGTGATTATGGGTTGTGTTACCACATGATCAGTGCAGAGATATTCTGATGTGATTGAGGGATATGTTCCCACATGATCAAATATAGGAGCAAAGATGCTCTAATGTGATTGTGGATTGTGTTAACACATGATCAATGCAGAGATATTATGATGTGATTGTGGGATGTGTTCCCACATGATCAATGCAGAGATATTATGATGTGATTGTGGGATGTGTTCCCACATGATCAATGCAAATCCATTCTTATGTGATTGAGGGATATGTTCCCACATGATCAAATATAAGTGCAGAGATGCTATGATGTGATTGTGGGTTGTGTTACCACATGATCAGTTCAGAGATATTCTGATGTGATTGTAGGATGTATTCTCACATGATCAGTGCAGAGCCATTCTGATGTGATTGAGGGATGTGTTCCCACATGATTGGATGTAAGTGCATCGCCTTTCTGACATGATGAGGTAGGATGTAAGTGCATATCCTTTACTGACATGATGAGGTCGACTATAAGTGAAACGCCTTTCTCACATGATGAGGTCAAATGTAAGTTTAGAGCCTTTCTAGAATGATGAGGTTGGATGTAACTACATAGCCTTTATGACATGATGAGGTTAGATTTAAGTGCATAGCCTTTCTAACATGATGAAGTCAGCTTTAAGTGCATAGCTTTTCTAACAAGTTGAGGTTGGATGTGCATGTTGGGCCTTTCTGACATGGGTTTTGGATGTGTTCCTTCGATGGTTGGATGTGAGTGTTGGTTCTGACTTTTTGGCATGGTTCTTGGATGTGTTCCTCCCATGGTCATATGTAAGTGCTGGGCAGTCCTTTCTAACATGGTTCATTCCATGGTCAGATATAAGTGCTGAAGATGATGAATAGCTACATGAAGGCTAGGTCTACAACCAGCATGAAAAATATGGCTTTGTAGAACTTCCTGTGATGAGTAGAATTGAGATAGCACTAGTGATGATCCAACAGTGACGACCCAGATCAAGTGATGATCCATACTTGATGATGATCCAGCAATGACGATCTAGATCAAGTGATGATCCAGTAGTGACAATCTAGATCAAGTGATGATCCATACTTGATGATGATCCAATGATGCTCCAGATCAAGTGACGATCCATACTTGATGATGATCTAGTGATGCTCCAGATCAAGTGATGATCCAGACTTGATGAAGATAACTTGACGATGAAGATGAATTAACGATGAAGATGACTTAAAGATGAATATGAATTGAAGATGAATGTGACTTGATGATGATCTAGATGATATAGAGAAGAAGACTTGTGCTGATAATTTGTGTCGAGAGAATACCTTTCTAGTTAATAGGGCGTGTTGATGTATTTGTAACTTCAGAATGTATTCACTTGTATATCTTATGTATTGTACCCCGATGTTTATTCCGAGAAGTATATGTAATGTAATTGAGTCATTTCATGCCCCGATGTTCCGATCGGGAGATTCAATAATGTGAACAAGTCATGTAAAGTCATAGAGTATAACCCTCTTATTGATCAAGGGTTAAAGTCCCTGCAGTTGTGGGCCCCTAGGGTTATTAGGATCTGCTAGAGAATTTGGCCCTAGTGAGTTATTGTCAAGTCAGGAATTAGAATAAATAGAGAGGTATCCTATCTATTTAACACACATTCATACACATTCAATCATGGTTAGTTGTAGCACATAACAAAGAGAGAGAGAGAAGAAGTTGGGACAAGAGAGAGATAGAGACTACTGTTGTCGGGAGATCATCTTACTGTCTTTGGGTTTTACTTTTGGTGCTGATTCTATCTCTGAGGAAGTTGCGGGGTTTTCTCCTTTATGGTTTCCCCAAGGAAAATCTTTGTGTTCATTGTCTCTTGTGATTGATTGTTATGCTTGTTATTCTCTCAGACAAGATCCTAAGGTCATATAGCTTAAATGTTAAAAATCTAACAAGAGATACAATTAAAAAAACAGAACCATGATTTAAATGTAGAGTATAAAATAAAATAAAATAGAGTATTCATTTCACAATATCACTATCACCATTAAAGTATGCACAGGCTTAAAAACTTAACTACGAATTCATAAATTGAAACCAACAAAGAGACAGGAACATAGAATCAAAAAACCATTATAAAATGGAAAACATGAGGTTTTAATTACATGACAAATTCACCACATTCGTTACCATTTTTCAAACTCCCAAATGGGCCATAAATCATAAAATACCCAAACCCATGATTAAATCCTGAGCTTCGTTACCATTTTCCCAAACCCTGGAAAATCCCAAATGGGAATCCTTATACAAACTACAAACACAAAACCCCTATGAACCCCATAAATTACCAAGAACATCGTTGAAGGTCCTTTTGTTTTTTCTTACTAGGCATATGCTTTACATCCCTTTCCTTGACGTAGTCGCAAGCTATTCCACGCTCATCACACGTGGAAACAAAACCAGGGAGGCATCGAAAGTATGCTAACCGAATAACAAAAATGAAGGTGTAATATTTAAACCACATAGCTGCATTCACATACCTATTACCAATTTAAGGAAGTGTTGTAACCACGCCTCTATCAGGTAAGTCCCCATGATGGAGCTCGCACCCCCTTCACCAAAAACAAATCACTATGAAAAAGAATGGTTGCGAAAACAATATCTTGGGTTTTATTGTTTATGCCAGCATCCAGGAGTCACATAGACGTCACATGGGCACATTAACTATTACAACTATCGTCCACCACAATTTAGATTTAAATACCCTTTCCTATATTTTTTTCCTCATATATATTTCATTGAGTTTTAAACACCATGCCAAAACCCCTTAGTGTTTAGGTTTAGAGAACTTCTAGGTGCTAGTTATTATCCCTTTTATTTTACACACATACAATATAGTATTAGTGATGGAACACCTTCAATAAACATAGATACATCATGCATTAGGTCGCGAGAACTAAGTAAGCCCACATCGTAGGCTTTCCTTACCTTTTCAAGTGAGTTGTTAGGAATAATAAAACCACTCCTTTCCTTTATATGCAAAGGAAAGTTAGCCTCGTAATTTAGTAAATAAAAACTAAAGTAAACGTAACAAGTATCCAACATGAATAAACAATATCAGAGCATCATTAAACCTTATAGAAGACACCCATATGCAAGTACATCAGTATGTAAAAAGAACGAAAATAAAAATCATCGCAAAATAGAGAACATATGAGAATATAGGTCGAACATGAACATAGGTATAATTCCTATTATTATTTTTTTAATTCTAAAGTTAAGTATAGATATCCCTTAGATCTTAGCAGAATTGTCAACCATACATTTTTTTTAATTACAGACTTTTGGGACATTACAACATGATCTCTTTGTGGGATGATCAATCCCTATCACTTTAGGACATAGTTCCAAGAATGATGTAATCCTCCATCATCCTAATCTCCCTTAATGAGGAGGGTCCATAGTATTGACCAGCTCAATTTCCTACTACTGAGAGTAGGTATTGACTGCACCTAGATGCAGGCCCTGTCATCAATAAGGAATCATTGTAGGGAACCCTTAGCTTCAAATCTAGGACCTCTCCTAAGCATGTGTTATACTATGGAATCTACATGTACATGTAGGAGTACTCTCCATACAAGAGCATTGTCGGTGGATCATATCTCGACCATACCTAAATGTATGCCTTCCTCGTAGGACATCCTCAGCTTGTTAGAGCTGGGACAACTCCATGTGAGTGTTATACTATAACATACATGAGTGTAATGTCCCAAGTCTTGTATGCATACCTGAACACTAACTAATTCTTCAATTTAAATTAAAATTTCTGATATTGAATTATAACCACTCAGTGCATCTTCAGACTATGCAAATCAAGGTGTTTTGTAGACATGGGAGTAAGAAATGGGAAGAAACCAAGAGTAATTTTAGAACATTGAATTCCTTTCTTCTAACACATTTATATCAAGGATCATTGAGGTTTCAGAGTCCTCTATGCAGAAACCTACTCCCATGCTTATGGGTCACCCAACCATGAAACTAGGGAAATTCCTTCCATTATTATGAATAGGGGCTTGGGGAGAAGTGTAGAGGTGTTATCAGAAATTCATACAGGAATAAATATGATTTGGGAGAGTTTCTAACAGATCTATATTTTTCTAGACAGTTGTTGAGGCCTAGAAATTTGTAGGCAACACCAATAAGGGATTCTCCTCAGTCAATGTTTCCAACTAGCCCGTGACTGTTTGGAGTAGGGAATCAGTATGGTTTGCGGTCCGACTACAGTAGGTCAAGTAACAAAAATATAAGGTTTTACCAATTGCAGCCCAGTCCACCATGTATATTTTTGTGTTTTTTATTTTAAGTATGACATGCAAGTGCCTACCTGAAATGCAGATTGATTAAGAATGCAAGGAGTAGTCACAATGTGATGCGCAGGTTCTTACCTCTAGTCTTAGGCTCTCTTGCATCTGAATCACACACAATAAGAAAATAAAACTAACTACCTAACCTATCCCTAGGGAGCAAGATTATCACTTATTAATGAGTAATGTATTTTGTGCATGTATTATGAAAAATCACAGATAGCTGATACTTCTTTCAAAACACATGAACATTTAAAGATATTTGAACAACCAGATAGCCAATTGTTTGTGAACAACATTCATTACTCATAGTGGAAATTTTCATAAAGATAAACCAGAGATTATTCATACAAGAACATAGGTTCGAAGAGTTAGAACGATCTCACAGTTAATGGACACAAAGCTGAAAACAAAATAGTTTCTTTTCAACAAATCCATAGCATAACATTTGAACATTCCACCAAGATTTCTCCAACAGGAAAATTGTAATTGTCTATTGCAAAAGGAAATAGTTCTTCTTACAATATGTCTTCACCAATCTAATTGGGAAAAAGTCCCTCTCTCATCTAAATCTTCTATATTTATACAAAAGAACAAAACTATTGGGCTACCCACGAATGACTCTTGGGCTTCCCCAACTCTTCACCTCCCATTTTTCTCTTTCAGAATTTATAATATATTACCATAAAAGGAATAAAATGCTCATGAGGAGGGTCCCACTTGACTATTCAAAAAATTCTTCCATGCTGAAGCCTCTGAGGTAATTCCTTCAAACTCTAAAGGTTCTAAGAAATGAATATTTATTTAGAATTTAGCAGCCTAATTTATTATTACTTTTATTCTGGCTACGCTCAGGTGAAGTTGGTCTTCTAACAACTGCACACTAACCGTGGAATGAGCTACTTCATTCCTCAGGATTTGCTCGTCTATGGCCTTGAGGTGCTGTATCCTTTGTTAATATTCTTGATATCTTCTTTGCAACATCTCTAGAAATAGGCTGTGCTCTGGAAAGGTATCCATTCTATGTTCAGCCTCAACCTCGTAGCAATTATAAGTGATCAAAAGTCTCCTGAAGATTTCTGCACAGCCCCCTTTGTCTTCTTGACAGCTTTCTTGAATTCTTCAACTGTGTTTGTGGAAAATTCCAGTAAATCATAGTCTTGCCTTAGGGCTTGCTGATATTTTGATGGTATATCTACATGGGTTTCTTCATTTGCTTCCAACCTCTCCATCCTTCCTGTCAGGAATTCTAAGATGTCCTGCGATCTGTCTACAAAATATGAAGAGGTTTCCAAAATATCTTCTAGCCTATTGTCTACCTGGAAGATCTTGAACCTTTCTTCCTCTATGTCTACTTGCAGCTGGTGCATCTTGCTCCTCTATGCCAAAACATGCTCCTTGAAAGGCTGAAGATTGGCTTGATGTTCCCTGGCCTCTTCTAGGGATGCTGTTAATGAGGCAACCCACTCTCTCAGCTCTGCAGTCTGCCCCTATGATTGCCTTTCAGATTCCTCCAAGGTATCCTTTTGTACCTCCAATTCCCCTATCTTACCTAGTAGTTTCTTCTTTTCTGTCCTCAACGCTTGACATTCCTGCTACACTTTCTCCAGACTTCCTTGACCGGCCTCCATAGATCTCTTCTCTGCTTGGAGGGACTGAAGCTCATCTTTTGAAGACTTCATTTCCTGTTGTATGTCTTCAAACTTTCTTTTCAATCTATTATCTTCCTCTCTCTCTCTCTTCTCAGGGTATCTTTTAGCTGGGCAGTAGACTTCTTTGACTGTTCAAAATCAGTCATCATCCAATCTACATTGTCCTTAGAAGCATGGATCAATGCAGCCCCAGCTATGATGGTGAATCTGGGGTCCTTGTCTGTCCCATATACTACAGTTGTATCATTTATCATTTTACCTGACTTCCCCCCTGTCTCGACCTTTCTCTCAATCCTTTTTACTATTCTTTTCCTTTCCCTATCATAAAAGATAGTGCTGAAATATGGTACCTCCTCCCCTTTTTTCTGCTCAAAAGAGATTATATTAAGGGTGGGGACCATATCTTGTCCTGTTGTACTGCCAGCAGCTGCCTCAGGATCTTAAATATCAGGATTACCCAAGTCCTGAGCCTGACTGTCTACAGGATCAGAAGCTGATTGCTCTGCCCCTGTCAGCATTAGCCTTTCCTCTTCCTGCTTCTTTAGTTCCTCATCCATATTTATTTTCTTTTCCTCCTCTTCACTCCAGGCTGCTTCTTCTACCTTTCTAGATGCTTCTTGTTCAGCTCTTCTCTTTTCTTCCTCCTCACCTTTGAGCCAGCTTTCGACTTCCTGTGATAGTCTCCTAGCATCTTCATTTCTTTTTCTAGTTTCTTCCTCCTCTGCCTTTTCTTGCTCATCCTGTCCTTTCCCGCCTTTGGTGGTGATTTTGTTTTTAAACCTTCTTCTTAAGGCCGTTATATTTTGTGCACTATGGAAAATGGATTCTTCTCTATCCCAGTAGCTTGTGTATTCAAAATGCACATCTGCCTCCCTGCAATGCTCTGCCAGTTTGTTCTGGGAATCATTCCTATGGAAATTCATCTCCCCAAAATGGAATTTCCCCAATTCCTCCACAAATTCCTCAGCTTTCTTAACCCTTGTGAATTTATAGCTTCCCAACCTGAAGGGTAAAGGAGGGTAAGCTTCTTTCTTATGTTCAAATAGAAAACTCTCTATGCAACCTAGAAAGACTTGTATAACTGCCTCTTTGTGGACTATATAGTCAGTGGCATATTTTGGCAGCAGTGAGGGTGCTCTAGAGCATATATACATTCTAAAATACAATCCATCCTCTGTTATATAGTAGTCTGCATATTCCTCAATCACTTGCAATGCTTCCTCTGACATATAGTTGCACTCCTTTAATAAGATCAATGTATATAATGGCATGACGAAGTGCTCACACACTTCTCTATAGTGACTGTGGTATTTGTGTGCCCACAATGGCTTGTATGATGAGTAGACTGGTGTTCTCTCCCTATCCTAGATACACCTCATATTGGGGAAGGTTTAGTTGCATAGTATGCAATCAATCAGTATAGGGCTCATATAGAACTCTGATCTCTTCTGGGACACCCCTCCTAATGCTGATGCAATGCAGGCTGAGAGGCTGTTGGACACAATGTTTGCCGAGTTGAACATTGTCCCCTGTGTTGCAACATAGAAGATGATAGGTACCCACTCCAATTTGAATATTTTACTATGGGCCCTCCCAAAAATCTTATTCAGCATCAAGGAAATGAACCTGTAAGGGGTTCTTAGAGTGGCAGTATCATATTCCTCGATTGGCCTAGTTCTAAAGTTCCTGCCAGGCACCAGCATTCTCTTCAGTGTCTCGACTAGGTCCATCTTAATTTCCTTCATCCAATCCTCAGTCAAGTACACTTTTTATTTTGGCAAGTGGTAGGCTAGTGACACATACCCAAGGCTATAAGTAGCATAACCCTGTTGATCAACATTCACCAAAATCATGGTCGTTACATCTGCTCTGGGAAAAATCCACCTAATCACCTCTGAGCATGGAAAAAGCTCAGGTCTGGTAGGAATTTTCATCAATGCAAACCTCTCTATATTCGCATATATGGTTTCTTCTTCAAAACCTATGTCAGGTACTTCTCAGCGTGTTATTAATATGTAAACTTCCCCCCATTTATATTCGGGTTCTATACCAACTATGCATTTTGTGTCCTCATAGGTGTATTCAACTTTGGTAACAATTTTGATTTCGGGTTCCTCTTCTACTATGGGAGCCTTCTTCTTCTGACATTTAGACATCTTGGATTCTGAAGAATTTCCCTGTCACACATAGAAATTTCTTTTAGGTTCTGTTGGGTCATTCCTAGATGACATTCAAAATGGAGACAAATTGTATAAGCATTTTACCTCGTCTATGCTAAACATGACTGCAGCCATGAAAAATAAACAAACAATGCTCAGAAACCAAATGTTCCTGCATAAAATTAATTTGCCTAAAAGGCTAAAACGAGCTCACGACCAACATTTGCAGAATTAACATAGAAAATCATGGCCTTTCTAGAATGACACATATCCCCCTCCTCTCATCAAGGAGAAAACAATATCGACACTGTGAACCTGGTTCACAAAAATGAGGGTGACCATACAGTAGAACTAGAACCTCGGCATATCAGAAGAAAACATGAAACGCTCCCCCCGGATGGCCACACGCAGACTGGGGGAAATTGGTGCGGACAACGTAATGGTCATCTGCACTGTTTTCCCTAGCAATCGAGTGTGGGATGCAAAAACATAACGGCCACGAAAGAAAACATCAAACAAAACCATAAACACCCCCCACCGAGCCGCCACCATCTACCTAGAATATATATGCATGCCAAGACGGAAAACCTGGGTAGCCACTAACCGTACGGGTGACAAAATGACCAAGGACAACAAAAATTGTTTGACCAATTGAATGAAATGGTAAAATAGGCATAAGTGCCTACTTGTCACTATGTTGCGTGACTGGTAGAGAAAAACCCGTAAACTTCCACGACGGAGCCACCTAGGAGCGAAGGTACCGATAGCGAATGTGTTGGTCTGCTCGAGCGATAACGACAGCTTGGGGAAATCACCAAAATAACAATAAAATAAAAAAAACACCCTGACCCCAATATATAAGCCTGGGTCAACTATAATCGATGGGAAAAATAAAACCATCGGGAGGTGAAATGGCTATGGGATCGATGATCTTGTCAGTATCGCCTCCGCAACAGCGGATGATGAAAAAGTCAGGACGCCGCAATGGCATTGGTGGGAGAAACAAATAAAATTCGCATCGAAGCTCACTAAGCTAAGGCCTTGGACCAATATATGGTTAGAGAGCCACAATGGCGAAATCATAAAAAGAAATGAGTTCCGCAGACCAGCAAAAAAAATTGGAGTAAAAATAAACATGACTCAAGCGAAAGACATCGACCAAGCAGACAAGATAAATCAAACTATTGGAAGCAAAGTGCTTTCTAGAGCCACAATGGTGAAAGTTGAAAAAACAAAGGTCCTACGAATCAAAAATGATGGTATCGGAAAAGGATAAAACAACTCTCGAAAAACTTCGCAGTTCCTTCTCCGCAACGGCGGAAGACAAATAGACAAAGGTTCTGACGATATTCCAACAAGCCGCTAAACAAGAGAAACAAATAAAACGCATCAGAGGAAATAAATCTTGTATCAGACCCAACTTCTTGTTGATTTTTTGCAATGGCGGGCGTGCAGATGATGAGACTTCCAACTCAAAAGTCCAAAACACTTCCGATGGCAAAGCAAAATTAATTCAAACGTTAAAACATCGCTTGCATAAAAGTAATCTTTGTGCAAAAATCAAGAAAAAACAAAAGGCTGAGCCAAAATAAATTAAATGAGGGTCCCAAAATTTTTTGAATTTTGGGAAAATATTGCAGTTGCAACACCGGTTTAGGGAAGAATTAGGAATTTCAGGAAATCTTGGCCTAGTGAGACCCTCTGCAATGGAAGATCTCAAATTACTGTAATACCCTAAATAAAATATGATATAAATTTATTTATGGGAATTTGGTTTGTTTTTTAATCCATAGGAACTTATTGTACTGGATTTGAGCAAACAAAACTCATTTTATAGCAGAAATGGTAAAACTAGTCATTTAAAATTAGCATTCTAGATAGGGTGCAAATTAAAGCAAAGAATTATTAGCATATTGAGTTCACTGATTTATATGAAGTGTGAAAGAGACTAATACCAATTAAATTAACATATTAAACCCTTCAAATCATTCCCACAACCTTTTCTAATTCCTTATTACACTAGATTGATCAATTTCCCCTATTACAATGACGAATCAAGCTTTTTATGTGAAAATGAGAAGGTAAACTTTAGGAGAAGAATTATTTCGACCTGAGAAATATAAATTACATATCTATCAGTTGTTATACATCATATATCATTGGATATACTGACCATTACATAAGTAGACTCCAAAATGGTGGGCAAGAGGCCCAAAATATAACCAGAGAAAGGATGAGAGTGTAGGTGAAGCATGGGATTCATTGGAGCTTGACCTAAATGTGATAGAGGATGAAAAATATGTCTTATAGGACTTCAATGGATGAACCTAAAGTGCTATATACCTGAAAATAGAAGAGAATAGGAATGAAGGAGTGGGGAAGGGAAGGTTTTGGGCTCATCTCGCAAGTGTTTGAGGCACATCACTCAGAAAGGAATGCTCACATAAGCATAGATCAATAAACACATCAACCAAAATATGTGAATGAGATTTAATTGTTATTGAATATAACTCCAGGTGACCATTTTAGCGGGTAGATTCTATCGGTGACCCGTGAGAGGAAGTCAACACCTAAATACCTAACCCTAGCCAAGTCATGGGCCCTCCTTGAGAAAATTGTGATGTAGGGGCCATGTGGAGATATTTCCCTATCCAATTAATCCATATGACTTACAAATTCATCCTCCTTAGTCAAAGAGTTTCTACTTTTATTCCTTACATCTTTTATGCTTTTCCTTTCTTTTGAGACCGAGTCTCCAAAAGGAAATTGTGCCCTCCTTTATCAAAAAATTATTGCTTTGTGCTAACCTATTTTATGAGACTCCAAAAGAAAACTGTGCCCTCCTTTGCCAAAACTTTCCTGCTTTTGTTATGACATATTTTTTCATATATTTTGGGCACTTTCCCTTTTCTCTTTGACTTGTTTTTTCATAGAGTTTCCACTTTCTTAATATCCTCCCTTAGTAAGTTGGATTTCCAACTATTCCTGACATGGATAGCTCAATTCCACATGTTATTTTCACAATAAATATTAATGATAAATAAAAATTAAATACATTCCTCAATAATGTTTATTTAGCAACATTCTCCTAGGATAATTAAGTAAGCCTCATAAATAATATTTGGAAAACATTCCCTAGGTGAGCTAATTAATGCATCTTTGACCCCCCAATGTGTTGGGCATGGTACCCCTTTTATGTCAAAAAATATAGGGACATGAAATTCCTCATATCCCAAATATTTTTTTCCTCAATCAGAAGCACTCCAGAGTGCTACAAATGTTTCCACCATGTAGGAGAACTGGACCATGAACTATTGTGTAAAAAAAATGTTGACTGGATTCAATATCAAGCCATCATGTAAAGTTCCTCAAAAAATAAGAAATGATAGGGTCCCATTTATTGCATTGCACTCCCTTCAGTGAGAGTTCCTCCCAACACCACTTATCTGAATAAATTATGCATGGATCTCATTTTATCAACTGTAAGTATCCACCAAAAAAATTTATGATCATAGGAAATGATATCCATGATGTGGTAATCATACCACTGTAGTAAAATTAGAAATTCTCAATGAAAAATTGGAAATATGTGGAAGAAATGTGTACCTATGTTCCTACTAAGAATGTAATGGTGCATCCCTCAAGTTATATTGAACATCTATGGGAGCCTCATGCTCCTCATGTGGCACCAGCAAGGAAAATCCCTTCTTCCAATTTTCATCCGCACTTGATGTGGCTGAAATAAGAGTGTGAGTAGAACTGTGAATAAGCTCTATGTAATACATATCCACCCATATTATGGCCTCATCTTATTCGTCACTATCTGATCCAACCAATGTGGGATCCTTTGACTCTTCCATGGATAAGGGACACTCTCCAAAAAACAACTCAAGTTTTCTCTTTAAAATATCAAGTGCTTGGTTCCCATCAAGCTTGTTTGCACCATCCTCAAGCACTTGGAAAACTAAATGAATCTCATCATCCACAATCTCATGAGATTCCTCCATATGATCAGGAATGCAATCATCCTTGTGAAGATGGTTGAATGGTGTGTAGGAGGGTAGGTGAAATCTTTGCAACTCCTCATGAAGTTGTTCTATCTTCATTTGAGACTTCTGTAGTGCACATTGAGTGTTCTTCAAAGAATCTTGGGTGGTCAATAATTCTTGTTTGAGATTGCAATTATCCTCTTCATTCTTAAAGGATGCTTCATGAAACAACTCAACAAGCTCAAGTAAACTGTCCCTATCAAAAATAAATTGGAGAAAATTACCTTTGGTGCTTGTCATGGCTTTCTGAAACTTTTCCATGTCTTCCATGGAATATTTCTCCTTCAACCTCCAACATAGATCTTTCATCAATGAATGGGCTCCATGGATTGTGCATATGTCCTTTTTGATAGTTGTCACATGCATCTTTAGTGACCTTGAGAGGAATGAGGTGTTGGAATATGAACCTCTTCTTCTTCACTGCAAATTTATTGCAGTAACTTTTGCTTCTCTTCGTGAATCTTGGTTCTTGCTTTCCCAGTTGTGGGACTAGATGGTTTATATCTCCCCTCAATGATTATAGGTGGCTGTTAATTTTTACTAACTTCAACCCTCACTTCTGATGTGGCTGCAACTTCATATTTCTTCCAGACAGTACAAAAATAAGAACTGTGTTCCTCCCTTTGCATGAAATTGTTTTCCTTTAGATTTCCTAGTTCACACCCAGCTGGTAGGGGATTTTCTTCCACTTCATGAGGAACTTCAAATGATGATTTAATATCTGATATTTGTTCTTATTTTGGATATGATCCAAAAGGTACCTTATTATCATGAACAATATCACCCTCCTTTTCAGTGATTTGGTGTTCACCAACAAAGAAACTAGGACATAATTCTTTACCCTTGCCATTGTCTTTCATTCTGTAGTCCTCATAGGAAAGTGAAATATTTTCAATATCCCATGAATCAGATGGCTGCAAGTAACCATGGCTGCTGCAAAAATCATATCCCTTACCATCCATGTCCTTCATGTTACCCTCATCCTGAAGTGATACTAAGGTGGCCTACTCTTCTACCAAAATTTCGGCTTCACGCCCAAGCGGTCTGGCCTTGTTTCCTTCTTCTTTAGGTGACTCCAAAGGTGGATATAATTATGATTTGAAATATCCTTTTGGGTATGATCCAAAAGGTGTATCTCCACCCATACATGAGCACACATCTATGTCAGTGATCTGCAGATCACCCACAAATAAATTGGAAGTACATTCATTCTCCACACTACCAACAACTAGATTTTTTGTTGTTGGGTCTTCATATGCACATGTAATCTCTTCCTATTATTTCAAGGAACTAGAGGCTTATTCATCTTGAGTTGTCCTCAACTCACAGCTCTTGGACACTGTTAGAATAAAAACCAAACATTCTCCTAATTCTAGGGAAAGCAAATGGCTTTGATGACTCTTCCTTTCTGACTCCTCTTTTGGCTCCAGGTGGGAACCATCGAGTCTCCACTTTATTGCACACTTCATCAACCATGTGTGCAATATTTCTCATGTTCTCCCCATAGTAGGGATATCTGAATAGTTTTTGTATTTCTAGAGTACAAAAATATCTGAATGGAAGAGCCCTTCTGCACTCTTCACTCAAGGATTAATAAACATAAAACTTATCCTCCCATGTAGCATGTTAGTTTTTCAACATTAAGCTAGCATATCATTAGGATATTTAAACTGAGAGAACAACAAGCATAGAAATCAAACACAAGAGACAATGAACATAGTGTTTTTCCTTGGGGAAACCATATATGGTGAAAACCCCGCAACTTCCTCTGAGATAGAATCAGCACCAAAGTGAAACCCAAAAATAGTAAGACAATCTCCCGACAATAGTAAGCTCTTTCCTCTTGCCCGAATGTCTTTCTCTTCCTCAATGATGCACTACACTTGAGTGTCTATGAGATGTGTACTAAATAGAGAGTCCAGCTCTCTATTTATACTAATCCCGACATGACTAAAACCATACTAGGGCTGACCTCACTAGGAGAGTCTAATAACCCTAATGCCTCGAAACTGTGGGGACTTTAACCCTTAGACAATAGGAGGGTTACCCACAATGACTTGACATGAATTGTTTACATTATTGATTCTCTCGATCAGAACATCAAGGCATGACATGACACAAGAACATCCCAGAATAAACATCAGGTTACAATTGATGAGAAATACAAGTGAATACATTTCGAAGTTACAATTACATTAACACTCCTTCTTAACTAGGAAGGTATTCTCTTGACACAATTTTCATTACTGGTCTTCTTCTCTAGGTCTTCTCGTCATCTGCATCTTCAAGTCATATTTGTCTTCAAGTATTCTTTGTCTTCAAGTCATCTTCGTCTCTAGATCTAGATCATCACTTGATCTGGATCATCATCAATGGATCTGGATCATCACTTGATCTGGATCATCTGTAGCATCATTCCTGGATCTAGATCATCCCTCAATCTGGATCATCTCTGGAGCGTCATCTCTGGATCTGGATCTTCCCTCGATCTGGATCATCTCTACTGGATCATCAATACTGAATCTTCACGGGTGCTATCTCATGATTCTTATCGTCATAGGAAGTTCTACAGAGCTAGCCCTTTTTCATGCTGGATGTAGGCCTATCCACCATGTAGGTATTCACCCAGCACTTACATCTGATCATGTAGGAACTAACCTATAATCATATCAGAAAGGAACACCTAGCACTCATATCTGACCATGTGGGAACCAATCCCACAACCCTATCAGAAAATCCCATCACTCACATTTGACACATGCGAGGAACCAATCCAACATGCATGTTCAAAAAGGATCAGCACTTATATTTGACACATGTGAGGAACCAATACAACATACATGCTCAAAAAGGCTATGAACTTACATTCGACACATGCAAGGAACCGATCCAACATGCATGTTCAAAAAGGATCTGCACTTACATCTGACACATCCGAGGAACCAATCCAACATGCATGTTCAGAAGGGCGTGCACTCACATCTGATCA
The DNA here is from genome assembly GCA_001517045.1 of Pseudotsuga menziesii. Lineage (NCBI taxonomy): Eukaryota > Viridiplantae > Streptophyta > Pinopsida > Pinales > Pinaceae > Pseudotsuga > Pseudotsuga menziesii. The sequence goes on along the minus strand of LPNX010975964.1, from coordinate 115,153 downwards.
AGTAGGAACCAATCCTACAGTCATATCAGAATGGCCCCCAGTCCTAGACTGAGCTACCTAGTAACTAACCAGGTGCCTCCATTCCTAGAATGGAATTTTCCCTTACATCTATCCTACTTGACATAATGGCTAGCACTCACATCTGACATGGGAGGAACTTAATCATTTAACCATGATAGAATGGCTCAGCCCTTACATCTGAGCTACACATTAGAATGGCTCTCTCTGTCTCGGACTGAGTGTTCCTGGTAACTGACCAGGTACCTCCATTCCAAGAATGGCATTCAGCACTCATATCTGACATGGAAGGAACCAATCCTCTCACCATGACAAAATGGCTTAGCCCTTACATATGACCATGGAAGGAACCAATCCTTTGACCATGTCAGAATGGCTATGGGACTCATCACTTTCCCTTGGAGGAAACCTTGATCTGGAGAACACCAAGCTTCTCCTTGAAGTACTCAAACTTCATCCTAGCCAATGTCTTCATCAATACATCAGCTATCTATTTCTCCGTTGAAACATACTGGAGCTTCACTGCTCCCCTCTGCACCATATCCCTGATATAGTGATACTTGATCTCAATATGCTTCGACTTGTCATGGAAAACTAGATTCTTTGACAACTTCATGCAACTTTGGTTTTCACAATGTATACAAGTAGCATCCATCTCGAGATCAAATAAATCAGACAGTATCTTCAACAACCATACTTCCTCACAACTAGGTGAACAAGATGCAACATACTATGCTTCAGCTGTACTCAGTGCCACAAAGGATTGCTTCCTGCTAAACCAAGAGATCACACATGATCCCATTTTGAAGAAACACCCTAAATTGCTCTTCCTATCGATGGCACTGCCTACCCAATATGAATCAACATAACCCTCTGGGTTAATATTTTGATTCACCTCGTACTTGAGCCCATAATCAATTGTACCCCTCAAGTACCTTATAATATGCTTTGCAGCAATCAAGTGAACATTTCTTGGATCTGTCAAGAACTGGCTCAAGGTATTCATAGCAAAGCAAATGTCTGGTTTCGTGTTTGTCAGATACATCAAGGACCCAATCATCTGACAATACATCATAGCATAAACCATCTCTAATGAAGCATTGCTTAATAGCTTTAGGTTTCATTCCATAGGTGTGGCCATAGCTGTCACGTCCCCATACCTCCGACCGGCGAAGAGGACGCGACTACAAGCTTCAAACACCCAGGCTAAGAGCCGCATGAACATATGCATACACAAAATTGCTGAAACAAAATGCCTCAACTTGTATATTGAACTCGAATATGCTCACATGAATATTTATCATGCATAGATGCAATCATCTATCAGACACATCGAAAACATCATACATTCAAAAAAGCATTCATGCAACATGTTCATCGTATCATTAACAAAAATTAAGGTTGCAGAAGTAAAATAGGCAAGATCACTTATCTTATGAAAACTCCTTCCGCAACCAGCTACATCGCTGCAACATTCCACCCAACCATAGGCCAGCATGCTCCTTAATCTCTCAGTAGTGCTGCCACCCCCGAGCTGGGCATGATTCTCCAAGGAATAAGGGAACTAGCAGGCTTACACATAGCCAAGACAATAGAGTTGGGTTTATCAGGCCATTAGGGAGCTGGAGAAGGAAAATTTCTAAGCCGGTGAGCCCATTACAGAGCCAAGAACACCTACACCAGAACTAGCCTGACCTCTAAGACACCCAAACACACCCAACACAAGGAATCAATCCCTTCTCTGCTACATAGTCCCTCAGGCCCTGCATTCCCTTCCAGTGCTATTCAGGGGTGATGGACAAGAAGGTCAGCCCTCTAGCTTTGTCTGTGTGGTTTCCAACCACCAGGTTTATCAAGCAAATCTAAGCCAACATCCTTGCTCCTCTCACAGTCTGAAGACCAACCATTGCACTTGGGCAATTAACTTAGCTGTCACAGCTTAAACAGGGAAAACGAATCCCAAGCAAATCATACAGTCCCAAACGTATAAGTGGACATGGGGAAAGAACAGTTCTGGAATGTAATTAGCATACATTACCAACATACATGGGGAAAACAGCAATTCATTTTCATAGTCGAGGCCGCTGAGGAAAAACATATGCAGACCACACTTGGGGACGAATTTACAGTATCCCGACCGGTGCATATACAGCCATAATGCAGAACCCACAAATCAGCCCATGAGTAAAGGACAGAGCCACACCATTCTCCCATTCACAAAGGAAAAATACTGCGTGGTTAAATCCAACAAAATCCTATGTGTGAAGATGAAAAACGGGAAAGAATCCCTCTGCTTGAGAATGAACAACAATGGAGGGGACGCGAATTGCAAGTGCATGAACGTTTTTGCATAGTCGTGGGGAGAGTGGAAAATCCCTGCGTGAATGATGGAAGTCATTTTTCCCAGCCATAGTGAAGTCAACCATGGTGGAGTGTGCATGTGGGTGAGGACTGACAATCCTGCCACCCCACTCCCCCAAACAATTAACTGCCTCAACCACCAGCAGTCTTTCTTAATGAAAGTGGTTGGAATAAAACAGAGGAAGAAGACACATGGGTTTTTCTCTCATTGGCCAAGGTTGACAATTTCCCCACCCTTATCCTTGTGAAAATCATGCCCCTTTCTCATTTTAGTTGCCGCGATCGTAGCTGGTCGGGTTCATTTAATTAATTATAGATGCATATTTACATGATGACCAACATAATATATGCCGCATGCCTCGATATACCATCGGTGATAAGTTTAAATCCAAAACATAGCATAACCGATCAATGGTGGGGCCTTGGCCTTTAGCTCCACACCTTGATCATTTACAATATATACATCATGTACATTTATTACAACGAGGTCAAAACTGGGGTGTTACATTCCCCTCCCCCTTCAATAGCACTGTCCTTAGTGCTTACAAAATTGAGCAAAATGCTACACTGGTATCGCCTCAGTGTTCCGTAAAATTGAACAAAAATGGATGTGCCAATCGCATGGCATCCTCCAACTCCCAAGTAGCCTCTTCAGGTCCGAAGTGCTCCCATTGCACCTTTACCTGACCTATGGCTCGGTTCTGGAGCATTGTGACCTTCCTGTTGAGGATGCGCATTGGCTCGATTCAGAACTCTCCCTCAGGTTCCACTTGAATCACATCCCAATTTATCACATGGTTAGGATCATGTACATATCTCTTAAGCAAAGAAACATGAAAAACATTATGAGCTCTAGTGCTAGCAGGAAATGCAAGTCTATATGCAACTGGCCCTATTCTTTCAAGCACTTCAAACGGCCCACAGTATCTCAGTGACAACTTGGCACAACTTCCAAGCTTCAAGGAACTCTTCCTTGCCCTCACTCTGAGGTAAACATGATCCCCAACACTGAACTCCCTGTTCACCCTATGCTTATCTGCATAGGTTTTCTGTCTGTCCTGTGCTACTTTCAGCTTCTGTCTGAATTTACAACCTCTTGCTCCATTTTCTTTGAGCAACTCTAGTCCAAGAACAATCCTGTTCACTGGATTATCCCAAGTCACTGGCATCCTACACCTTCTTCCATACAAAGCCTCATACGAACTCATCCCCAAGGATGCCTAATGTCCATTGTTATAAGCAAACTCTACCAAGTGTAAGTAATCTTCCCACTTGGTTGGTTTGTCCATTACGTACATGTGAAACATATATTCAAGTACCTGATTAACTCTTTCTGTCTGCCCATCGGTATGAGGGTGGTATGCAGTGCTGAAGTTTAGCTTTGTACCCAAATATGCAAACAACCCCTTCCAAAAATTGGAAGTGAACTTGACATCTCGGTCAGAGACTATTGCCTTAGGTAATCCATGCAATTTGAAAATCTCCTTCATGAATATCTTTGCAATGTCACCAGCCTCATACGTAGACTTAACCGGTATAAAATGTGCTGCCTTTGTCAACTTGTCTACCACAACCATGATGGAATCATGTTGTCTCCAAGTCATCGGAAATCTTGTAATAAAATCCATGGAAATAGCTTCCCATTTCCATTCTGGAACTGGCAAAAGCTGCAAGAAACCTGCTGGATGTTGATGCTCAACCTTTACCTGTTGACATTTCAAACACCTTGAAATGTATTCAGCCATATCCCTTTTAATTCCTGGCCAAAAGTACTGCTTTCTAGCCGTAGCAATTGTCTTCTGATATCCTGGGTGACCAGAATACGGAGCTTGATGGATTTCATCCATAACAACTCTCCTCAAATATGCTACATTCGAAATATAAATTCTACCTTTATAAGTGAGAAGTCCATCTTCTTCCAATTTATATCCCTCATACCTCTTCTCAAGACTTTGCTGCTACAACTTGTCTTTTACCTGCTCATACAATTCATCTCCAGCAACATGACTAACAATCTGTTGCCTCAAATATGATTGGCAAATACTAAGAGATGCCACTTGCATTTCCTGCACCTTCCTACTGAGTGCATCAGCTACCTTATTTTCCTTTCCCTTTATGTGCTTGATTTCAAAATCAGATTCACATAAAAACTCCAACCATCTTGCTTGCCTAGCATTCAGAGTAGGCTGATAAAATAGGTACTTCAATCCACAATTATCTGTCCTGAGCTCAAATCTCCTACCCATCAAGTAATGTCTCCACATCTTGAGAGCATGTACTATGGCTGCAAGCTCTAGATCATGAGTGGCGTAGTTCTTCTCATGCTCCTTCAACTTTCTTGACTCATAACATATCACGTAGTTGTCCTGCATAAGGACTCCTCCAAGCCCTTGTCCGCATGCATCGGTACATACCACAAAATCTTTCTCTGGATCTGCAACTTTCAATACTGTTGCACTGGTGAGAAGATTCTTCAACCTCTGGAAACTTTCTTCACACCTCGATGTCCATTCAAACTTCATCCCCTTCTTTTGCAAAGAAGTGATTGGATGTGCAACTTTGGAGAATCCCTCAATGAATCTCCTGTAGTATCCTGCAAGTCCCATAAAAGATCTTACATCTGTCACATTTCTTGGAGTAGGCCAATTCATAATGGCTTCAATATTTTCAGGGTCCACAGATATACCCTCCTCTGAGATAGTGTGACCCAAATACTGAATTCTATCTCTATAGAAGTCACACTTACTTAGTTTGGCATACAACTGATGCTCCCTGAGCAAATTCAATGTCAGTATCAAATGCTCTTCATGCTCTTCCTCATTCTTAGAGTAAACGAGAATGTCATCAAGGAAAACAAGCACAAACTTGTCCAAATACCTGCTGAAGACACTATTCATGAGGCACATAAATGTAGCTGGTGCATTCATGAGACCAAACGGTACCACTACAAACTCATAATGCCCATACCTCGTCCTGAAGGTTGTCTTATGAATGTCTTCATCCTTGATCCTTACTTGATGGTAACCAGACCTCAATTCAATCTTGGAAAATACCTTTGCTCCTCTCATTTGATCGAAGAGGTCATCAATCCTAGGCAAAGGATATTTATTCTTCACAGTAACCTTGTTTAAATGTCTATAATCAATACATAACTTGAGTGTACCATCTTTCTTCTTGACAAACAGAACTGGTGCTCCCCAAGGAGACACACTCGATCGGATATACTTCTTTTCCAACAACTCTTGCAGTTGCATCTTCAATTCTAGCATCTCCGGTGTACTCCTTCTGTAGGGTTCCTTGGACACTGGTGCTGCTCCTGTCACAAGTTCAATTGTGAATTCATTGTCCCTCTTTGGAGGAAGCCCTTGAATATCATCAGGAAACACATCCCTGAATTCCTGTAACACCTGATAGTCCTCCAACCTCTGAGTTTCATCTCCTGATGTTTCCAAAATATGAGCTGCATACAACTGGAAACCCTTCCTATAGAACTTCTTTAACTGCATTGCTGAAACCTACCTTACTGAAATCACCTTTGGAATTCCTTTCACAACTAATAGGTTCCCTTCTTCATCCATGCATTCGAAAGTCTTATTGTAATAGTCAAGCTTCACCCTGTGAGCTTCTAACCAATCCATTCCAATGAGAACATCATAGGAACCAAGCGGTAGCACATTTAGGTCTTTACAAGTGACCAACCCATTCATGACCAATGGACATTTCTCTATCATTTCACTGACCTTTCTCTTAGTTCCAGTGGCTAGCTGAACTAACCAAGACTTCCTATGCTTTACTTTCTTAAAAGCACAAATCTCCACTACTCTAGGAGTAATGTAACTATGCGTAGAACCAGGGTCAATCAAAATAGAAACAGATTGCTCAACAATCTTACTTGCTACTTCAACCACAGTTGACTGGTGATCTGCTTGATGGTCCTCCAATGCTGCAGAGATCCTAGGAACTACCCTTGCTAATTGACCCTCTGTTTCTGTTTCTTGAACATTATAAGCTGGCCTTGCACTCTCATTCTCGAGTGGACAATTCTTATGCATGTGGGGTCCTCCACACTTCCAACATTGAAGTGGCCCTTTATTCTATTGTGGATCCTTAGGCTTTTCTCCTATCATTCCAACTAGCTTACTTGTAGCTTGGGAGGGCTGCTTCTGCTGATTCTTGAAGCTAGAAGGTTTGAAACCTTTCTTTCTTTGGTCAAACTTCTTGTTCTTCTTGTCCTTCCATGCTTTATGGAAATATGGCTTACCTTTTCTTTGCTCATAACAATACTTAGCCTTTCTTATTTCTTCTTCAAGATTTATAGGTTCATAAAACTCAATTCTATCTTTGTAAAACTGAGGTAACCCACTTAGAAAACGTTGGACCTTCACTTTTTCATCCTTGATGTACTGGACATACCTCAACAGCTCCAAAAACTTATTTGCATACTCTTCCATGGTTTGTTGTCCCAATCTCAGCTCATGGAAATCCTTAATCTTGTCATCATAATACCTGTCAGAGAGGTATTTCTGCTTGAAATACTTCTTGAACTGTTTCCACTTAAGCTTCCTTTCATTGATCCTCTTTACCTGCTTGAAGTGTTCCCACCAAATGGATGCTCTCCCATGCAGATTGAATATGGAAACTCTTGCCTTCATGTTTCCTGAATAGTCATGCACTTGAAAGTACTTATTTATCCCCAGAAGCCAAGCTTCAGCTTCTTGTCCAGTCTTTACCTCACCATCAAATGTAGGAGGTTTAGCTTTCTTAAATTCATCTCGAGAGCGATCCCTATGGTGTCTCTTTCTTTTTCTTTTATGACAAGAAGAACTTGAATCCCCGCTGGATTCTTCAGAATCAAATGATCCACTAGAAGTCCTTCTCCTTCTCCTAGTACTGCTCTTACTGCCTTCTGGTCTTGCTGTACCTCGTCCAGAGTCTATCTTTCTTTGCAAGTCTGTCAAACTCTGCAGCATTGCAGCATTCAATTGATGTTGCTCTTCTTGGGCTTTAATCAAGCTTCTCATAGTGGTTGCAACATCTGATGGTGTCTCTTGGAATCTCCTTCCATTAGACTCAATGTCATCGTTTCTATTACAGACATTTTCTCCCATGGCATCTTCTGCTCTCTCATGAGAATCCTGAGCATCATATCCATCATGGGTCCTCATAACTGAACTGCCACTTACTTGTCAAACTGCACTACCTGGAATACTTCCCTTGAAGGTGACTCTGATTCTGCAAACGTGTTAATAACACAAATGTTAGATGCATAGCATTGATATAAACCAGCATTACTTACCTTCTCCTGGAATATTCATAAAATAGCAAGTTAACCCAAACATAGAATTTTCTTCCTCAAGATTTTTTTTTTTGTAAATATTTAATTTTCGCGCAATCTGGTTCATTAGATCACTGTCTCTTTTCTCATTTTCAGCCTTGAAAATTCACTGTAAAAACTGCTGAAAATTCCACCAAAAAACAGTCAAAATTCATTGGTTAAACCCCATGGAAAACCCAAATTTTCCTTGTGCAGAATCGGGTCTCATTTCCACTAACCATCCTCAAAATCAGCTCTCGGAACCCTTATCCCGTCTGCTGAATTGGCTCTCGGAAGCATTCTTCCTTCCACAACAGCAGCTCTCAGAAGCATTCTTTCTTCTGCAACGGCGGTGCTTAGAAGCATTCTTCCTTCCACAACGGCAGCACACCAATCACTTTTTCTTCCGTCTGTTGCTCTTTTCTTAAAGGAATTTTAACTTTGGACGTCGGCGGACTTCTTACATCGGAAGACAAATGACTTTGGCTTCCACAATGGCGGCTCTCACCAAACGTTAACTTCTTCCGATTGGTGAACCAACTTCGAGCCTTAGCCTTTTTGATGTGTCGGCGATCAGAGGACTTTCCCCATCGAAAGACTTATTGCTTTTGCTTCCGCAATGGCGGCTCACAAAATGATTTCTCTTCCGACTGGCGGCTGTTTACTTAGAAAATTTTCCACTTCGGACGTCGGTGGTCTTTACACTTTGGAAGGCTAGTGCCTTTGGCTTCCGCAATGGCGGCACGCCAAATACTAACTTCTTCCGATTGGCACGGACTTAGAACAATTTTCAAATTTTCGGCGTCGACGGCCTTTCTGGTCGAAAGCTTTTGTGATTTCACTTCCGCAATGGCGGCTGACGGTCCACTTTCCCTTCTGATTGGAGGAAGTTCACTAACTCTTCCGCTACATCGGAAGTCCACTTCGCGAATTCTTCCACAACAGCGAAAGTTCCACTTTGAGAACTCTTCCGCAACGGCGGAAGTTCCACTTCGAGAACTCTTCCGCAATGGTGGAAGTTTCTCTGCTTTTCTTTCCAACTGTGCCCCGACTGATCTACACTTGGCCGTTCCATCGGAAAAACTTCTGCTACGGCGGAAGTCTCTTCCACAATCCCTTCCGCTATGGCGGAAGTCTGAACCTCTAAGTGCTCCGACTGTCAACACTTAGGCCATTACAATTTTCCAGTCATCCACTGATTTCCGCTGGGCAGAATGAGATACAACCTCTGTCAGTTGCTCCTTCTTGGCCCATAGAGGCCCATTGTTTCCAACCTTGCTCTGATGCCATACTGTCACGTCCCCATACCTCCGATCGACGAAGAGGACGCGACTACAAGCTTCAAACACCCGGGCTAAGAGCCCCATGAACATATGCATACACAAAATTGTTGAAACAGAATGCTTAAACTTGTATATTGAACTAGAATATGCTCACATGAATATTTATCATGCACAGATGCAATCATCTATCAGACACAGCAGAAACATCATACATTCAAACAAGCATTCATGCAACATGTTCATCGTATCATTAACAGAAATTAAGGTTGCAGAAGTAAAATAGGCAAGATCACTTATCTTATGAAAACTCCTTCCACAACTAGCTACGCCGCTGCAACGTTCCACCCAACCATAGGCCAACGTGCTCTTTAATCTCTTAGTAGCATTGCCACCCTTGAGCTGGGCATGATTCTCCAAGGAATAAGGGAACTAGCAGGATTGCACATAGCCAAGAATACACAAAAGACACAGCCAAGCCAACAGAGTTGGGTTTATCAGACCATTAGGGAGCTGGAGAAGGAAAATTGCTAAGCTGGTGAGCCCATTACAAAGCCAAGAACACCTACACCAAAACTAGCCTGACCTCTAAGACACCCAAACACACCCAACACAAGGAATCAATCCCTTCTCTACTACACAGTCCCTCAAGCCCTGCATTCCCTTCCAGTGCTATTCAGGGGTGATGGAGAAGAAGGTCAGCCCTCTAGCTCTGTCTATGTGGTTTCCAACCACCAGGTTTATCAAGCAAATCTAAGCCAACATCCCTGTTCCTCTCACAGTCCGAAGACCAACCATTTCACTCAGGAAATTAACCTAGCTGTCACAGCTTAAATAGGGAAAACGAATCCCAAGCGAATCATACAATCCCAAACGTATCAATGGACATGGGGAATGAACAGTTCTGGAATGTAATTAGCATACATTACCAACATACACTAGGAAAACAACAGTCCATTTTCACAGTCGAGGCCACTAAGGAAAAACATATGCAGACCACACTTGGGGACGAATTTACAGTATCCTGACCGGTGCATATACAGCCACAATGCAGAACCGACAAATCAGCCCATGAGTAAAGGATGGAGCCACACCATTCTCCCATTCTCAAAGGAAAACTACTGCATGGTTAAATCCAACAAAATCCTGTGCGTGAAGACGAAAAACGGGAAAGAATCCCTCTTTGAACAACAATGGAGGGGACGCGAATTGCAAGTGCGTGAGCGTTTTTGCACAGTCATGGGGAGAGTCGAAAATCCCTGCGTGAATGATGGCAGTCATTTTTCCCAGCCATAGTGAAGTCAACAATGGTGGAGTGTGCGTGTGGGTGAGGACTGACAATCCTGCCACCCCACTCCCCAAAACAATTAATTGCCTCAACCACCAGCAATATTTCTTAATGAAAGTGGTTGGAATAAAATAGAGGAAGAAGACACATGGGTTTTTCTCTCATTGGCCAAGGTTGACAATTTCCCCACCCTTATCCTTGTGAAAATCATGCCCCTTTCTCATTTTAGTTGCCGTGATCGTAGCTGGTCGGGTTCATTTAATTAATTATAGATGCATATTTACATGATGACCAACATAATATATGCCGCATGCCCTGATATACCATCGATGACAAGTTTAAATCCAAAACATAGCATAACCGATCAATGGCGGGGCCTTGTCCTTTAGCTCCACACCGTGATCATTTACAATATATACATCATGTACATTTATTACAATGGGGTCAAAAATGGGGTGTTACAATAGCCTTGCATTCCATTATCCCAAACCTCTTCAGGATCTCTACTGCATACTTCCCTTGTCCGAGGGAGATTCAATTTGCATTCTTCCACACCTCCGTACCTAGAAAATAATGCATCATACCCAAGTCCTTCATTTCGAACTCAGCAGCAAGCTTTCTCTTTGTATCAGCAATCAACCCATCCATACCTGTTACAAACATATCACATACATGCAGTAGAATCATCACTGGGTTTCCATCTTCAACCTTGTAGTAAAGGTTGGAATCTGCTTTACTCTTGGTAAAGCCCAAACTGGATAAAAAGCTATCAATTCCACCATACCATGTCCTAGGTGCCTGTTTCAAACCGTACATGGCTTTCTTCAGTTTGTACACATGAGACTCCCTGTCATATGTCTCAAAACTAAGTGGATGTTCTACATACACTTCGTCTTCCACTACACCATTCAAGAAAGCAGTCTTGACATCCATTTGGTGTATCTTCCATTTCATTACTATAGCCAAAACAAGTACTGATCTAATGGAAGTGTATCTGTCTATAGGAGCAAATGTTTCTTCATAGTCTATTCCTTCCTTCTGTGAGAAGCCATGAGCCACAAATATTTCCTTATATTTCTCTATGCTACCATCCGCAGCATGCTTGATCTTATAGATCCATTTGGAAGTTACAACTGACTTCCCTTCTAGTCTTGGGACAACATCCCAAACATCATTCTTCATGATTGATTGATATTATTCGATCATCGCATCCTTCCATTCTTTCTGTTCTGCCACTTCTTCATAACTGGAAGGTTCTTCTTTCATAAAGTCACATAGTAAGGCTACATAAGGTTGTTCTTTCATAATTTCTCGTACCCAAGCAGGTTTCCTCTTGTGAGGATTCTTCTCCTGAGATGGATCTATAGGTATTTGTGGTTCTTAAAATTCTCGATCTTCTTCTTGAATTTCTTCATTCATGGTTGTATCATGAATTCTGGGAGCTTCGGATTCTTCAGGTTCTTCAGCAGGTCTCTTTCTAGATTTGTTGTAAGTTGTGTCTTCATCAAATGTTACATCCCTGCTGATGTCAATCTTCTTGTATCCTGGGAAGTATATTTTGTAAGCCTTCGAGCTTTCAGAGTATCCCACAAATATACCCTTCTTTCTTGAAGGATCTAGTTTTGTTCTCTTCTATTTTGGTATGTGCATGTACACTGGAGAGCCAAATATTCAGAGATGGATGACTTTTCGTTTGTTTCCGGAGAAGACTTCTTCAAGAGTCTTATTCTCAATTACTTTGTGTGGAGTATGGTTCTATACATACACTGTTGTTTTGGCTGCTTCTTCCCATAGATGCATAGGAAGATCCTGATCATGAAGCATTTCTCTTGCAGCTTCCATGATAGTTCTATTATTCCTTTATACAACCCCATTCTGTTGTTGATTGTAAGGATTGGACAACTCCCTCTTAATCCTTGATTCTTTGCATAAGTCTTCAAATTGATTTGATGTGAATTCTCTGCCATTATCTGATCGAAAGGTCTTGATCTTCTTTTCTATGTGGTTCTCGATCAATGCTTTGAATTCCTTGAACTTGCTAAACACTTCATATTTGTTCTTCATGAAGTAAATCCATGTCTTCCTAGAAAATTCCTCAATGAAAGAAATGTAGTATACATACCCACTTAGTGAAATTGATGACATTGGACCACATACATCAGAGTGGATGATTTCCAAGATTCCTTTTTCCTTGCTTTCGCTACTTGGAAATGTCTTCTTTGTATTCTTCCCTTTTGCACATCCTTTGCAGACCCCTTCATATTTTGCTTGAATTTTTGGAAGACCTTCAACAGCTTTGCTTGCAAGTGGTAGTGCTCTATAATGCACATGTGCAATCCTCTTCAGCTTGGCCATAGCTTGAATGGCCCTTCAACTTGTATAAACCTCCTTCTTGTTCTCCAATCACTATTTCATCGTCAATAGTCTTTCCTCTTGGCCACATGATAACTTGGCCATCTATAAATGAAACCCTCGTGCCTTTTTCATCCAGTGTAGATATGGAGAGAAGGTTCTTCTTGAGTCCTGGTACAAATAGAATATCCTTCATTTTTATAGACTTTCTAGAGTCTAGCTTGTAGGAGGATTCACCACTACCTTTTATTGGATATTGGTAGTCATCTCCTAGCTTCACCTTATGGGGCAAATTATGTTTAGATAGTTTCTCAAAGGATTCTTTAAAACCTGTCATGTGTTTGGAAGCCCCACTATCAATAAGCCAATATTTGCTTCCATGAGTGACAGTTCCTGTGAGAGCAGAAATTAGAACATATTTATCCTCGCTTGAAGAGTCTTCACTTTCTTGCTTTACTCTCTTCCTGGGAGGATCATCATCCTCAGCAGTGTGAGCGTGATGTTTTCTTTTGGAGTTCTTCTTATTCTTGGATCCATTCTTATTCATGGGACAGTTTCTAGCAAAGTGTCCTATTTCATCACATGTATAACATCTGAGTTTAGATGAACCTTTCTGATGAGAATGCTTACCTTGGTGATGATGATTTTCCCTTCTTCCTTTCCTTGAGTGTACTGTGAGAGCTTGATCTTCATTTCCCATCTTTTTTTGTCAAGCTGCTATCCGAGCCTCTTCTTGAGATAATTCTTCCCATAGTCCATTGAACTTGACCAACTTCTTCCTAGCACAAATTCCTTGGATGAAAGAATCCCTTGACCTAGGGAGGCCATTCAATGTTGTCATCACAATTTCTGCATTCTCCACTTCTTAATCTACAGCTTCTAGTTTTTCTTTGATCTGGGAGACCCTTGTGAAGTATGATTGGATGGTCTCCTCATTTTGGATCTTGACATTCTTCAACTAGTTCCTTAGAGTCATCTTCTGATTGATGTTCTTCCCTTCAAACAGTTTGTTTAGGGCATCAAACATGGCTTTAGGTGTCTTGAGGGAGGACCCCTATGGAATGAGGTGGTCCTTGATAGAATCTGCAATGATCCTCTTTGTCATAACCAACTACTTCTTATGTAAGGCCTTGGCCTCATCTCCCTCTGGAACTAGAACCTCCTCCTGGATATAGGAGTCCAACTCATTTTCTTCCAGGACCAAGGAGATCCTATACTTCCAAACTCAGAAGTTATCGTCTCCCTCAATCTTTTCATTAAGCTTGGTATGATGAGACATCTTAATTGAGAACCTCAAATGGAAATACAAAAGATTTATATCTTACCAGGTCAAGATGTCTAATCTAGATTTCAAGTTGAAGTTCTGCAGTACTGGTTCAGGAGCAGATTAGGGTTTTTCTTGTATTGGAGCTCTGTCCAACCAAATGCTTTGAAATTGATCCCTAACTTCAATTTTGGGGAGGAGATCAATCTAGGCCTGGGCTCACTGAAAAATTTCTCTTCTGTGAAAAGCCCTAATTTTTGGCAGCAGCGTCGGGTCTGTTGCCGCCTTTTCACACACCTGGATCACATGGTAGAAATCTTCAAGCCACTCGGTATGTCCTTGGGGGCAAGTCTCGAGTCAAGGCTGTCACCTTGTTCTCAACTCCTCCGTTTAGGCTCAACTCCTAACGAAGCCAAGGGGGGTAGACCCTATTAAGTTACTAAGGATGATTTCTTAGTGTAATGATTTTGTACTGAATCAGTTATTTAGGAGTTTGAATATTTTAACTATAAAAAATCAAGATGACAAGATACGAAGATACACACGAAAGCACAAAGTTGATACACAATATATATATGAAGCAAAAAAGACCAGTGCCTTAAAAATGGAGTCAAAAGAGATCATTGTGCTTGCATGTGTTTGGAATAAATGTTTTGCGATTTCATATTGGTATGGTTTAAGTTAAAAATGAAGTATGAATTGATTAAATTAGGCTAAAGGGGGACTCGAGATATACCCGAGAGTACTTGGAGTATGTCCAAAACAAATCCTATACGGCTACCTACAAGGAATATGTGGGCTGAAATGGAGTCTCTGGGGCTGTGTTCGTAACGTACCTGTTAGGGTGTGATAGAGATCGGTGCCCTGAGGTCACTTTTCAGTAGGTTCCCGCTTCCTTTGGGTATTTTGCCACCGTAAAGGTTTGATCGAGGTGTTGGATTTTCACCTGATGGTTTGTTAATTGGGGAAGGTGAGTCCTAATTATGCTAGTCACCCAAGTGTTTTTGATACATCTTGACTGATCAGACGAACTGTAGACAAGTGTAGAGCATACACACTAGATTCTTGTAAATTTTAATAAGTTATTAAGAGATGTGTTCTTGTTTAAAAGAAAAGCCTCCAAGAACCTCTTTTGATCTAAGTGGATCTCAATCGGGGAATCGAGGAGGGGTTAATTTTAAAGATGCTGATAAAAAAATTATAGAAAAAATAAAACAACTAGACAAATATGGTTTTCTGATTAATCCTACCACGAATCTCTTTCCCCTTTCAGGTCACTCGGGAAATCGTGGGGTAAGTATTATGATTACTTTTGAAAGTAAGATATGGAATATTGAATTAACAACAAGATCAAATATACTACCCTGCAAATCAGATCAATTCTAGTAAAAGGAAATAAGCAGAAAACGACGAAAATGACACCGACGCGAATCCCCCCAGGGGGGATGGGGAATGGGCTCGAAAGATCCTATTCAAAGGATGATTTTATTACAGAGGTTAAAAAATCAAAGCACTGATAAAACATAGCTTTATTGGTCCTTATACAGGCTGAAACCAAGATATTACAATTTATGCAAAAAAATTACAAATTATGTGACAAAAGAGAGACCCCTGGGGGGATTTGAGTGCTCCAAAAGCCACTTTGGACAGTAGCTTCCTTTATTCTCTGTCAGAACTGATAAATGACAGCAAGAAAATTATAATAACAAATTCCCAAAATCACTTTAAGAGTACCCTTGGGTCAGCCTACTTTATCTCAAACAATAATGAAATTAAACTAGCTAAACCGACAAAAAGGAACCAAGGAAAGCAAGATTTCCTTGGGATCTTGACTTGATGTTTGTGCAAACAATTAAAAATCACTTATATTGCAGAATATTGAATTTATCGTACAGCAAAATAAACTACCTTAACAACAAGCTATTGATTCTTCACTAAAATACTTGCGAAACTAAGGCAATTTTAGCTAGATCTCTTGAATTTGAACTTTATGCACAAAATGAAACTAAGATATAGAAATTTGGAGGGATATTGATAATTATATATATGTATGATTTTCTTGATGAGATAGATCAGATTTAAAAATAAACCTTAAAGTAACCAGTTTGAGGAAAGTTTTATAATTTTTAAAGGAGGAAGAGAGAGAAAGAGTGTTTGAAGCCTGGAAATGTTGGGCTTTGGATTCCGCTTTGGTGGAACACCGAGGGACTATGTCATTTGTAATATACTGAATATGAGGAAGATTCAAACCAGCTCAACCTCTTCTACCAGCGAGATCATTTGCAACTTAAAAATCCTTGCACAGACAGATGGTTAAAACATAGGTGCTGCCGAAAAAGATGATTGGAAAGCATGCAATTAAACTTAAAATACATACAAATCCAATAGATATAGAACAAGCAGAAGTAAGAGCATAAATCAAACTAGAATAAACTATTACCCTAACATGAGGGAGCTCTCTCCTTCAAGGCCAACAATTAACCAACAAAGCAATGATAAACAAAAGAAGATTATACCTCATAAGCATTTGACAATCAACATACACACATGAAGAGCATTACACCATAGATCTTTCCTCCAAAGCTTCTTTATTCCAGAATGAAAAAACAATACAACACAATAACAACAGCAGCTCAATCCCAATTCTAACTAGCTTGGAAGAGGAGGCTGTGCCTTGATTTATACAATTTGCAGGCCATCTAGCCCGGGGGGGCGCAATTCCTCATGGAATCAAGTGAAATCATCTGATGGATAGTTCATCAATGCAAAACTGAGGCTGAACTGAGCCTATTTGTCAACTGGGGGCCTGATCTGGCTGACACATCAACCCATACACTGACACATCGGCCCATAGAGCATCCAGGAGAGCAAAAACGTGTTGAGGAGAGAGGGAGGGCAAAATTTCCCATGAAGACCACTGTAGATCAGCTATGGATCTGATTTGATCCCCTCCTTTAGTCAAGGATTTGTCAGATCCAGTCAATCTGCTCCAGATCTGATTGATTTCAGTCAAATCGGTTGAGAATCCATTGAGTTATTGATTTTGTATTTGCTCCATTATTCATCAATTTATTATTTAAAATAATCAATAATTGATTTTTGGGGCTTTCTGACCTGAGTGATGGAAGATCACTCAAAACTTAGGAAAGAGTGGGTCCATGGGTTTACATGGTGCTCTTGGCTTGAAAATGAGCACCTACATGACTGAAACCAATTATTTGGCCCACTTTTATCACAGACTCAATTTTTCCAATTAAACTATTAAAAAATAGTCTAAGTTTTGGAAAAATTAAAATTTAATAAAAAACACTGAAAAAACTAAAAAAATGAAAAATTGAAAAACACCTAGGGGGACTTAGACATGTTCATATGACTCAAAAATGATGTCTAGCATGCTTACACATTGACACATAGACTCTAATAACCTCAAAAGGTACAAATGCTAAGTCGACCACACCAAATTTGGAGGTATGGAGTGAAAAACTTAGAAATTATCAGTCGTTTATTCAACAACCAATAATAACCAAGGGAAAAAACACCCTGGGATGATCAGATTGACAAATGAAGTCTAAGAGACCGAGTCTTTTACAGATACTATCATGCGAGAACATTTATTACAATTCCCCCATGGGGTATGAACATGTGATATGATACAACAAGCACTTCCCAAAAGTACTTCCAAAGGTCTTCCTGAAGTCCGAACAAGTTAACCCTGTCCAGTTCACCAGGCTCTCTTGATAAAAACCACTAAGTACAACTTAGGTGGTAACAGGGTCCAAAACTGAAAAACCTCAGAATTGGATTCTGCTTCGACAGAAAGATGATCCCTAGGGAGGAGATTTATTCCACACTTCTTCTTCTCAAAATCTATGGAGAGAGATCCACAAAATAGGAATCCCTAGTTCCCGCAGTTGCACAGTGTCTTCTTCTCAGGTTAGCTCTGATACCATGTTAGTTTTTCAACATTAAGTTAGCATATCATTAGGATATTTAAACCGAGAGAACAACAAGCACAACAATAAAACACAAGAGACAATGAACACAGTGTTTTTCCTTGGGGAAACCATAAATGGAGAAAACCCCGCAACTTCCTTTGAGATAGAATCAGAACCAAAGTGAAACCCAAAAACAGTAAGACAATCTACTGACAATAGTAAGCTCTTTCCTCTTGCCCCAGTGTCTTTCTCTTCCTCAAATATGCAATACACTTGAGTGTGTATGAGATGTGTACTAAATAGAGAGTCCAACTCTCTATTTATACTAATCCCGACATGACTAAAACCCTAGTAGGGCCGACCTCACTAGGAGAGTCTAATAACCCTAGTGTCCCGGAACTGCGGGGACTTTAACCCTTTGATAATAGGAGGGTTACCCACAATGACTTGACATGACTTGTTTACATTATTGATTCTCCCGATCAGAACATCGGGGCATGACATGACGCAAGAACATCCCGGAATAAACATCGGGTTACAATAGATGAGAAATACAAGTGAATACATTCCAAAGTTACAATTACTTTAACATAGCAATGGTCCTCCTTTGTGATCTCTACAAATTTGGGGATAGTAGGTCTTAGGTGAAACCTTGGTTCAAATATATATTTTAGACTCCTATTCTGAGGCTCATTCTTGGATAAAATAGACTCACCCATGGCCTTTCTTTCTTCACATTGGGAACAAGTGTTGCGCCCTTCTCCATCTTTAACTCCCAACTATTTAGATATGAATTCTCTGGTCCCTTAACCAGGCTACATGAGGTTAGTTGAAATTCCTTGCAAACCTTTCAACATGTTCTTCACAAAGTTCCTGAACTCATATTTATCGTCGCTTTCTTCATGGAATCTCACATCCACAGATTCAACTTCTTCCTCCCGAGGAATCTTTCTTTCAGTATCAGAATTATATTTTGAACCCATTGATGAATATCAAGAGAAGGTATGGAGGACCATGCTCTGATATGACTATAATATCCAAAGTCTGTTATTCATACCTGAACACTAACTAATTCTGAAAATTAAATTAAAATTTCTTATATTGAATTATAACCACTCAGTGCATCTTCAGACTAGGCAAATCAAGGTGTTTTGTTGGGGAAATTTGCATACATGGCAGCAAGAAGTGAGAAGAAAAGAAGAGAAATTTAATAACATTGAATTAATTTCCCCTAAAAATTTTGTATCGAGGACCATTCATATTTTAGAGTCCTCTATGCGGAAACCTATTCCCATGCTTCTAGGTCACTCAACCGTGAAACTAGGGAAATTCATTTCATTCTTTCGACTAGGGGATTAGGGAAAGGTGCAGATGTGTAATCAGGAATTAATAAAAAATAAAATAATATTTGGGATATTTTCTAACATATCTAGATTTTTCTAAAGGGTTTAGGGAAGAATTGAGAATTTCATGCAATTTTGGCCTAGTGAGACCCTACGCAATGGAGGATCTCAAATGACTATAAGACACCAAATAAAATATGATCTGAATTTATGCATTGGAAGGTGGGTATGTTATTCATCCACTGGAAGGTGGGTATTTTATTCATCCATAGGAACTTATAGAAATGTATTTTAATGGACATAACTCATTTTATAGCAGAAATGGTAAAACTAGTCATTTAAAACTAGCATTCTAGCTAGCGTGCAAAATAAAGTAGAGAGTTCGTAACATATTAACTTCAGTGCTGTATATGAGGTATGACAGAGAATAATAAAAATTAAATGAACACATAAAACCCTACAAATTATTCCCAAAACCTTTTCTTATTCCTTATTGCACTAGATTGATCAATTTCCCCCGTTACAATGACAAATCAAGATTTTTATGTGAAACCGAGAAGGTAAACTACAGGGAAAGAATTATTTCAACCTCATAAATGTAAACGACATATTTATCAGCTGTTATACATAATATATAATTTTATATACTATCCATTACATAAGGAGACTCGAAAATGGTGGGTAGGAGGCCCAAAATATGACCAGAGAAAGTCTGAGAGCTTAGGTGAAGCATGGGATTCACTGGAGATCGACTTGAACGTGATGGAGGATGAAAAATATGTCTGATAAAACTTCAATTTATGAACCTCAAGTGCTCCATACCTACAAATAGAAGAGAATAGGAATGAAGGAGTGGGTAAGGGAAGGTTTGGGCCCATCTCCCAAGTTTATGAGGCACGTCACTCAGAAAGGCATGATCTGATAAGCATAGATCAATAAACACATCAACCAAACTATGTGAATGATCTTTAATTGTTCTTTAATATAACTCTGGGTGAACTTTTTATCAAGTAGAGGTAATAGGTGACCTGTGAGAGCAAGTCAACACCTAAATACCTAACCCTAGCCAAGTCATGGGCCTTCCTTGAGAAAATTGGAATGTAGGAGCCATGTGGAGATATTTCCATGTCCAATTCATCCATCTGAATTAGCAATTATCCCTACTTTGTCAAAGAGTTTCTACTTTTATCACTTACAACTTTTATGTGTTTCCCTTCTTTTGAGATTGAGTCTCCAAAAGGAAACCGCACCCTCCTTTATCAAAACTTTCCTTCTTTTGTTCTGACATCTTTTCTGAGACTCCGAAAGGAAATTGCACCCTCCTTTTCCAAAAATTTCCTTCCTTTGTTATGAGATCTTTTGTCATATCTTTTGGGCACTTCCCCTTTTCTCTCTGGCTACTTTTGTAATATATTTTCCACTTTCTTAATCTCCTCCCTTGGCATGTTGGCTTTCCAATTGTTCCTAACATGGAAAGCTTAATTCCACATGTTATTTGCACAATAAATATTAATTATAAATAAAAATTAAATACATGCCTCAATAATGTTTATTTAGAAACATTATCCTAAGATAATTAATTACTTCCTCATAAATAATATTTGGACAAAATTCCTTAGGTGATGTAATTGATACATCTTTGACCCCCCAATGTGTTGGGCATGGTCAATACTTTTTTGTCAAAAAATATGGGGACATGAAAGTGAGGACTAATCATAGAGCATACTTAGCACTAAAACAAGGAATACTCCCAAGCGCGTGTTATTTTATGGAATCTACATATAAATGTAGGTATACTCTCCAAGTAATAGTAATGTCTACAAAGAATATCTAGACCATGCCTAAATGTTGGCCCCGTCGTCTGTAAGGACTAATCATAGGGAATCCTGAGTGTGATATATAGGACCATTCGAAAGCGAATGTTATACTACCATATCCATAAATGAATGTGGGTACTCTCCATGCAAGAGTAACATATGTTGGGTCATCCTTAGCTAGTAAGGACCACTCTCATGAAGATAGTGTTATTTCCTACAAGACCTTCCTCAAGAGAGGATACTATCCTCCACAAGTGAATGCCAGACATTGTCAATATCATCGGGTCTACTTGGCCTCTTTCATATAGGAGCTTCACTATCATCAATCATCGATGGCATTCTTATGAGCACTCCCCATTTTTTGGGAGGATCCATATCATCAACATGCTCCCCCTTTTTTTGAGGAGAGTCCATATCTTCAAATTGCTCCTCCTTTCCAAAGAGGGTCCATATCTTCATCATTCCTTCTCGCAAGGAAATTTTGTAGTATCGTCATTGTTCCTCCTTATGAGGAAATAATTTTTGAACTACAACAAGCTTGTCACAGAAATATTCAAACTTTACTTGGGATAGAATCTTGGTCTGTACATCAACAACTTGCTCATCGGTACTCACATATTGGAGCTTTATAGATCCCTTTTGTACCATATCCCTTACATATAAGTATCATATTTATATGTACTTTGATTTATCATGTAACACAGGATTCTTTGTCATCTTTATGCAACTCTAGTTGTCACAAAAAATCATTGTGGTATCCAAATCCATATCAAATAGTCTTGACATCAGTTTTTGAAGACATATCACTTAACAACTACTGAAGCAAGATTCTATGTACTATGCTTTAGTTGTGCTCAAAGAAACACTAAACCATGAGATCATGGAGTATCCCAAACAATAACATCCACGTGAGGTGCTCTTCTTATCTGTGACACTTAATGCCCGATCTGAATCCATATATCCATACAATTTGTATTTATGATTTCTACCATAGTAAATTCCCAAGTGTATCATAACTTTTAGGAACCTCCTGACTTGCTTTGTGGCTATGAACTGAACCCATATAGGTTTAACTAGATACTGACTTAAGATGTTCACAACAATGCAAATATATGCCCTTGTATTGATGAGATACATCAATGAACCAATGATACATCTGTACTAAGTCATGTCTACTAATTATGATGACTCATCAGATAAGAACTTCAGGTTGGTGTCCATGGGTGTGGCCATGGATTTATAATATAACATATTAAATATTTTCAATATTTCTACTTCATACTTTCCCTAGTTCAAAAAGATTCCTTTTGGGGTCTTCCACACTTCCATCCCGAGGAAATAATGCATCAATCCATTATCTTTCATATTGAATTCTTCGGTTGTATTCTTCTTTCTCTTTGTGATATGTTTCACATTTCCAGTTAGAAATATATCATCCACATACAATTATAGTATGACTGGTTCATAATCCATAATATTCATGTAAAGGTTAGGATCATCTTTACTCTCAGTAAATCCCAATCTTGTCAAGAAGATATCTATTCTACCATACCAAGCTCCAGGATATTGCTTCAGTCCATACAGATCCTTTTTCAACTTACATACATCATTCACTATGTCTTTGACTTCAAATCCATTTTGTTGTTCTATGTTAACCTCTTCCTTAATCATACCATTCAAGAAGGTTGTCTTTACATCCATCTCGTGTAGATCCCATTTCATCATGGAAGCAAGTTCCATGATGGTTCTGATGGAAGTGTACCTTGCTACTAAAAAAAATGTCTCTTCATAAACAATCCCTTCTTTCTGATAGAATTCTCTAGCCACAAATATTTTCTTGTGGTTTTCAATACTTCCATCAGTAACATGTTTTATCTTGTAGATCCATTTTGAACATACCACACTCTTGTTTTATTGTTTGGGTACTATATCCCAAACATCATTCTTCATTATTGATTGGTATTCTTCCATCATTGCTTCCACCCACTGTTTCTTATGTGTAGATTCCTCAAAGTAGATGGGTTCTTGATCTACAAGGTCACACATCAAAGATACACAACTAGAGTATGGCTTTAATCATTTGCTTGTTCTTGTGGAGCCTTCTTGAGCTCCATATCTCTCTAGTTCTTGTATGATTTATATTACCCAAGGAGGTTTTATATTTTGATATATATCCATAGTAGGGGGTTCCTGAGGTTCTAGCATGTCATGATATTTAGATGCTACTATTTTAGGAGGGGATTCAACTTCTATCATTATGGGAGGTACATCCTCTTCATGTACTTATTCAAGCTGAAACCTTCTGGATTTATTAATAGTTTTCTCTTCATTAAATGTTACATCCCTACTAATCTCAATATGATGGAATCCTGTAATGTATATCTTGAAGGATATGGATACTTCATAGTATCCAACAAATATTCCCTTCTTTCTAGAAGGATCCAACTTGGTTCTCTTCTCTTTTGGAATATGTACATATACTGGAAAACCAAATATCTTGAGAGGGGTCACTTTAGGTTTCTTTCCTTTATACATTTATTCAAGAATCTTGAATCCAATAACACTGTGAG
Source organism: Pseudotsuga menziesii (assembly GCA_001517045.1). NCBI lineage: Eukaryota > Viridiplantae > Streptophyta > Pinopsida > Pinales > Pinaceae > Pseudotsuga > Pseudotsuga menziesii. Next base: position 91,611 of record LPNX010975964.1, on the reverse strand, counting down.
ATAATCTATTATGCACATATACAGTTTTTCTTGTTGCTTCATCCCATAGGTGCATGGGGAGCTCTTGGTCATGAATAATGTTTTTCATTGATTCCATAATAGTTCAATTCTTTCTTTCATTCTGTTGAGTACTATAAAGAGTTGTTATTTCCCTCTTGATTCCAACCTCCTTGCAGAATGCTTCAAATTATTTTGAACTGTATTCTCCACCATTATCTTATCTCAGTGTCTTGATTCTTCTTTCTGAATGGTAATCTATCAAGGCTTTGAATTCCTTCAATTTTTTGAAAACTTCACTCTTGTTATTCAAGAAGTATATCCATATATTTCTTCAATAGCCATAAATAAATGTGACACAATATTCACATCCACTTAATGATATGGAGGGCATAGGACCGCATACATCAGAATGAACTAATTCCAACGTACCTTTAATATTTGTTTCACTTTTTGGAAAGAGATTCTTGATGTTATTTCCTCTTTCACATCCTTTGCAAGTTCCCTCCTGATCGGTCTTTAGATATGGTAACCATGTTACCACCTTTCTCACATAGGGAAGTTCTTTGTAGTTTATGTAAGAAAGCCTCAACTGCCATAGTTCACTTGAGATAGTAATCTCATGGACTAGGGATGTCTCTGGATGTCCGTTGAGTTTGTACACTCCTCCTTCTTCTTCACCAATTACCGCAACATATTCAAGTGTCTTTCCTTTGGACCACATAAGTACTTTTCCATATATAAAAGCAAATCTATGTCCTTTCTTATCTAGATTTGAGATGGAAAGTAAGATCTTTTTGAAACTTGATGTTGGGAACCCTATATGCAAGTTAATTAAATCCAACATACAGAGTGTTCAATATAAATTGTAAACCCAAGGAGGTCTTTTCTTTCAAAGATAATGTGCATTGTATAATATTAAACACTAAGTAGCTGATACTGTAAATGAATTATCCTACCTTCCTGTTCATCCCAACTCATCCCAAGATCAACTTAATCTAATTTACCTTCTTAAGAATGCAAAATCACAAATACATTCTTACAATCCTTAATCTAGAAATAAGAGATTCATAAAATAAATGTCTAGATTTACTTTTGTAGAAAGTTAAATCCTAAATTACCAGCCCATCTGAAGATCCATTATAACTATCTCAATCCAACTTGATCTAGAATTCAAAAATGCAGAAATTGAACTTCAACAATTATAAATACTAATGGGATTAATTAACAAAACCCAAGAGATCAATTGAAAGAAACTAAGGATCATATCGCCTGTTACAGCTAGCACATAATTTGCATAAAGGAAATTAGTCTACACAGTCAACTATCACACCACTCTATTGCAGCTCACAGGGAATGCAATTACTGATCAATTGAAGGAACACAGAATAAATCATTACTGTTGCAGTTGTTATAAAAGAATGAATCTACTGTAACATCCATGCCACACAATACAGGAAAGAAATACCTAATTAAATCGGCAATATCTATAGGAAGGCGGGCCCAACCTTCGAATAGAGACACCAGAAATTAACACACGTTAAATGCTGAGATCAAAAGAATTTTGCTCCTTGCATTAAATAATAAAACTGAAGCTACAGTCTTTGTCACATCTTATACAATAAGATCAATTAATTTCAAACCCCTAGCTCAGAATAGTTTCCAATATTTATACATTCACAATCATAACTTCTACCCACTGTGGCTAGGGTTTTACCCCTAGCTTGTGCAAATGAGAACCTACTAAGGAGAAGGGACTCCTTAGTAGCAGTTCAATATGTGTAAATTAAAAAGCTAAAAAAGAAACTCTAACATGTGCATAAAACAGAAAAACAAAATGTAAATAAAGGTTTTGGTATTAATATTACCTCCAATGTGAAGGTTGGTGAAGCCCGTTGTGATGATTTAAGAGGGTTGCTCCGAGCTCCAACTTGCTCCTTCTCTTTCTCCAATGGTGGAAATGGGCCAAAAGGGGCTCTCAAGGTGAAAGTAGCTCAAGGATGAGCTAGGGTTTCGAGAGCTAGTTTGGCAGAGTAAGGGCGCTTATGATTGTGGATGTGAAATAAGGGGTCTCCATCACCTATTTATAGTTTTTCAGTGGTGGAGTGCTGGCCCATGGTTTTGGAAACCATATGGTTTAGGGCAGTTGTATAGGGTTTTTTCCTCCTTTTCCTCATTATTTTATATTTTTTCTTCCCTTTTTAGGGGATTTTTGCTATTTTAGAGGAATTTTGGCTATTTTTGGAGGAAAAAATGAGTTTTATGGCCTTTTGGAGGATTTTTGATGGTTTTATGGCCTTTTGGAGACATTTTAGGCCTTTTGGAGGATTTTTAGTGGGATTTTCAGGGTTTTCAAGGGAAATATGGTAGGAAAAAGGACAAATGAGCCATGTAGTGGGGTAGATGAGGTAGTGAACACTTTTTGGGTGTTAACAGATTGCCCCCTGATGTGCGAGGGAAGGAGCTCATCGTATGGCCGATGGACATCATAAGTCATATATGGTTTTCTTGGGGTGTGGAGAAGAGGAGAAACAAATTGAAGCCCAGAACAACGATCCCGAACCAACTGCAAGAACTAAAAGTACATAACCTCAATAAAGGATGAGGAATCATCTGATCATATGGATGAGGCGGGCATTCCCATGCTCGTATCAGGATATAACATAATAATAACAATGGGGTCCAAAATATGAGGACCTGACATATATATGGCCTCAAATACTGAATGAGGAAGAAGCTCAATATATGGACGAAGCGGGCATTCCCATGCTTGTATCAAGATACATAAACATAACTATGAGGCCCAAAAAGAGAGACCTGTATGATACATAAAAAACCACTGTGTATATCATAAGGGTCTAGAAGGGACACAAATATGGGACATACTGCTGGGATGATCATGTCTGAGATGAAAAATTGATGCACTAGAATGACAGCAGTGCTACTGAATGTGGTACCAAAGGAACTGATGAGCTACTGGATCAGAGTGACAAGGGTCATACTCGCAATGGTACATTGAACTGGAACTAACTGGGTACTCAAGGAAGCATGGAACTGGATGGATTCCGAATACAATCGCCAACGCAGCCCAAACATCCACGGGAACATATAACTGAGCATTCCGAAGTGACTCACCAATGTGCTAGAGTCGAGGGAAATCCGTGGTCTTCGACAAATAATGGAAGGGATATAAAAATCCTACGTGATTCTCAACGATGCGATCAAGGTGCTGAAGTCGAGCATGTGAGAAACAACCATTCGGAGAGGCAGTGATGACTCCTCCCAAAATGGTCCATAGGCACTCACCACAGATGGTGATGGGTCCAAGGCGCAGGGGCCTCTAGGTCTATCCTCTGGAATAGAGGGGCCGTCGTTGACAGAGGGAGACCTGCAACTATCAAGGCAATGATGTTTCCTTGACAGGAGCGCGAGGTGGAAAACCGAAATGTGATAGTACTGAAGGCAGGATTGATAAACCGAGGGGAATAACTGGACAAGTAGAGTGGGGGACTCAAACTTCCTTTGTTCAGAGTATGATAGCGGGGATGATCGGGAAACATATGAAACTGACTGGTGGTAAGGGGATCATAGCTATATTGGATCTGGGAGGGTGACTAGGCTGAGGGAGACTCAAGCTGTGGTAAAATGGCAGGAGACTGCAGAATACTCTGAACAAAGGCGACCTAATTGGGGGTGCTGCCGAGAGGATCGATCATAGCGCCAAGAGGCACAGAGGGACTTCTTCATGGGTTAGGGAACTAGAAGAAGTGTGTATATAAAATGGTACTGTCGTGTGGATTTATACAAGCCTAGGACAGTTCATGCTCGTGGTTGCTTTCAATTTTACGGAGTCTGAAAGCAATAAGAAGACTCGGAAGTAATGGAATGGTACTGTTGTGTGGATTTTACGAGCCTAGGACAGTTCATGCTCGTGGTTGCTTTCAATTTTAAGGAGTCTGAAAGCAATAAGAAGACTCTGAAGTAATGGAATGGTACTGTCGTGTGGATTTTATGAGCCCAGGACAGTTCATGCTTGTGGTTTCTTTCAATTTTAAGGAGTCTGAAAGCAATAAGAAGACTTTGAAGTAATGGAATGGTACTGTCATGTGGATTTTACGAGCCCAGGACAGTTCATGCTCGTGGCTGCTTTCAATTTTAAGGAGTCTGAAAGCAATAAGAAGGCTCTGAAGGAATGAAATGGTACTGTCGTGTGGATTTTACGAGCCCAGGACAGTTCATGCTCGTGGCTGCTTTCAATTTTAAGGAGTCTGAAAGCAATAAGAAGACTCTGAAGGAATGGTATGGTACTGTTGTGTGGTTTTTTACGAGCCCAGGACAGTTCATGCTCGTGGTTGCTTTCAATTTTAAGGAGTCTAAAAGCAATAAGAAGACTCTAAAGTAAGGGATAAAAGTATACTGAACAACAGGAATGGCCAGGCAAGGAGGAAGTGTTCAATCAAGGAACATTTATGATGACCAGGAACGAGGGTGAGGGGGAACATTGGTGGGCCTCCTTGCGGGGTGAACGAATGGTGGCAAAATAATGAAACATTTGCAGTATGACAGGAGTGGATGGCTCATGTTACCTTCCTCAAAGGCGTCGGGAGCAGGAATAGGGTCCTTGAACCAGTCGACCTTGGGGGGAAGGAAGTCTTTGGATTCAACTGCAAATTGGGTAGCAGTGTTAGAGGAGGATTCATTTGGGAGGAAGTAGGAACGATGGTGCATGTCATCCCAGGGATAATCCAGGGAAGTGAGAACCTTGAGGATTTCCTCATTAGTACGGAAAGTTTGTGTCGTCAAATCAGTTGACGAGGGAGTAGTGGCGGAAGAGATCATATAAATGGTATTAACCTCTCCGGAAGGGGAACAGATCGGGGGTTGATTTTCCTCAATGGTGGGTGGTGCCGTCTCAAGGTATAGATTGTTCATCTCATAGAGAGCTGCTCTGTACTCGGGGAGATTAGGACAGTGATTTGTGTAATGCCCGTAAATACCGCAAATGGCACAGGGGTGGTTAGTGCGCAGGGATTTGTCGCGAGGCTTAGGGGTTGGATCAAGTTGGAAAACCGGTATAGTGGGGTCGTCGTCGAGCATCTGCATGTGTTCCTGTACTGCTGGTAACTGAGGACATTGGTGAGTCGCATGGCCCAACTCATCGCACAGTGAGCATTTGGGAGGAGCACGAAACAAAAGGGGGTTTTTGACTGTCTTGGGAGGTGGGACAGCAGTGTAAGTTTGGGGGCCTCTGCCCCCAGTTGGTTTGGTAAAAGGAGGGGGGGGGTTCATGGAGGACGACGGGGTAGCGACACCGGGAGGTGGTTGACTAGTAGTGACAATGGGTTGCACCGGTTGTAGGATGACATCTGGTGTCGGCAGGGGAACAAGAGGCGAAAGACACCAAACGGGTAATCCTAAGGTTAACCCAAGGAGGCTAAGGGTAGCCATGACCGGGGCGCTAACTACTCCTGAGGGAGGGATGAGGAAAGGAATGGTATGGATGGGTGTAACACCAATGTGACTAGGTACCAAAGGGGGTTTAGGAAACAAGGGCGGTTGAGTAGTAGGGGTTTGCGTGTGATGGGACAGGGTACATAGGTCAGACATGTCAGTGGTAGGTGATGGGGGTGGAATAGATTGGAAGGTCGAGGTCATTGGCGCATCTAAGTAAACTCCGGGCCCCATAGAGGAAACAAGTGAGGTGGTGGCACCCGAAACAGGTTGTTCAACCATGGGGAGAACATTTGTGGGTGTCGCGGGGGCATTGGGATCATAGTAGGTGAGTTGGTCAACTTTGACCACGCGTCCCTCATGGGGGAACATCATGGTACGAAAAACGGAAGAAGGAACCTCCTGCATGGCATACATGTAGCTGCGGCCAAGTAAAAGGTTATAATCAAGCTGTGCATTAATAACCTCGATGTCGATGAAGAGGGTTTTGCCAGCCAGCTGGACGGGGACGTTAGTTAATAGGCCTTGTGGTTGAGCTGAACGGTCGTCGTAGGCTCGCAACACAGTAGTGGACGGTTGGAGAGGGGGGGATCCCAATTTCTCCCAGATGGAGATGGACATGACACATGTAGAGGCACCTTCATCAATAATGCATCGATGGATGACAAAATTCCGAATGGAAACAGAAACTTGGAACACTAAAGTGGAAGGCATGCGGGGTTCAGATTGGTCCAAATTAAATGCCATTAAATTCGAATCATTTGGATCGATAGCCCCAATGGCTGCGAGTAAAGTCTTGCGCTGCAAAGGGCAGTTTTTTAAGACTTCTAATGTAGACATGGCTGCAGGAGATTGGGCTAAGTCATCGACAATGTTGTAGTTTGACGCAGCCCGTGCATTGGGGTTATTGTTGATATGGTGAAGAGGGAAACGAGGTGCTTTGGGGAGCCATATAGTAGAGGTGGAGGTATACGTAACGCCTGATCAGTGGGATGAGCGTTAGTGGGTTTATCGGCGGGAGGGGATTCAGAGGTGGAGCCATATTGGTTCCGCCGGGTCTGGAGGTTGACTTCATTGGAGGACATCATCAACAAGTGGTGGGTACCTGAGTCAAACATGGGTTAATCAGGAGCAGCGTAAGTGATTTGTTGTTGGTTTGGCGCGTTGGCTTGAGGGGGAGCCAACGGTTGAGTGTTCACTACGCCTTGGTTTGGTAAGGGGTTTTACAGCACCAAAGGTGGCTGCTGAGGTTGTGGGGGGTTGGGTGGTGCTTGAGGAGCTGCATTCCCTTGGCGGTGGGAATCATCAACCCAAAGTTTCCAAGCTCGCTCCAAGTGTGGGAAAGCATGTGTGTAGTGGCCATAGACCCCGCAAATAGAACAAGGATAGTTTGTGCACAAATTGGGGTTTTTAGCCTGCTTGGGCGGGTGATCAGGGTTTGGGTTAGCAGGGGCCACATTATTATTATCAGGGGGATTGGCTGGTTAACTAGCTTGGTCTGTAGGTTGGTTGTTTCCACGATTTCGGCCCCGTCTGCGGTTTTGTTGGCCCTGGTTGTGTTGGTTGTTCTTGTTTTGTGGCGGGTTTTGTTGGGCGTAAACTTGCCCTTGGGCAGCAGGTGGATTTTTAGGTTGCGCAGGTGCTGGAGCAAGCTGCGGTGGATGATATGTAGGTGGAGGCTGCGCAGGTGCCGCAACTTGACGTGGTTGCTGATAGGGCTGCGGAGCGGGTTGTGGGGTTGCCGCAGGGGCTGCCTGTGGCGAGTAATAAGCGGGTTGGGCTTGTGAAGGCGTAGGAACTGGTGCAGCCTGCTGGTGGTAGTAGGGATGAGGTGCGATCGGGGGGGCGTAAGCGGGAGTCGCATGACTGAAACACTGAGGTGGACATGAGGGTCCATGGGAATGGTGGTGATGTGTCATGGGATCATACGAGTTGGTTGCTATGGACTCTAAGGCAGCCTGCGAAAGGTCAGGGCCAGGGGTAGGACATGCTATGGAAAATGGTTGAGGATGCAAAGAGACACGGCCAATGATGCCGTCGGCAGCGTGGGATGCCCCCGGCGCATCATGCTGGGAGGAATCGCCGCGAGGGGCGTCAGGTATAATGGTATAGAGATAACCCGACTGGGCGTAAATGAGGTCGAATTGTTGGGCCTTAAGGATGGCCTCTTCTTCAGACTGGGGTCTTTCAGATGCCACATCCTTAGAAATGATAGGAAGAAGGGATTTGAGGAACCAATCGAGGAAGATACGGTCGTCTAATTTGATCTTGCATAAGCTACGGCGTCGACGCCACTCATGAATGTGGTCCGTGATGTGGGTAGCCGTGTTTTGTCTGCATGATAGGAGGATCTCAACGCCCGTGTCATAACGGATAGGTAACTGGAAGAACTGCAAGAAGGTTGAGGCAAGGGAAGCAAAGGTGGCATGGGTTCCATGGGGTTGCTCGATATACCACTTGGATGCAGAGCCAGTGAAGGTGTGCTATAAGAGACGGAGGCGAATAGAGTCGTCCACTATGGAGTTGGAGGAACACCATAGATGGAAGGACATAATGTGGTTTTGCGTGTCCTCACCTGCCTTGCCCTCGAACTTAGGGATGTCAGAGGGGAGATTGGTCGGCATGTGAGGCCACGCAGGGTCATGTCGGATAGGGTCGTTGGTCAATCTGGCTAGGTCAGGCAGGTTGAGGCTAGCCATGAATGGAAAACTGGAAGAAGGATGTGACACAGTAGTGGGTTGGGCCATGTTGGGGCCAATGCCCCCAAGTGGAGGGGTAGTGTTAGGGAGGTTGCCCCCAAGTGGGGGAACTAAGGTGCTATGGGATGGTTCTACACCGCCATGGGTAGTGTGAGCCACTGATGGAGTGGGAATAGGTATTCCTACTGCGGGAATAGGTGCCGTGAGGGGAACGGTAGATGGGGGCCCCATGGAGGGCGTACCCAAAGTAGGTGTGGTAACTGGTGTAGTGGTGGATGTGCCACCAATGGTCCCTACCAAGACGGGAGTGGAAGTCACGCCAGCCATGGAGCTAGTAGGGGCAGTGTAAATGGGGTTCTCAGACTCTAGCTCAGAATCGGAGGTAAAATAAGGGGCGTCAATATCTGGTGATAGAGTCCTATGCCGTTGACGAGTGGAGTCAATTGAGAAGGCTCGAGATCTATGATAAGTGGTATCAAGTGAAGATGATCTGTGTCGATGATTGGTGGTGTCAAGTGAACCGTGCTGTGGGGGCTTGCCCCTGAGGCACCGAGAATGTCTCAGGGACTCAATGGTGATAGATGGTGTCAAATCTCTGTGGGTTGAAGTGGGTAAAAAAACAGCTCAAAAATCCTAATGCAACCGAGTGTGTAGAAGGAGAGCTCGAAAAATAGGGCACTCAGGCCAACGACCAACTCAAAACACCCAATGTAACAGTTGTGCTACAATAGGTGGAGTGTCAACATAAATGGTCAAAATACCAACAAGCAGTAGGTTTCCTAAAAATAAAAAATGGTGGACTCAATAGACCAAAAGGAGGTAAGGGAGCATGCAAACACTTAACTAAAAGTATTCTGACTCAACTAGACATATCCTCTGCAAGGTGATGAAATCCAAGTCAGACAATATGAATAGGAAAGCCAAGTGGTTAAGATATCCCCCTACCGGGAGGGACACCGGGTAGTCAATCCTAGAAGAATGGCAACTAAGATACCCCATTCATGACACGTCCAGAAAGGTGAATCTGCCATTTGGTCCTTTTACCACAATACCCCTATACAGGGATATCTCGAGAACTGTGAAAGATAGCCCTTCAGCTACTAAATGGAGTGCGGTATTCCACTCAGGCCTCCGAAACCAGTCTCGCGACTTCAACCCTCCTAAGGGAGAGGCCCTCTGGTAAACTGGTGGTGACCGTGCCAAAAAGTACTAGGGGATTTTGGTTCCCTAATTGGACAACAGCTATGTCTCAAGTGTAAGTAACCGAGGGGTGTTATTGGAAGCCTATCCCCCCGATCCTACCTAACTACAAATATTCTTTTGTGTTCCCCAAGTGGGGTTAGAATATTGGTTGAGTTAAGTAGTTTTTTAAGGCTCAATTGAATTATGTGACAGAGTGTGTGCTCGTGAGGTGATGAACCCGAAATAGAAGTGCCACACAAAGGGGCAAATTTCTAATCGATAATACTGAATTCACAACTTTAACATGCAAAATTTTCTGAAGTAAAATGCTGAAATTTTAAATAGATTCTATAAAAGGGAACAGAAATGATGTTGCAGAAAAGGCTGTAGGGAAGTAGGGCTACAGGTAGAACAAATGGCTGGGTAGATGCAGAAAATATTGCAGCAAAGGGGCTGGGTTCAAAAACAGGAAAACACAGGCAGAAATCAGGCCGAGGGTCTATAAAAAAATCGTGCAGTCGGACCGCGGGTTTGAGGGAAACAGGCGCGGACAGGTCGCGGCTTTTGGGCCGAAAAAAACAGTCAGACAACAGGAAATAGGGAAAAAAGCGCAGTTGAATCGCAGGAAAATGGCAGATAGACGTGGTCGGGGCGCAGCCAAGGGGCTGAAAGTTGCGATCGGGACGCGGGAAAATGGCCGACAGGCGCTGTCAGATCGCAGCAAACAGGTTGATTAGCCGTGGTCGGATCGTAGGTAACCAACTTGAATCCATAAGCAGGGCGCCAAAAACAGTCTGAGAGCCGCGGTCGAATTGCAGGTAAAGGCCTGAAAGATGCGGTCGGGACGCGACTGCAGAGGAAAAAGATGCGGTTTACGGTGGCCAAAAGGGATAGCCGAAAGGAAAAACAGGAAATTATTGCAGAAACTAAACAAGCAGCAGAGTTGCCAAAACTGTGGCTAGGGTTTTACCCCTAGCTTGTGCGAATGAGAACCTACTAAGGAGAAGGGACTCCTTAGTAGCAGTTCAATATGTGTAAATTAAAAAGCTAAAAAGAAACTCTAACATGTGCATAAAACAGAAAAACAAAATGTAAATAAAGGTTTTGGTATTAATATTACCTCCAATGTGAAGGTTGGTGAAGCCCATTGCGGTGATCCAAGAGGGTTGCTCCGAGCTCCAACTTGCTCCTTCTCTTTCCCCAATGGTGGAAATGGGCCAAAAGGGGCTCTCAAGGTGAAAGTAGCTCAAGGGTGAGCTAGGGTTTTGAGAGCTAGTTTGGCAGATTAAGGGCGCTTATGATTGTGGATGTGAAATAAGGGGTCTCCATCACCTATTTATAGTTTTTCAGTGGTGGAGTGCTGGCCCATGGTTTTGGAAACCATATGGTTTAGGGCAGTTGTATAGGGTTTTTTCCTCCTTTTCCTCATTATTTTATATTTTTTCTTCCCTTTTTAGGGGATTTTTGCTATTTTAGAGGAATTTTGGCTATTTTTGGAGGAAAAAATGGGTTTTATGGATTTTGGAGGCTTTTTGATGGTTTTATGGCCTTTTGGAGACATTTTAGGCCTTTTGGAGGCTTTTTAGTGGGATTTTTAGGGTTTTCAAGGGAAATATGGTAGGAAAAAGGACAAATGAGCCATGCAGTGGGGTAGATGAGGTAGTGAACACTTTTTGGCTGTTAACACCCACTGATATCAGGAAGCCATGAACATCTCTAATTTTCAGGATGCCCCAATTACGATACGCTATTACAGCTGTGTGCAAGATAGAAGCAAAAACTATAGGAAGGATGTTACTCAAGCTAGCTATGATATAACAAGATCAATCTAAAAGATTCTTTGTCAGTTGCAACTACCCTTGAGCAGCAGTGTACTGTTGCATCTGAATCTGTTGCAGCCAAGCTTGTGTTGGAATATAATAAACCCACTCATAAAATAATTAATCATTATTTGATTAATTTCCTACCCACTAGCTTAGATAGTTGGCATCCACTTGCACCTTAGAGTCAACACTTGCCATCTATATCCTAGGAATGATTTATTTCTGATTTTGGGTTGATCTTGACCACTTTATGGCCATCCAGAATTGGTAACTGCACTTTACAGCAGAATCTGCTTTATTTTGCGTTTTTTGCTTTATCCTGGTTTTCTATGGATAAGGTAAAGCTAGTCAACTAGGAAACTGACAGCTTTTGTTGCCAACCCATCCTCCATTATTTTATCTCCATATTCTAGGATTAGCAAGTATTTCCTTCACTCATCATCACTCACACATGCTATTGCTAATTCGTGAGGTGCTTTAGTCAACTATGTGGTTTATCATAATTAGTAAGCCTGCTTTATGAGCTAGCTTGAGTTGTCTTAATGCAACTCCTTTTTCCTTTATAAGTATGTATTACCTATGTAATAATATCAATTATCATTTATTGATCATTCATTAATGCCTGTTCATTAATTCTTCTTCTTCTCTCCTTATGCTAATTTTCTACAATTCTATGTGAGGTTAATTGTGTGCCTAGATCCTTAGCCAGTTTATGAAATTCCTTATGCTATCAAGGCTTTAGAATTTCCACATGGTTTCAGAGCTAAGGTTCTGAAAGTTCAAGTTCTACATGGTATTAGAGCCGAGGATATCAAAGCTCTACATGATATCATATCTTTGAGAGTTCATTAATTAATCCTCCTTTTTCAGATTTACAGGTTTATTTTGCAGGTTCAAATTCGAATGGATTCAAGAGTATCAGTTCGTCTTCTTTATCCATTCACAAGCTATTCAGAGTGGAAACTGAAGATGGTTTCATATCTAAAGAGACAAGGTATCTATGAGATATCTATTGGAGCTGGTGAAGAATCTTATGAAGACCCAAGTGACTGGTTGAATGACTGTGATAGAGCAATTGGAGCTATTTGTCTATCTATATATCCATGCATGCACTACCTTATTGATTCTATTGATTACCCAAAGGATCTCTGGATAAAATTGGATAGAGTTTTGGGAAAGGACAATGAGGATCCTTCTAGCTATGTGGAGAGTGCATCTAGATCCTCAATGATTTCTCTCTCTCAAGATGTCTCGGCCTCTACAGTCTCTGATGAAGTTGATAATGAAGAGGAAGTTTCTCATATAGTTCCTATTGCTACTACTTTGTTTGATCTGAATGCTTCCTCTTTCAATCAAGAAGTAAATATTGAAGAGCCATCTTTTTCTGTGTCTCTTGAAGTAGAAGATATTGATTCATCTTCTTATGATGTTATTGATGAAAAAGAAGTGACTAATGGAGCTGCTATTGCTATTGATGATTCACTCACACATTCAATGTTCTCTATGTCTTTTCATGGATTCTGAGATCCATATGCCAGACCTCTCACACCTTGTGCATGCCTCTCTTCTTGATGGTGCACAACCCATTGACTTCTAGGATGTTTGCTTAGCCAAATCAAGTCCTTCCAGTGTTTTGCCACTTACCATACTTGATCCCTTGTGCTTCTGCAGCTCCTCCTTTTTTCTTGGCACTCATTCTCAGAGCCTCCTTGAATATTTTGAACATCACTATCTTTCCACCTCTCATACTTCTACCATAGAGGATTCTTTACCAGTATATTCCCATGAGTCTACTATTGTGCTTATTTGTGATCTCTTGGATTCTTTGGAGTCTAGATCAACCCATGGAGCCCATTCATTCGCACTCTTTTATTCTATGCCTTCTCTATGTTCCTACATGATCACTTGCACACATCCTCTCTATGTAAATGAAGATGGAGACATGATACACTTGCTTGGACAGTTATTTCACCTATCTAGAGCTCATTTCATCTCTACTGGTTTGAAGTTCAAGTCATATCATCATCTTGGAGCTGATTACAAGTCTCAAGATCCTTCAATATTTCCTTCACATCATTGGATTTCAGTTGTTCTACATGGTCCTAGTTTCCATCCTGCAGCTGTCCTTGATCCAGGTGAGCAGATTTATCTTCTTCCCAAGAAGAATATTCCTCCAGACATTAGAATTTAGTTTGGTGCAGTAGCAACACCAGTAGTTCAACATTTTTGGTATTGCTTTTCATGTCCTTTCTTGAGGGAGGATTTTCGCCTTGAGGTTTTTCCTCTTTCCTCATTTCTTTGGACAACATAAATTGTAAAAGGGTGACCATAGCTTTATTGTTGGGCCTATATGCATATATATTTATGATTAGTTCAAGAATATCATCATAAAGTCAGGCTTAAAGGGGGGTCTTGGAATATAATAAACCCACTCATAAAATAATTAATCATTATTTGATTAATTTCCTACCCACTAGATTAGATAGTTGGCATCCACTTGCACCTTAGAGTCAACACTTGCCATCTATATCCTAGGAATGATTTATTTCTGATTCTAGGTTGATCTTGACCACTTTATGGCCATCCAGAATTGGTAACTACGCTTTACAACAGAATCTTCGTTATTCAGCTTCTTCTGCTTTATCCTGCTTTTCTATGGATAAGGTAAAGCTAGTCAACTAGGAAACTGGCAGCTTTTGTTGCCAACCCGTCCTTTTGTTATTTTCTCTCCATATTCTAGGATTAGCAATTCTTTCCTTCACTCATCATCACTCACACATGCTATTTCTAATTCGTGAGGTGCTTTAGTCAACTATGCGGTTTATCATAATTAGTAAGCCTACTTTATGAGCTAGCTTGAGTTGTCTTCATGCAACTCCTTTTTCCTTTATAAGGATGTATTACCTATGTAATAATATCAATTATCATTTATTGATCATTCATTAATGTGTGTTCATTAATTCTTCTTCTTCTCTCCTTATGCTAATTCTCTACAATTCTCTGTGAGGTTAATTGTGTGCCTAGATCCTTAGCCAGTTTATGAAATTCCTTATGTTATCAAGGCTTTAGAATTTCCACAGCTTGTTACAGCCACCCTTGTACAACTTGTGTGGAATAGTAACCTTTGACTGCATCCTTTGTGCAGAGATGGAATAGGTGGCGATCATCTCAGTAACGAATGTTCATCTCTCTCTTGAATTGTTCAGCTTGCTACACCTGTATCCTTTACATCTCGAATTATCTTTATAAAATCACCATATGTTAGCATAATCCAAGATATAGTGCCCTGATTACAACAATCATAAGTATTAATAAGATAAGAAAATAATTAACCATACCTGTATGAATTTAGGGATCAAGTGAAGGAAAAGATATGTTTGGTGTATATAATGGAGTAAGATAAGGAAAAAAGTGATAGGTAAATGTGGTCAAAAAGTGGTCATTGCTGGGCCAACATCTCCCCCCAAATGTCATGTTGCATGTCCCTATGCAACAACCTCCATTAGTCTGAATCTGAATATGGAATTCTACTTCGTTCGTGGAGAGAGGAAACTTTATATGGGAGTTCAGGTGTTCCCTACTTTTCCAAAAATCCATTATAGACAACCCAATAACTCCAACACTTATTCTCTTCTTCCTTTGTTAATGAGAAGTCTTCCCTGTATGGTTTTGTTGGCCACCAAATGAGAGGGAATTTCAATTTGAGTCCCAGCCAATTAACACCATATTCCTTCATGCATCCCACATATCCCTCAACCCTGGAAAGTGCATGTTTAAAATTCCTTTAATAGTAGGGATCTCTATTTCTTAGGTTTGAAGAGGAAGCCTGCCATCTATGCTGTCTACCTTCCAAAGGAAATTGTTAATCATTGGAAATCCGGCTGACACGGGTAGAGATAACCTTTTCTTGAAGTTCCATCATCTGTTAAGTTTGGATGGGACATGCGAGTCTACACTGCTGATGAGCAGGGAGAAGACGAGGGGTTTGAGGTTCACTTTGAACCCAAAGTTTAGAGTGGGACTCATTATGAGAAAATGTTTGGAAGGATATTTCCCACTAAACATGATTGCTAACAAAGGAGAAGAAAGTCCTCAGCTGAACATCACCTAAGAAAGGGGTAGGATTCAAATAGCGGTCCAAAGGACAAGCCAACTCATGTAAATAAAGCTCACAAAGCAAGTTCTGATAAAAAAAATCACTTTCCAAAAATGTTTCCAAGAATTTAGTTCAGTTTTCTATTTCATAAGGTCTCCCTTCTTTTACAGCCTTCATTTTAAACCAAATGAACTGTTCAATAAAAAAACAGGTTAAGAGGAAGATGGTGCTCTGGTACTTATCAATTCCTAGGAGAGAGTGTACAACTGGTCTTTTCCCACCTGTATGGATTTGAACCTTTTCCGCTCTTTATGTATCTCTTCCCAGTGAAATTTCTAGAACATTAGTTCTTCTGCCCATTTTCCCTTCAATTCCCTGATGGTCTTCCTATGTTTAGCAAGGGGAACCATTCCTTCTTGATACCTCTGAACCTGACTCTTCCACTTCCTCACTTCTATTCTTAGGAGTGAGAGCTCTTAGGTCATCCTTGGGATCCCTTCATCTTCAACATGATCTTCATTATCAAAATCCAGATTAACAAAAAATTGTGAAAGTTGAGTCCATACCTGGCCACCTGATGCTTTAGCTTGAAAACTCTCCACTACCTATATGGGTACTCCTGGAATAAATTATGGGGATGCTAGTTCTTGTGTAACAACATCCCCTCTTTTAATTTCTCCCACAGTAACTTCAACTGGTATAGGTTCCTCTGAAACAACTTCTGGGGATGCTGGTTCTTGTGTAACAACATCCTCTCCTTGGAGTTCTCCTACAGCGACCTCAACTGGTATAGGTGCCTCTGAAATAACTTATGGGGATTCTAGTTCTTATGTAACAGCATCCTCTCCTTGGATTTCTCCTACAAAAACCTCAGCAACAAATTGTGAAGGTGTTGGTTCTTGTGTGGCAACCTCTTCCTAAATTTCAATCTCCACATCTTCCTGATTGTCAACTACAGCTTTGACAGGGAGACGCAAGGCTACTAGTTCTTATGTATCAGAGCCCTGCCCTTCTATTTATTCATGTTGTTGGGGTTGTTCTTGAGTTACTTCCATGTCTCTGTATTATGGAGTTGTTCTTCAAGAATTTCAGTGTCCCCTGAGGACTGTGATTTGTTCATCCTCTCCTAGATCCAAATTAAGAATTATGTCCACCTTGGTATT
This sequence comes from Pseudotsuga menziesii, assembly GCA_001517045.1. NCBI lineage: Eukaryota > Viridiplantae > Streptophyta > Pinopsida > Pinales > Pinaceae > Pseudotsuga > Pseudotsuga menziesii. Next base: position 75,200 of record LPNX010975964.1, on the reverse strand, counting down.
GATTTCTTCTTGTTTCATGAGAATCTCAGAAGAAATTTTTGACAATGTTGGTTCTTGTGTGACAACATCTTCATCAACTTCATCATTATCCTACTACTACTGAGGTTCCATCTCTATTAATTATGTGCCCCGAGATGGTTCAAGAGTCACAACATAGACTTCTTTGTTAAAATCAGGAATGTTTTTAGTCTCTGGTTCATCTTCCCCAATTTGGGTGGCAACTTCAACAAGAATGTTCAGGGATGTTGGTTCTGGTGTATCAGCACCATTTTTATCTACTACTCCCATTTGCTTAGGTTGCTCTTGGGGAGCTTCACTCCCCTTCCAATTAGATTGTCCTAGGAGCACGTCTGTTTCTTCTACTGGTTGTGACTATAATTGTTCATCTTCCCCCTTTTTTGTACTAGGTATCATTTCTATTTCCATTTATTTTGCATCCCTCACTTCCACCTTAGGTGCTTCTTGTCCTTGTTCTTCCATAGCTACTAGTATGGGTTTTCATGTCACAAAGGCACGAACTATGACTTTGTATCCTAACTAGTTAAATATTTCCCCACACACAGTGCATACCACTCTCTCTTCCTCCTCACCATCCTCAGTGGGAGGTGATCCTTCTAATCAGTCTGTAGTTTCAACTAGTGTGTGCATGCCTCTTTCCAGTTTTCTAGTTCTCTTAAAAGCGTCTGTACTTCCTCCTTCAGTAGACCATCTTCATGCAAAAGTCCCTCGATTTGAGGTTCCTCTGCGACCGGTTCTTATGGGGCATCATTTTCTTTGGGTATCAAAATGGAGAATTCAATATGTGCTTCTAGGTTTTCCCATCTTGCTCGTGTTGTTTCAACTGCTGTAACCAACCTAGTTCTTTTTCTTCTTATCAGCAGTGGTGCCTACACCTCCTCTTTTGATATTTTTCTTTTCTTTCATGGTGAAGGAATCTCCAGATTTGTAGCTGATTTGGAAGGGATGTCTCCTATCTCAACATCCTCCTTTTCCTCTTCAATCAAAGTTCCCCCCATTCATGTGCTGATTCAATGGTCAATACCTTTGCATTCTCTTCTGTTATCGTGGCTCTAACATCCTCGGCTTCAGCTTTCACATTATCCAATGTTGTTCTAGCTTCAGCCTCTGCTGTCAAAGCTCCCACATTATTTAATCTTTCCACAGGGTTTTCTCTTACATTTTCCTCCAATTCCTCTGCTTGGTCATCTGACTGATCATCCGATCCAATCTCATCTCCGCCCCCCCCCCCCTCCCCCCAACTAAATTGGAGGGAATTCAGTCCTCCTGTTTCTCCTCATATCCCCCCAACTGTACATTTATATGCTCCTCTTGGATTTGAACAGCTCCCAAGAGTACAAGTACTTCTACTTCTGCCTCTATTGGAAAGCCAAGAAAAAGGGCGGGTTCCTAGTTTATTTGAGTTTGACTTGTGAATTGCTCCTAGGTTTGGTTCCTTTGAGCTAAGGCCCTTAATATTATTAATTTGATTAGGCCGTCGTGGGTAAGGGAGGAGTTTGGATGCTTGCATTTTTCGACAAACATCGCCATATGGTGTAGGTCTTTAAATAGATAAAATGGAATATTTAGTAGGGCCCTATGGCATAGATGAGATAGTAGAGGAAGTTTAGAATAATAAACAGTCTGATACCTACCTTCACAGGTGATATACTTTTTGAGGAAGAATTCTACTTGATCCCATGGCCGAGGCAGTGATTGTAACACTATCCCTCACCGTCACTGATGAATTTGTCCCCCCTCTATCAGAAAATCATGTACTACGGTAGCATTGGGGGTTCTTCGACCAAACCAAGATCTTCGTACCTGAGGAAGGACAGTGACTTCAGCCACTATTGCTTCAGAGAATTCTATATGTAATCCCCTAAACTCTGAGTGGGTTTCTGTAAGATCTAAAGTGAATTGTAGAGTTGTCTCTCAATGGAACCCATTCAAACGTTGGAAGAATTCAGCCCAACCCGCAGATTCAAAAATAGCAAAAAATTCAGAATTTCTTCTCAGTTCTTGCATATTTGGACATTCATGCCGAGATGGGATACCCATGTTCATTTTCCTTCTAAATTCTTTAGCATCCCAATAGATTGCAGGTCCCAACAATGGAGGTTAAAGCACAGAGTATGCGTGAACAACTAATAGTGTAGTTGGGTAAATTCAGAAAGCTAAGAGCATGGAAATGTTGGGAAAATTTATCCCAAATTAGGAAAGGTGGTGGTTATAAGATAAGATTAAATGGCCATTAAGTCATACAAGTGGGAAGTTAATGGTATGTGAGTTTAATAATGGGCACAAAAAGGAAGGCATGATTAATTCTATCAAATCTATTTAATGCTTAATCAAGTAGATAATCAGAATCATACCTTCGTAAATATGCTATGAAACGTGACCCTTGAGGATAATAAAGCATGTGAAGTGCATCCATTTAAATTTAAACATTATTGCAAGCGTGTTGTCATGATATTTTCTCCCAGTGGACCAAAACAATCTTGTCAATCCTATCAGAAACATAATAAATGTTGTGAAGTAAGTCGAAATTAACGACAGCGGGAATTCTGGCTAGATCTGGAAAAATAGCAAACCAAAATTGTAAAGAGTTATGCCAATATTAGGGGAGTTGCAGTCGCAAGACACAAAAAAATAAACCAGTTTGGCAGAGTCACCACCGTGAACCATTAAAAAATCATCCAGTTTGGTGGAGTCACACCCGTCAAAAAAGGTAAAAATGGACAAAATACAAATGGGGTCGCAGCCGCCAAAAAAGGTAAAAATGGGCAAAATTTAAATAGAGTTGCAGTCACTAGAAGAGGTAAAAATGGGAAAAATTTAAACGTAGTCGCAGCTGCACAGGATGGAAAAAGGCATTAGGTTACAGTGTTCTAGCTGCAGATAAACAAAAAAATTGGCAAGGTTTTACGGTGTTGCAGCTGCTCGAAGTGGGAAAAATGGCGTTTTTACGATGTTACAGTTGTAGACAAATGAAAAAATAGACAAGTTTTTACGGTGTTGTGGCTGTGCGGGACAGAAAAAAAAAACAATTTTTTTGGTGTTGCAGCTTCAAATAAACAGAAAAATAGGCAATTTTTTATAGGAATCGCAGCTGCAATAGATTGTTCATTGTTTATTTTTCTTCAAGGAGTTTCCTTCTGAAGCAAGAAGTTACAAAAGGATGCCCATGGTCGTTAGGCCTAATCATCACCATTTCTCCTCAGGTGCATCCCTGCACATATTCTTAAAAAAACGGATCAAGCGCAAAGGAAAAATTAAAATAATAATAATAATAATAAAAACATCAATTTATTTATGTATAAAAATTTATGTAGGAATCACAGGGATTGTCTAAAGATTGAGAGGGGCAGAGAAACATTCCTTCCCTTTTTCTAATTGGTATTTTGGATCAGCTGCAATCTGTGAAGTGAATGCGTCCTTCAAAATGGGCTTATGGTATAGTCGTAGCCTATGACCATTAGCAAATAATGGTGCATGATTCTCATCAATGGTAACCAGGCGGACTGTACCATTGTCAAATACCTTGTCTACCAATTATGGGCCCAACCATCTTGTGCGTAACTTACCTTTGAAGTCCATTTTGAATCTTGAATCATATAATAATGCCCAGTCTCCTTCGCAGAAGACTTTCTTTTTGATGAATCGATCAAGCCAATTGGATCTCTGTTGCTGAATTAATACTGTTTGATCCACAACAGCTAAAGGTTTCTCATCAAGTTCATTCAATTGATTCAATCTACTCCTATGGGCTTTAGTCACATCTAAGTTTACCTCCATAGTTGTCTTTAAGGCCTCGATTTCGAATTCAATGGGGAAGAAAACACTTTTTTCCATACACCAAGTCATGCGGAGCGAAACCTGTAGTATTGCGCCAAGTAGTACGATATGGCCATAATGCTTCCGGAGGTCTATCAGTCCAGTCTCTACAATGGCTCCTGAATATTTTGGTAACGATAGCTTCAATAACTTTGTTAGTGCTTTCCACCTAGACATTGGCCTTGGGATGGTATGGTGAAGATATCCGGTGCTAAATATGGTACTTCTCTAGCAAAGCTTCAAATTTATGTGACAAAAACTGAGGTCCTCCATCTATGATCACTTATTTGGGTATTCCAAAATGGGTAAATATTTCACCATACAGGAAATCGATTACAACCTGGTCGTTGGCTTTCACCAAAGCCATAGCTTCTACCCAGGAAATTCAAATCTAGTCAAAAGCAGGCTTACTAAAATTAAGCAATTCCCCCATAGGTGCATAAAGTAGTTTCCAAATCAGCTAAAGAGCTCATGAATTGGAAAAATAACATAGGCAATCTAAAAGGTGATGGAAGTACAACTCATACATGCTTTTCATAGGAGAAAAGAGAGGAGAATGTGGAGGAAAAAAAACTAGTTAACCTCACCTAGTCAAACTTTCCCAATTGCCTTAAAGCACTGAAAAAGTAGGCAATAAAGCAGAAAAAGCAGAAGGTCACCTAGGAGGCCAGGAATAAAGTAGAATTTATTCCTTGAGGTTTCCCAAGTGATACATGAGTCAAAATAGGCAATTTTGACCACTATGGATAGGCAAATGAAAACTTGCATAAGGTGGAATCATGAAACTAGGAAAATAAGACAAATATGATTAATTTAATGTCTAAGGTAGCTAACTATGGGTTGATTATTCTAACAACCCCCATTAAGCCTAAATTATGATTAATATATCAAAAACTTATAGGGCCTAGAAACAAGGCTTAGTCACCCTTTACATACTGCATGTCCATTTAGACAAGGAAAGAGGCAAAAACCACATGGAAAAATCCTCCCTTAAACATGGACTGTAAAACAAAATTTGGAAATCTTGTCTTCACTCATGCTTCACAGCATGATCAGCAATCCCCAGCAGTGATTTGATATTGCTGAAGGTCTTCTCACAAAATGCATTGGTGAAGATATCAGCTACTTGTTCTGAAGATGAACAAAAGAGTAGGTGAATGGTGCCATCATGCACAAGCTCTCTGATGTAGTGCATATGGATCTCAACGTGTTTGGTTCTCTGCTTCTGAACTAGATCATTGTAGATTTGAATGGTACTCTAGTTATCACAGTAGATGGTAGTTGAGTACTCTTATTTGAAGCCACACTCTCTAAGTAACCCTTGCAACCATAAACATTGAGTTGCTGCATTTACAACTCCTCTGTACTATGCTTCTGTAGATGAGAGTGCAATGGCACTCTATTTCTTGCTTGACCAGTTGATTGGCCCTTCTACAAGCATGAACACATATCCTTATGTGGACTTTCTGTCTATGCTATCACCTGCCCAATCACTATCAATAAACCCAATCAAATCAAGATCAGATTTTGCTTTATAGAAGATCCCATGTGTCCTTGTTCCCTGAACAAAGTTAAGGATCCTTTTGGCTACTTTCCAATGGATATCATGACGCTGATACATGTATCTATAGGCCACACTTACTGAATAATAAATATCAGTTATAGTATGTGTAATATACAACAAACATCCAATCAATTGCCTATATAGTGTATTGTTTACCATAGGTGAAGAATCAACTTCTTCCAGCTTCACTCCTGAAAGGAAAGGAGTCTTGCTTGGCTTGAAATCCTTCATTTTGAATTTTTTCAGCAAATCCAAGGCATACTTGGACTGTTTCACCTTGATTCTAGCTTTGGTTTGAGCAATCTCAAGCCCCAAGAATTGGTTTAAGAGCCCCAAATCTGTCATGGAGAAGGCTTGGTTCATTGCACCCTTCAAGGAAGCAATCTCATCTTTTGAGCTTCCTGTAATGAGAAAGTCATCAAAATATAACACAATTATCATTAATGAACCATTAATTAACTTCAAATAGACATTTGGATCTGATTTGCACCGAACAAAATTCAGTGATAGCAAGAAGCTATCAATCTTGGCATACCAAGCCCTGGGGGCTTGCTTTAGCCCATACAATGACTTTCTCAACCTGCACACAAGAGATGGATTAGTAGCAAATCCTTGAGGCTGCTGCATGTATATCTCTTTAGTGAGATCTCCATTTAGGAAGGCACACTTTACATCCATGTGATGTACCTCCCATTGCTTTGAAACTGTAATGGCTAAGGCTAGCCTGATGGAGTCCATCTTTGCCACTGGTGCAAAGGTCTCATTGTAATCCATGCCATGAACCTGTGAGTAGCCCTTGGCTACCAATATGGCCTTGTACTTTAGAGGTGAACCATCAGCAGCAAATTTGGTCTTGTACACCCACTTACACTGAACTAGCTTCCTCCCTGGGGGAAGATCCACTAGCTCCCAAGTGTTGCTCTTCTGGAGTGAGCTGAACTCTTCCTTCATGGCTGCTTTCCATATTGGATCTCTTGCTACATATTCATATGTCTGAGGATTTGATTCCACTATCAGATAGAATTTCTCAGAAAACATAGGATCCTTCATGCACAGAGCACTCTCAAATTGAGATCTAGTCCTCCGAGGGTCATTGGGATTCCCAACTAGCTCTCCTACTGCATGAAGTGTCTTGGCTACCCATTTTGGCCTTTTAGGGATGTTAGGATCTGCAATAAACTCATAACTATCAGACATATCAGAATCAGCATGTTCAACAATCTCTTCACTTATTTTCAGAGGTTCTGGTGGTGAAGAGGCCTCTCCCACTTCCACTGCTGCTAGGGGTTCTTCTTGAAACTGAACACACCTTTCAATGAAGGATTTGTTTTTGCTCAAATTTATCTGCTTGTACCCTTTTGAATCTTCAGATTATCGAACAAATAGACACTCTTGGCTTTGGGGCTGCAAATCCTTTCTCTTTTATGTTGGAATTCTAGCCCAAGCCCTTGAGCCAAAAATCCTGAAATGGGTCACATCTGGCTTGTGCCCACTACATGCTTCAAAAGGAGTCATACCATAAAGCTGTTTATGAAGCACCCTATTCTGGATATAGGCTGCATAGTTGATAGCTTTGGCCCAGTACTTTGGTGGCAAAGTTTTGGCCTCCATCATTCATGTTGCCATCTCCTTTAGTGATCTGTTCTTCCTCTCAGCAACACCATTTTGCTGTGGTGTGTAAGGGATAGAATGCTACATCTGAATACCTGCATTTGCACAATATTGAATAAACTTAGACTTGACATACTCACCACCATTGTCAGATCTGAGGACCTTGAGTTTCCTCCCAGACTGGTTTTCAACCAAAGCCTTAAAGACTTTGAAGAGGCCAAAAACTTCAGACTTGTGTTTCAGGAAGTAAACCCAGCAATACCTGGAAAATTCATCTATGAAAGTCAATGCATATTTGGCCTGACTCATGGACATATGAGGGAATGGTCCAGCAACATCACTGTGGATCAAATCGAGGGGTTTAGAGGTTCTCTCATGACTAGCTCTCTCAAATTTATGCTCTGGGTGTTTTCCTAAGATACAACCTTGGCAAACTCCTTTGGAAAATTTTATCTTTGGTAACCCTATGACCATCTATTTTTCACTAAGATCAGAAAGATACTTGTAATTTAGGTGGCAAAATATTTCATGCCAAATCTTGCTTGCTTCATTAGCATGAATCAGAAGAGCAGAGGGGTTTGAGTAGGGTAGGAAGTGTGAGAACATGTATACCTTCTGAGTATGATTTGCAACTCCTTTTGCAATGACTTTACCACTTGAGATCTCTGTGATCTCAAATTCATCAGGGGAGAATATGACCTTCTTTGGAGACCCAGTGTGAGTCATCTGATACAGTGATAAGAGGTTGGAGTCAAGACCAGGAACATACAACACATTGCTGAACTGACCATGATCAAGATCAATCCTCACTTTGCCCAAAATTTTAGTGAGAGAGTCATCTCCCAGTACTATTGGTGGACCTTTCGACATGTCAAGTGAGGAGAATGCCTCCTTGGTAGAAACCATATGTCTTGAAGCTACAGAATCAATGATGAAACTAGGTGAGCTTGATGTGCCAGCAACCAATGCATGAACTCTCTCTTGGTCTTCTGAACTTGATCATCCTTATTTCTTCTTTGAGCTATCTGGAAGGGAGATGCCATTCTTCTCCAGGAGTTGGGTCAGCATGTCTATTTGCTTCTTCATACAATATATTTCAGTGTGATTGCCCTTATTGCAGTATGCGCACTTGCTCATTTCTCCTTTGTTTTTCTTCTTCTGATAGTTCTTCTTGGAACCTTGTGGCTCCTCCGGAGACTTGTTCTTGTCTCTCTTTTGCTCAGGTGGCTTTTTAGCTTTCTTTTTGCTTTTTGAATCCACCCTCGAATCTCCAGCAACCAGAGCTTGGTCTTTGGATGGTTTGATGGTGCCCATCATTACCAGCTTGTCTTGTTCTTATGTGAGAGATTCCATGAAATCTGCAAGGCTAGGCATCTTCCAGGTTTGAGCTGTCAACTTTGTGGCATAGAAGGTCGAAACAAACACTAAATAGTCAGGGCCAAGCTTCGAGAGTATGGCCAAGACTAGCTGATCATCCTTCTTTTCGATCCCACGTTGTTTTAGCTGCAAAACAAGTGCTTTGAACTTGGAGAAATAGAGTTGCAGGGATTCAAAGCTATTTGGACTCAGGGAGATCAGTTCATTTTTTATTTGATGTCCCCTCATCTCATATTTATTTCCAAAAAGATCAGAAATATTCTCCCATACATCATCTGGTGATGTCAATCCATCAAGATGGAAAAGGAGGTCTTTGGAAATACTCAGACACAAGAGACCATAGGCCTCATCCCTTCTGTTGTGCCATTTTATCTTCTCTGTAGCTACATTGGGCTCTACTTCTATTGCCATAGTCACCCTGTAGAGGCCTTTCTCTCTCAACAGTATCTCCATCTCTGCTTTCCATTCAAATAAATTGAAGGGAGTCAAGATGATCTTCTGAGATTGATCCATAGCTCAGAAATTGTCTCGGCTGTCAGTAGAAGGCTCCCAGTCACTGATGTCAAACCTGCAAAACAAATTTGAAGGAGAGAAATCAATATACAATGGCTCTGATACCATGTGGAAATTGAACCCAGTGATAGAACAATTTTACTCACAACAATTATCAATTGTACATGAAAAATCACTCACAAAAGAGACTGAAAATGGAGCTGAACACTAAACTATATTAACTCAGTGTACAATAGCCAACCCTGTAACATGATAGGTTTCTGCATTAAATAATTACATAAGGGATTTTAATGCATGAGGAGGAAATTCAAATCTAGTCAAAAGCAGGCTTACTAAAATTAAGCAATTCCCCCATAGGTGCATAAAGTAGTTTCCAAATCAGCTAAGGAGCTCATGAATTGGAAAAAGCACTTAGGCAAGCTAAAATGTGATGGAAGGACAACTCATACATGCTTTTCATAGGAGAAAAGAGTGGAGGATGTGGAGGACAAAAAACTAGTTAACCTCACCTAGTCAAACTTCCCCAATTGCCTTAAAGCACTAAAAAAGCAGGCAATAAAGCAGAAAAAGCAAAAGGGCACCTAGGAGGCCAGGAATAAAGTAGAATTGATTCCTTGAGGTTTCCAAAGAACTACATGAGTCAAAATAGGCAATTTTGACCACTATGGATAGGCAAATGACAACTTGCATAAGGTGGAATCATGAAACTAGGCAAATAAGACAAAAATGATTAATTTAATGTCTAAGGTAGCTAACTATGGGTTGATTATTCTAACACTATCTAAAAAATTTCCCCCACATGGCTCATCATGGTAGGATTTCAAAATATGGAAGATTTCATATTCTCTTACACATCTTCTGATCTCAAGATCAGGGCCTGTGTAAAAGAGATGACCACCTATCCAACAATACCTAGCACTTTCTTGAATGATTTTCTTCTTCTCTCTTTTTTACAAATGTGCCCAAAGCTTCCCTATAGCCAAGTAGTTAGTGACATCTATATACCAAGGGGAATAAGTTGAAACTACAAATAAGTGTTCATCTGGAAAAGAGTCCTCAACAGGCATATTATCATCACTATTAGTAAAATGAGATAAGAAATCAGCGACAACATTTTCTTTTCCAAGTCTGTCTATAATAGTGATATCAAATTCCTGTAATAATAACACCCATGTAGTTACCCGAGCATTTGTAATAGGTTTATTCATTAGATACTTGATGGATGAGTGGTCGATGTGCACAAAGGTGGGATATCCAGTGATGTAGTGTCTAAATTTGTTCATGGAGTAAAAAATGGATAAAACCTCCTTCTTAGTAATAGTATAACTAATTTCAATAGGGGCCAATATTTTTCTAATGCAATAGACTGCAAAAGGTGCTTGACCATCCTGCTGTCCTAAAACAACTCCAATGGAAGTGTCAGAGGAATCTGAAGAAATGTGAAAAGGTAGGGCTCAATTGGGCCCCCTTAGGATGGGCGCTATAGACAGCTTCTCCTTAATTTTAACAAACGTTGTCTATCTTGCCTCATTCCAAATAAATTGAACATCCTTCATTAACAAAGAAAACAAAGGAGAGGCAATTTTGGAAAAGTTTTCTATAAATATTCTGTAATAACCAGCATGCCCTAAGAAACTACGTACCTCTTTCTGAGTTCCAGGAGTGGGTATATTTTCAATTACCCTAATTTTAGAGGGATCTACCTGGATGTCATCAGCAGAGATAAAATGCCCTAGCACTACCCCTTCACTCATCATCATATGGTACTTTTCAGTGCTCAAAGATGGCTGGGTTTGCTCGCAGTGTGTTAAAATCTTTTCCAAAATTTTCAATGCTTCTTCAAAGTGCTTGCCATAAGGAGTAAAATCATCCATGAAAATTTCCATACTATCATTAACCAATTCTCAAAAGATGCCAATCACACAGGGACTTCACTTAGTGAAACTCTCACATAGCACGTGCGATCGTGGGATATTAAAAAATACCCTTAATTTCCAGAGATATTGACCCAAACTCTTTTTGTTGGAACCCCCTCCCAATACTTAAAACATCCTCTCCACCCCTTTTTATATCTTAATCCTTATAAACCACCCTACCCACCCCCACCTTAAACCCCTCACCCCCTAATACCTGCAATATATTGGTTCAATTTTTGATAATTTTAAAACTCACAATATGAACTAACGTGATAAGATATTGGTCAACAAGTGAAGCCCCCGTGGCCAATCACAGCTCTCTAAAATGTGGCCAGTGCATTGCATAAGCCAAAGGGAAGCACCCTGTATGTAAAAGTTCCCTAGGGATAGGTGAAGGTAGTTTTATCCTAGTCTTTCGGAGCAATCCGGATTTGATTGTAACCGTTAAACTCATCAAGGAAGGAGAAAAAATTCTTCCCAAATAAGGTTCCAAGTACTTGATCGATGAAAGGAAGGGGAAATTTATCTTTCTTTGTTGCGTTGTTCAACTCTATATAGTCCACACATACTCTCCATTTACCATTATTCTTGGGTACTATCATGACTGGAGACACCCACTCGCTGTCTGAGATGGGATATATAAATCCTACTTCCAATATTTTTTGAATTTATTCCGTCACTATGTCCCCAAGATTAGAATTCATTCTTCGTTGAGGCTGGCACACAGGCTAGGAGTCACTTTTGATATAAATATGGTGGGTGCACAGATTAGAAGGGATTCCCTTCATGTCTGTTTACTCCCAGGAAAATGCCCCCTTATGTTTTTTTAAGAGAGTGATTAGGTGTTCCTATTCATCCAAAGCAAGACTAGGATTGATATTCAAGGTTTTTCCAGACTCTATCTCGACAGGAACACTTTTTGACTTTTTCAACACTGGACTTTTTCAACACTGGAACACTTTTTGTCTCCTCTATGATATTTTCTTGTTCTTCTTCACCTACAGTATCATTCAATATCTGATAAAAATTTTTATTGGCAAAAGTGGGTTCACTAATGAAATTATTAATAGCATCATCTTCAGTTTCATCTTTAAAAGTCAAGTCCTTCCCTATCATTAATAATGGATGAACGTCCTCCTCTTCCTCTAGCTCCATCTATAATGGAGTTTCATCTTCTAGACTCGGCCGAGTTGGAGGATAGAGAGTGAGTTTCTTTATCTCGATTCCATTTGATATGGTCATATACCCAGACCGATAGCTGATGTAAGCATCAACTGTAGCTAACCAGGGCCTTCTCAGGATCAATGGGTGTCCTCCTAGCTGCGACTTGGGTTGTAAAACCAAGAAGTCAACCAGATATTCCCATGAATCAATTGATATAATGAGGTGGTCCAAGATTCCTTTGGGTTTAATAGTGGATTTATCTACAAGTTCTAAAATGGTAGGAGTTGGCTTGAGATTAGTGAGCCCAAGTTTCCTTACAGTTTCAATAGTCATGATGTTAATTTCTGCACCTTAATCTATTGGTACATTGGGTATTTGCGTGCTCCCAATCTGCACAGTGATAGTGGGATTCCTAGGATCATCGTATTTGGCAAAGAGGGTTTTTCCCATTATTAATTCAAATAATTTACCTATGACATGAACAATGGGAGGATCCCTGGGTTTTCTTCTTGGTTTCCTTGTACACAGATCTCGAATGGTTCTGACATAGATAGGCACATCGTGAAGGGCCTAAACGAGTGGAATTTTGACATAGAGTTTTTTTTAACTCTCCTAAGAGGTTAAATTGAGGTTGTACCACTGCCTTTGGTAGTATTAATCTTTCAGGGTATGGTGGTTTCCTAACCAATTATGTAGGATGTGTGTCGATAGATGTTTCTTCTTGTGTTTTAGCTAGTATCTTGGTAGGATTTTCAGTGTCCTCAATAATGGGGATCACTGTATTGGATCAATACTATTGGTTCATCCTTTCTTCAGGCATAAAGGATGGAACATCCTCAATGACCAAAGGCTCCACTACCCTCCCTGATCATAAGCAGATGTCATTACAGGGAACTGGAGTAATGGATTAAGCAGGTATGTTGAAAGTCTCAAATTGATGGACTTATTTATTGTTTTTTTGGGGTTAGGTTGAGCAGGCAGCTGCGGTCGTATAGGGACATTGGGGACAACATTATTCTAGAGTTGCAGCTGCGACTGCTCATAAGGCTGAGGATATTGTTTAGGAGGGTATGACTGATGAGGAAAAATTGATGTGAAAACTATTGAGGAGGTTGGTTATGGGGAAACTGGTTCCTTTGATGAAAGTTCCTCCATCCAGGAGACCATGAATTCTATTGGTTTGGTGGTTGTGTCCAAGAGTTCCAGGAGTTAAAATTTTGCATTGGACCATTGATGGTTGGAATAAGATGAAGGGAATTATTTATTAATGTGATGCATATTATTCCAATTATTCATGTTATTCAAAAATGGAAATGATTTTGGAGTCATAACTTGATTTCGAGGCTGCAAGGGATTTTTCTGTGCAATAAAGTAAGCTAGTTCCACATCTGGAGTTGATGCCTATAGAACTGCCTTCACTTGAGGTAATGAAAGGCATTCTTTTGAGTCATGGTTCAGCACACAAAGCTTACATACTTCTACTTTGTTGAGTGGGTACTCCTTTGAAGGATGGTTCTTCCTACATTTAGGGTAGAATAGGCCAAGTGTGAGATCTTCTACTGCTTGTTTCTGCTTTTCCCTCAGGACATCTATTTTTGAGGAGATGGAGCTCATCATTTCTGTCTTGAAATTTTTGAGGAGATTTCCTATTTCTGCCTGGGTGGATCCTCCATTAGATGACTTATGTGTTCTATCGAAGACATCTCATTCTAATTTATCCCATTTGTCCTGTTTGTTATTCCTAGAATATCCCTTGGAATACCTTTTTCATAGTTCAACAATATTTTCAAAGGAATCCTTTGAGATATCCCCCTTTCCTAACAAGTTCAACATGTCTAGGTAGTCATCCCTAATCCCACAAAGTAGGATTATTTTGATCACATCTAGCCCCATATTAGGCTATCCAGCTCTCTGCACATTGTATAAAATCCTTTCAACAAAATCTTCAAGGCTTTCATCATCCCTTTGTACCATTTTAAATAGTTCTTCTCTGTTATCTTTGGTATTGCAGTACTACTGATATTTCTCTAGGAACACCTATTTCATCCGGTCCCAGGTGGTGATAGTTCCCCCACCTAGGCTCATGAACCAATGTAACACATTGTCGTTTAGAGTTGTAGGAAAAAATTTCAGCTTATATGCATTGGTGATGTAATCATAGCTGTGACAGAGGATATCAAATTTAAAAAGAAATTCTTTCGGATCCTCTGCTGCTTTTTGTTAGATTCTTATCATTTAAGCAATATGATCTTAGGATCTTATCTAAGAGAATAACATGCACAACAATAAACACAAGAGACAAGAGACACAAATAATTTTCCTCGGGGAAACCATAAGGGAGAAAACCCCGCAACTTCCTCAGAGATAGAATGAGCACCAATAGAAAAAGTAAAACCAAAAAACATAAAGATGATCTTCGACAACAGTTGTCTCTTTCTCTGACCCCAGCTTCTTCTCTCTCACTCATGCATCGCAGTCAGTGAGTGTGTGTAATAAGTAGAGATTCTCACTCTCTATTTATATTCTTTCTTTCAGTTAACCTTTAACTATGTTATGTAGAGTTGAGTAATCCTAACTCAGTTATGTAGGATCGAGTAACCACAACTGAGGTACTAATGACCAAAATTACATTAAATCACCTAGGGACAACTTCTCTAGGAGATTCTAATAACCCTAGTGCACCATAATTGTGGGGACTTTAACCCTTGATCAATAAGGATGGTTACCCTCTATGACTTTACATGACTTGTTTACATTATTGATTCTCTCGATAGGAACATCAGGGTATGGCATGACTCAGTTACATTATAGATACTTCCAGAATAAACATCAGGGTACAATACATAAAATATACAAGTGAATACATTTTGAAGTTACAAATACATCAACGCTCCCTCTTAATTAGGAAGGTACTCTCTCGACACAATTTATCAGCACAAGTCTTCTTCTCTGTATCATCTGGATTATCTTCATGTTTAATTCATCTTCATCATTGGATATGGATCATCACTTGATCTGGATCATTACTGGATCATCAACACTAGATCTGGATCATCAATGGATATGGATTGTCACTATATCATCACTGCTAGATCATCACTAGTCATCATCACGGGTGCTATTTCTTGATTTTTCTCATCACAAGAATTTCTACAGAGCCAACCCTTTCTCATTTTGGTTATAGCCTAGCCTCCATGTAGGTCTTCATATTATTCAACACTTATATCTGACCCAGTCAGAAAGGCTCGTACAACACTTATATCTGAACATGGGAGGGCCCGGCCTACCCCCATGTAAGAATGGCATGCCTAGCACTCACATTTGACCATGCGAGGAACAAATCCACCACCATGTCAGAATGGCCTAGCCCTTACATCTAACCATGGGAGATCCTAGCCTGCCCCCATGTCAGAATGGCCCAACCCTTACATCTGACCATGGGAGGGCCCAGCCTACCACCATGTTAGAATGGATCTGCCCTTACATCTTACCATGGAAGAGTCCATCCCGCCCCCATGTCAAAATGGCTCAGCCCTTACATCTGACCATGGGAGGGCCCAGCCTTCCCCCATGTCCAAATGGCTCTCCCCTTACATGTGATCATGTGGGAACACATCCCACAATCATATTAGAATGGCCCTCAACTCCAGGCTGAGTATTTCTGGTAACTAACCAGGTGCCTCCATTCTCCCAAAGAATGGGTTTCAGCGCTTATATATGATCATGTGGGAATACATCCCATAGTCACCTCATAATGGATTAGCACTTACATCTGACCATGGAAGGAACCGATCCTCTCACCATGTCAGAAGGGCTCATGACTCATCACTTCCCCTTGGAATGAACCTTGATCTAGAGAAAATCAAGCTTCTCCCTAAAGTACTCAAACTTCACTCTGGCCATTTCTAGCATAAAATCACATCAGGGTTGATTATGTCCAAGGATAACTTGTGAGCTTTGCCAAGGCCTATTACATCCGAGGACAACCTACAGGACCGATTACGTCTGATCAACCTACGATCTTCGCCAGGATTTATGCTCAGACAACTCGTCTCACCGGATATGCTAGAACTGCCTCTTTCGAGAGATCTCGATCTGGATCACATACTAGAGCTTCACTGCTCCCCTCTGCATCATACAAAAATGAAAGTCAGATCAACCAAATCAAATAGTAGTTTTCGCAAGAAACATACTACCTCCAAATATCAAGTGGCAACATATTTTTCCTCGGCTATACTTAGTGCCATGCAGGACTATTTCCTACTACACCAAGAAGTGCTCTTCCTATCGATGGAACTACCTTCCCAATTAGAATCCACATAACCCTCCAGTTTAATGTTTTGATTCACCTCATACTTGATCCCATAATCAATTGTACCCTTCAGGTACCTCACTGCATACTTTGCAACCATCAGGTGAACATGTCTCAATGTGTTCACAACAAAGCAAATATCTAGTCTCATATTCGTGAGGTACATCAAGGAATAATCATCTGATGATACATCGTAGCATCAATCGAATCTGATGAAGCATCACTCAATAGATTCAGTTTCAATGCCATAGGTGTGGTCATGGCTTTGCAGTCCATCATCCCTTGTCCTAGGGAGATTCCATCTGTGTTTTGCCACACCTCCATGCCTAGAAAGTATTGCACCGTATCCAAGTTCTTCATCTTGAACTCAGTAGCAAGTCTCTTTCTTGCAACTTTAATGAGTTCCTCTTCTCTATCAAGAATAATTCATCAATATATAGCAGTAGCATCACTGGTATTTCACCTTCAACCCTGAAGCAATGGTTGGAATCCACTTTACTCTCAGTAAATCCTAGAGTCATTAGTAAGCTGTCCATCATGTTGTATCATGTCAAACCTCAGGATATTCTATAGTCAATCCCTCTGAAGCGGAGCATCATTCTCCCTCTGTCTTTCGTACTCTATGCATTGAAACATTCTAGACTAGAGTGACAAGTATCTTCCTCTACTACTAATTATCTATATATTCATTTAGGGTCACTGGATACCAAGATCCTCTATCTTGAACCTTTTTAAAAGTTCTTCTTGCACCCATCTGTGAGCTTGTCATCCTCTATAGGATTTCATATTCAACCTTGTAGAAAAGGTTAAGATATTCATCAAGCTCATCATCTATGTGTTATCCCATGGGTGTCTTCTGAGCTCATACAAGGCCTTCTTTCATTTGCGCACATGATTCTTCCTGTCATGTGTCTTAACTTCTAGTGGCTGCAAATGTCCCTTCATCGTTTATGCCTTCTTTCCATGCGAAGCCTCGTGCTATGAATCTTGCCTTGTATCCTATGATGTTTCCATCTACTACATGATGGAACTACAAACTTCTCTTCAAGTCTCAATACTGCATCCTAGACATCATTCTTCTTGAACTGGTACACTCCTTCCCTTTCTTCTTAGCTACTTCTTGGAAGGTTCTTCATCAATGATGTTTCTCAACAGTGTTACATAACTGCATTGTGTCTGAGATCTCTTCTTTGAAAGTGTCTTCATATTATTCTTCATCTTGGATTCTTTTTTGAACTGTCGTCACTTGTTCTTCGGAACAAGTCTCATCCTTCTTTTCTTGTAGGTTATTTTATGCGATATTTCCTACAATTCAAATGCATTAGTTGTATGGTTAGAAACATTTCATAAGGCATATTCATAATGGAAAATTCTTATGCATGAATATATGATCATGCAACTAGTTTAGCCAATACAACATTCATCCATATCCCACGGAAATATTCTAGATGCCTTCCATCTCTACCAAGACAACATTGAGATTGTGCACTAATCCAATATGTCAGCAAAGAGGTTTCATTCTAGATAAGTAGCAATGGAGATTTGTATAGCACCATGAGCTACTTACCCATCACATGCATATTAGTATTATACTTTCATTAATGCAAACATTCTATCATGCATAATACATCAACTAAATATGAACAAATGCATAACAAAACAATATCATGAAATTACAATTGAATACTTATATTTATTTGTTTCATGGGTAGAATCCTTCTTTCAGCTTCATCATATTCTTCATTCATAACAACATCATTTCTTATCCAAATGCTCAAGATGTATAAGAGGTTCTTCAAGAATTCAGTTCTTCATATTTGTCATTGCTTGAGGTATCTTCTTTGAATCATGAAATCTTGATCTTCAGTGTCTCCCATCTTCTTTTCTCTTCTTATGAATTGAGCTTCTTCTTGTGTGTGCTCTTTCCAGAGTCTGCTGAAAGTAATCACTTCCTTCTGGCACACCTTCCTTGAATGAATGAATCCCATGATCCTGGGAGGCCCTTCAAGGTGGTGATCACAACTTCTACATTCTCCACTTCTTATTCTACCACTTCAAGTTGTTATTTGATTTGAGAGACCCTTGTAAAGTATGACTGTATGGTCTCTGCATTTTGGATCTTCACATTCTTCAACTGTTTTCTCAAATTCATATTCTGATTTATGTTCTTCCCTTTAAATAGCTTGGTCAAGGAATCAAACATATATTTCAATGTATTTAGGGAAGACACTTGGGGTATAAGGTGGTTATTGACTGAATCAACAATTATCTTCTTGGCCTTGAACAATTTCTTCTTGTGTAAGGCTTTTAGCCTCATCTCCCTCTGGAACTGGAACCTCTCCACTTATGTAAGTGTCCAATTCATTTTCTTCAAAAACGAGTGAGATCCAATACTTCCATGTTTCGAGGTTGTCAGTTTCACCAAGCTTGTCATCAAGCTGGTGTGATTCAACATTTTGAAATAAGATCCTCAAGTGTAAATAGCAAAAGATTAGATCTTATTGATTTGAGGTGTCTGTCCTCGTTCTGGAGCTCGCTGATCTAGGGTTTGTCAGAGAAATCCTAATTTTCAAAACTTGGAATCTTTTAGATATGATTGTATGGAAAGATAGACCTCTTCAGTGTGAGCTATCCAATATACTCATTTTCTGAAAACAGTCAAGGGAAGCTCTCGGAACAGGAAGCCCTAGTTTACCAATTTATTCTACATAATTTCTTGATACTTTTTCTACGGTATCTATGCAAGCACTACTATTGTATGTCTAAAATTTCATACTAAGGTATCCTCATCTGTCCTTTATCCAACACCACAATTTTCATCAGAATTGGTTTCCCCAATTGGGACTTATGATATTTTTCCCAAGGTGACCTGTTTTAGGACTGTTCAACATAGCGAAGTTGTACGGACTTCTGTGCATCACTGTTTCATCTTCATATTCTGAAACTTCTACCATAGAAATGAAATTCCATGACCTTTCAAAAACATCTTGAGAAATTTCGTTTGGACATTGTTAGCCCTAGATAGATCAATTTTCCCAAGGTGTCCTCTTTAGGGATGAATCCTGGAAGAGGCTAGAATCCTAACTTGGAGGAATCATATCTCCTAGAATATAGTGAATTTGAGGGTGAAAATTGGAAAAATTGTACATCAGGAATTCACCTTCTAACTATGAAAGTTTCGCCCCCTAATACTTCTACAATCCTGATATATAGCGAATGTACAAAAACTTATCAGTTTTAGTATTTAGGGTTTTTTTGGCTTGGGGTCAAACTAGGGTTTGACTTTCCCGGAGTTTCACCCAACCAAAAATATCGATCCAGGTCTCCAAAATTCGATTTGATGAGGAGATAAATCCTATGTTGGGCTCACTCAAAAATTCCTCTTCTAAAAAATAGCCT
Source organism: Pseudotsuga menziesii (assembly GCA_001517045.1). NCBI lineage: Eukaryota > Viridiplantae > Streptophyta > Pinopsida > Pinales > Pinaceae > Pseudotsuga > Pseudotsuga menziesii. Next base: position 55,510 of record LPNX010975964.1, on the reverse strand, counting down.
AATTTCCCGCACCAAAAACTGAAAATGCTCGGAATCAAATTCCACTTTGAGAGAAAGATGCACCCTTCAATGGAGAGTCATCCTATCCTTCTTTAGCTGATGTATTGTGGAGAGATACCAAAAAAATAAGAAACCCTAGCTTCTGCAACTGCATAGTGTCTTCTTCTTAGGTTAGCTCTGATACCATGTTATATTTTTATCATTTAAGCAATATGATCTTAGGATCTTATCTGAGAGAATAACATGCACAACAATAAACATAAGAGACAAGAGACACAAAGAATTTTCCTCGAGAAAACCATAAAGGGGAAAACCCCATAACTTCCTCAGAGATAGAATGAGCACCAATAGCAAAAGTAAAACTCGAAAAGATAAAGATGATCTTCAACAGCAGTTGTTTCTTTCTCTGATCCCAACTTCTTCTCTCTCACTCATGCACCCCAGTGAGTGAGTGTATGTGTAATAAATAGAGAGTCTCACTCTCTATTTATATTCTTTCGTTTAGTTAACCTTTAACTCTGTTATGTAGTCTTGAGTAATCCTAACTTAGTTATGTAGGATCGAGTAACCACAACTGGGGTACTAATGACCCGACTTACATTAACTCACCTAGGGCCGACTTCTCTAGGAGAGTCTAATAACCTTAGTGCCACACAATTGTGGGGAATTTAACCCTTGATCAATAAGGAGGGTTACCCTCTATGACTTTACATGAATTGTTTACATTATTGATTCTCCCGATAGGAACATTGGGGTATGACATGACTCAATTACATTACAGATACTTCCTAGAATAAACATTGGGATACAATACATAAAATATACAAGTGAATACATTCCGAAGTTACAAATACATCAACACTTTTCCATAAAAATGAGGCAACATTGACAGTGATATATTTTTCATAAGGGTTATCCCCTCTGCCTGCTGAATTAGGAACTGGAGTGTAGAAACCATCCCTTCAGGCGAGGATTTACCCTCCTGATGTTGATTTTCCCCCATTGCTTCTTCGTGATCTTCTGGATCATGTCTGTTGTTCATGTATTCTTTTGTTTTATCCTCTTCGTGCTTCCACTAATCGTTAAATTTTTTATGGAACTGTGTACACTGCTCTTCTGTCACAACCTTCCCATTAATGTGATATATCAAATCTCGGTCAGCTGATCCTACAGTACTAACTCTATCTTCCTTCACATCGATACCCAAGGGTTTTGTAGCTTCTTCTGTGTTCTCCACTGTGGAAACTGATGCTGCCACTGCAGTGGTAATTGGGCTCCTTTTGACAAATGATTCCTAATGGAAAGATCTGGTAGAATAATTGGTCCTATAAACCAGATCGTCAATGAATGTCCTTCTTCCCAATGCTATATTTTTTCCACGGCCTCGACCACATCCAATGTTAGTATTATGTGGGGTTCTGGGATTTATAGGAATGTCACACTATAGCCTTCTTATATTCATGCAACCCAAAACATGCAAAATTAAAAACTAAAGAAAAATGAATAGATATAGCTACTAGATACAAATACTATGGTGTCTAATAATTATCTTTCTCCAACAACGGCGCCAAAATGTTGGGCACCCTATATGTAAGTTAATTAAATCCAACATACAGTTTTCAATCTAAATTGTCAACCCAGGGAAGTCTTTTACTTCAAATATAATGTGCACTCTATATGCTATAACACTAAGTAGCTGATACTGTAAATGATTTATCCTACCTTCATGTTCATCCCAACTCATCCCAAGATCAACTTAATCTAATTTACCTTCTTAAGAATGCAAAATCATAAATACCTTCTTACAATCCTTAATATAGAAATAAGAGATTCAGAAAATAAACATATAGATTTACTTTTGCAGAAAGTTAAACCTAAATTACCAGGCCATCTAAATATCCATTATAACTATCTCAATCCAACTTGATCTAGAATTCAAAAATGCAGAAATTAAACTTCAACAATTATAACTACAAATGGACTTAATTAAAAAAAATCAAGAAAGACATCAATTGAAAGAAACTAAGGATGAGATATGATGTTACAACTAGCACACAATCTGCATAAAGGAAATTAGTCTACATAGCTGATTATCACACCACTCTATTGCAGATCACAAGGAATGCAATTACTGATCAATTGAAGGCACACACAATAAATCATTACTATTGCAGCTATTAGAAAATAATGAATCTATTGTAACATCCACACCACACAATAGAGAAAATAAATACCTAATTAACTCGGCAATCTCTGTAGGAGGGTGGGCCCATCCTTTGAACAGAGACACCATAAATTAACACACATTAAACACCGAGATCAGAAGAATCCTACTCCTTGTATTAAATAATAAAACTGAAGCTACAGTCTCTGTCACAGCTTATACAGTAAGATCAATTAATTTCCAACCCCTGGCTCAAAATAGTTTCCAATATTTATACATTCACAATCATAACTTCTACCCATTGATATCGGGAAGCCATGAAGATCTCTGATCTTCACGCTGCCCCCATTACAAAATGATGTTAAAGCCGTGGGAAAGATAGAAGCAGAAAATATAGGAAGCCTGTTACTCGAGCCAGTAATGTTATAACATGATCAATATAGAAGATGCTCCATAAGTTGTAGCTACCCTTGAGCAGCGGTGCACTATTGCATCCGAATCTGTTGCATCCAAGCTTGTTGCATCCACACTTGTATAGCTTGCACATAATAGTAACATTTGATTGTGTCCTTTGTGCAAAGATGGAATAGGTGGTGATCATCTTAGTAACGAATGTTCATCTCTCTCTTGACTCATTCATCCTGCTACACCTATATCCTTTACATCTAGATATATCTTTAGAAAATCACCATATGTTAGCATAATCCATGATATAGAGCCCTGATTACAAGAATCATAAGTATTAATAAGATAAGACAATAATTAACCATACCTGTACGAATTGAGGGATCAAGTGAAGGAAAAAATCTGTTTGGTGTATATAATGGAGTAAGATAAGGAAAAAAGGAATAGGTAAATTTGGTCAAAAAGGGGTCATTTCTAGGCCCAACACCTGATACATACAATACTTCCTTCATTTTCATGGAAGTCCTAGAGTCAATCTTGTAGCTTGATTCACCAATACCTTTGATGCGATATTGATAGTCATATCTCAATGATACTTTCTAAGGAGAGATATTTTCTTCGAGTCTTGACAAAGTGTGCTTCTTTGCTTTCATGTTCTTATAAGAACAATTATGAATACGCCATGTAACTTCTCTAGTTGTTACATACCCAGCGAGTATAGAGAAGAGTACATATTCTTATACATCTTCTTCTTTTTCCAATCACTTTTTAGGTATTTATCTCATCCTCATATTCAACTATATGAGCATGATGTCTGTTGTTGTTGTCCGTCTTTAGTGATGGACACTCTCTGGAAAGGTGTCCTATCTTATGATAGTTGTAGCATTGATACTTTGAGTAAAATTTCTTCTGATTGTTTACTCTTTTCTTTTAAAACTTCTTCTTTGAAGGTTTATGATTACCTTTCTTGAAGTTTGATTTCTTTCTTCCTTTAGTATGGATGGATAGAGCCTAATCCTCTTCTATGAGTAAAGCTTCTCTGTTAGCTGATGTAGCTTCTTCTTGAATGAAATCTTCCCATACTATGTCAAACTTAACAATTTCTTTTCTGGCACACAAAGTTTCAATGAATGAATCCCAAGGTCTAGTGAGATGATTGAAAATAGTCATAACTAGTCCATCCTCATCAAGGATGTCTCTAATAGCTCTTGGTTGTTCCATGAACTGGATGTTGATGAATTTGTAACTTCGGAATGTATTCACTTGTATATCTTATGTATTGTACCCGGATGCTTATTTTGGGAAGTATCAATAATGTAATTGAGTCATGTCATGCCCCTATGTTCCAATCGAAAGATTCAATAATGTAAACAAGTCATTGAAAATTCATAGAGTATCACCATCCTTATTGATCAAGGGTTAAACTCCCCACAGTTGTGGTGCACTAGGGTTATTAGACTCTCCTAGAGAAGTTGGCCCTAGTGAGTTATTGTCAAGTCAGGAATTAGTATAAATAGAGAGGGAACCTCTCTATTTAACACACATTCACTCACATTTAGTTGTAGCACGAGAGAGAGAAGAAGCTGGAACAAGAGAGAGAGAGACTACTGCTATTGGGAGATCATCTTATTGTCTTTGGGTTTTACTTTTGGTGCTGATTCTATCTCTGAGGAAGTTGCAGGGTTTTCTACTTTATGGTTTCCCCAAGGAAAATATTTGTGTTCATTCTCTCTTGTGATTGATTGATGTGCTTGTTATTCTCTCAAATAATATCCTAAGATCATATAGCTTAAATGTTAAAAATCTAACATGGTATCAGAGCTAACCTGAGAAGAAGACACTGTGCAGCTGTTGAAGCTAGGGCTTCCTACTTTTTGGATCCCTCTCCACATATTTTCAGCAAAATGAGATTGGGATGACCCTCCTCTCTAGGGTACATATTTTTGTCGAAGCAAAATCTGATTCTGAGCATTTTAGTTTTTGACTCGACACTACTGCCGAAAATTAGGGCTTTCCACAGAAGTGGAATTTTTGAGTGAGCCCAAGTTTGGATTGATCTCCTCCCCAAAATTGAAGTTTAGATATCAACATCAAATTTTTTGGTTGGGTAGAACTCCAAGAAAGTCAAACCCTAATATGCTCTTCAACCAGAAAACCAGCTCTACAGAAATTCAGCTCCAGATCCAGTTCCAACATCTTAACCTAGTAAGATCTAAATATTTTGCATTTACATTTGAGGTTCTTTGTTAATATGTCTCATCGTAGCAAACTTGATGAAAAGCTTGAGACAGAGGATAACGTTCGAGCTTGGAAGTATAGGATCTCCCTGGTCCTGGAAGAAAATGAGTTGGACTCTTACATTAATACAGAGGTTCCAGCTTTAGAGGGAGATGAGGCTAAGGCCTTACATAAGAAGAAATTGGCCATGGCTAAGAGGATTATTGTTGATTCAAACAAGGATCACCTCATACCATAGGTGTCCTCTCTAAAGACGCCTAAAGAGATGTTTGATGCTTCGACCAAGTTATTTGAAGGGAAGAAAATAAATCGAAAGATGACTCTGAGAAACCAATTGAAGAATGCAAAGATCTAGAATGCAGAGACCATCCAGTCTTACTTTACAAGGGTCTCTCAGATGTATGAACAACTAAAAGCAGTAGATGAAGAAGTAGAAAATGCAGAAATTGTGATGACCACCTTGAATGGTCTCCCTAGGGCATGGGACTCTTTTATTGAAGGGATCTATGCCAAAAATAAGCTAGTCAAGTTTAGCAGACTGTGGGAGGAATGCTCACAAGAAGAAGCTCGAATATTAGCACGATAAGAAAAGATGGGAATTGAAGATCAAGCTCTCACAGTACAATCCAAGAAAATTAGAACACACAATCACAAAGGTAAGGACTCTCACCAAATGAAAAACACTAGAAAGTCTAACAAATATTTTTCTAAGTACATTTTCTTTACATCTAATGAAAGAGGACACCTTGCAAGAGATTGTCCTAGAAACAAATATATATCTCACAAGAGGAAGGTAAACAAGAAAATAAATCATGCTCATGCTTTAGAACATGAAGATCCTTCCAAGAAGGGAATCAAACAACACAGTGATGATTCTTCAAGTGATGAAGAATATGTTTTGAATTCTACTCTCATGGGAAACATCACACATAGAAGAAATGATTGGATTATAGATAGTGGGACTTCCAAACACATGACAGGATTCAAAGAATCTGTAACAGCACGGTTTTGACCCCGTTTGCATTAATGTATGTGATGTATATATTGTAATGAATCGTGGTGTGGAACTGAAGGCAAAATCCCCACCATTGATTCGGTTGTGTTATGTTTCATTGATTGGAACTATTACCAATGGTACATCAGGATATGCAGCATACATATTAAATTGTGGCATCATGTAAATGTACATTCTAATAAAATGAACCCAACCAGCTATGTTCACTGCAACCATATTGAGAAGGGGCATGATTTCCTAAGGTTAAGGGAAGGGATTGCTAAACCTGGACCCCATGGGGAAAAGCCACATTTCAAACATTAAACCTCTTTTTTAGTTGAGGAAGTTAATGCTGGGTAGGGGTGGGTGGCAGGATTTCCCCCATGCACCTCCACAGTTGGTTCAGTCATGCACAAAATGGGAGTGGTTCGTCATGCACCATTTGGGATGTTGACCATCTGCCCACTCTCTTGGATTGTCGGCTGTTCGTTTTCCTTATGCAAAGTGGGGATAAAATGTTTTGCAGTCCATTGTGTGGGATTTCACCCTTCCCTCTCTCACACTGATTGCTAGTCTATGAGATCCTTTTCCTCCCATTCATGTAGAAAGACTATTGCCTTTTTTTTGTTTTGCGCTCCTGTTCGGATAGAGGAATGTCTTGGGCATTCATCATTGAGTTGTGGCTGTTGGCTATGTCTTTTCCCTCACGTATAGATTGGGAGTCGGTTCCTTTCCCATTTTTGTCTGTGTAAGTTCTCCAATGATTGCATTGAGGATCGTGTGCTGTGGGTTCATGGTTGTTCATGGGATGTTGTTTGCACATGATTGCTTGGCTGTGTTTTTCCCTTGTGATTTGGCCATTGTAGGTTGTTGTGGAATCATTTTGGCAATGATAGGGCCAAGAATGATTCAGGGAGTTGTTCTTCCCCTGTTTAAGCTTTAATAGCTGGTTTGCTACATGCATGCAGTGGTTTTGTCCTTGGACTGCATTGGAGTGGTGAATGAGGGCTTGATGTGCTTGATAAACCTGGTGGTTTGGGAACCACATAGACTGATCTAGTGGATTGGATTTCTTCTCCATAACCCCTGAACAACACTGGAAGGGAGATCATGGTTTGAGGGACTGCGTGGTAGAGAAAGGACTAATTTCCTTGTGTTGGGTGTGTGTCGGTGTCCAAGAAGTTAGACTAGTTTTGGTGTGGGTGTCCTTAGCTCTTTAATTAGCTCATTAGCTTAGCAGCTAGCTTTTCCTAGCTCTTGGATGTCCTGATAAACCCAACTATGTTGGCTTGGTTGATATTTTGTTCACCCGATAAACCCAACTATGTTGGCTTGGTTGATATTTTGTTCAACCGATAAACCCAACTATGTTGGCTTAGCTAAATTGTGCATCCTTGCAGTGTTGTTTTCCTTGGCTATGTGTAAGCCTGCTATTTCCTTACTCCTTGGGAAATCATGCCCAACTCAGGGGTGGCAGCATTGCTGAGAGACTAAAGAGTGCGTGGACTATGGTTGGGTGGAACATTGCAGTGATGTAGCTGGTTGTGGAACAAGCTCCTATTAAAGATAAGTATCTTCTTGTGATTGAAATCCTTGCAATTGTGTTCATTTTATAAATCAATATGAACATGTTAAATGCTGTGAATGAATGAATGTGCTTCTGTTGTTTGATAGTAATTATGCATATTAGTATGTTAAGTTCAATGCATTTTATGTTTTGTTCATGGGGCTAGATGACCGTATGTTTGGTGTTTAGTAGAGTTTCCCGATCGGAGGGTCGAGAACATTACAGTATGGTATCAGAGCATTGGTTTCAGTGTGGGCCTAAGTGGGCCATGAAAGATCAGTTAGCAGAGGCAAGCTGCCAGAGCATAGTAAGAAGAAATCTGTGATTGATAAAAAAAATCCATCAAAGAAAAATTTTCTAAGGGACAAACCGTTAGTGCATCGAAAGACTCAGTGGGCCGAAATTTAGAATATTTCTAAGCCGATGCATCGACAAGAATTAGCTGATCGTGCAACTGACACGGAACCGAAGGAAGAATTTTCTAAGTGTTCGTCGGCCATCGGTGAAACTTAGTGGAAGTGGGAGCTACAGTTTTAGCACAGATCAGCCAAAGACTGCCGAAATGCCGGCTCAATATAGTTGAAGAAACACCAAATATTGATTTTCAGTGTTGACATAATTTAGTGAATGGATCGGCGATGATTAGTTGATATGTTCACTGAAACGTCACCATCGTCGGCAAAAATTAGAGGATGGGATCGCTGATAAATAGATGATGCAAGTGCCGATGCATCAATAGAAGAACGCTGAAGGAGGAAAATTTTGAAAATTTCTCTAAGTATGGGAATTGCTGGCAAAATTTAGATGACGAAACCGCTGATTCAGCGGTGGACACAGAAGAATTTAGTTGCTCGGACCGTCGATGCCATCGGCTGAAATTAGTTGTTGGGTTCGTCGACACCACAGAAGAGTTTAGTCATTTGTCAACCCACCATTGCAGCTGCCGTGTGGACTAGCACACCAATGATTAGGAGTTCAAACCGCCAATGCTTCGATCACCAACACGTAGTGCTTAGTGGTTCTGACCACCGACAGATGTTATGGCCCGCGAGAAGAAGAAGAAATTTTAGAAATTTTTCTAAGTGTTGAAACTCATTGACAATCAGTGGAAGTTAGTTGTATTGGTCGACGATGAATTTTGGAAATATTAGTCATTCGTGTGCCCGCCATTGCGGAAGTCTAGAGGACTAAGCCTCCGATGGCTAGACGTTCCAACTATCAATGCTGATTAATTTGTGCTTCAGGTCACCGATCGAAAGTTATTAGGGGATCGAACCGCTGATCAGAAAAGGTTCAACATTGATGAACTGTCGTTGCGGCCACATAAAGAACTAATCACCCGACGAGAAGTGCATCCAAGTACTAATGCCGAAAAAATGATTTGCTCTGACCGCCGACAAAGTTGTGAACCACGAAAAATGCAGAAGGTCTGTTGGCCGCCATTATAGAAACCTTGATGACTAGTCATCCAATGCACAGAGCCTCAACCGTCGATGCGGCGCATAAATTGGTTTCATCGCTGATGCAACGCAAGGCTTAACGATTCTATTCGCCGATTAAGTTCGGAAGGTTATATGATTACGGACCTGATACAGCAGAGAAAATTAAACGTTTTAGCTACCAAAATGTCAGAAGGTTAGTAAAGAAAGGATTCAATGAACAGTCCTTAGCATCGCCGATGCCGATCGAAAATTAGAAGATTTGCCCACTGAAATGTCGAAACATTAGTTGGGATGAGGCCCGATCCTGCACAAAGAAATTTGGGTTTTTCAAAGTAGAATTTTCAAGCAATTTTCAACTATTTTCAGCAGATTTCAGCAGACAATCAGTGGATTATAGGGCTGAACAAGAAGTCATAAAATTTTGTGTTTTAGCAGAATTGTTATTTTATGAATTTCTAGAAGAGGAAGGTAGGTAGTTCTGATTTATTTTAATGATATGCATCTAACAGTTTGCTACAAACACATTTGCAGATTTATAGACACCTCCAAAAGCAGTATTCTAGGCAGAACAGTTTGGTAAAGAAAGAGGTGATTCATTCATGAGCACCCATGATGGATATGATGCTAGGAATTCTTACGAGCGTGCAGGAGATGCCATGGGAGAAAATGTCCGTAATGGAAATGACGACATAGAGTCTAATGGAAGGAGATTCCAAGAGACACCATCTAAGGTTGTAGCCACCATGAGAAGCCTAATTATAGCCCAGAAAGAGTAGCATCAGTTGATTGCTGCCATGTTGTACCGTTTGACATATTTGCAGAAAAAGATAGACTCTGGACAAAGTACAACAAGACCGGAAGGAAGTAAGAGTAGTACTAGGAGGAGGAGAAGGACTTCTAGTAGATCATCTGATTCTGAAGAATCCAGTGGAGATACAAGCTCATATTCTCACAAAAGGAAAAGAAGAAGACACCATAGGGATCACTCTCGGGATGAATTTAAGAAAGCTAAACCTCCTACATTTGATGGTGAGATAAAGACGGGACAAGAGGCTGAAGCTTGGCTTCTTGGGATAAAGAAGTACTTCCAAGTACATGATTATTCAGGAAACATGAAGGCAAGAGTTTCCATATTCAATCTGAATGGAAGAGCATCCATTTGGTGGGAACACTTCAAGCAAGTAAAGAACATCAGTGAAAGGAAACTGAAGTGGAAATAGTTCAAGAATTATTTTAAGCAAAAATACCTCTTTGACAGGTATTATGATGATAAGATTAAGTAGTTTCATGAGCTGAGATTGGGATAGCAAACCATGGATGAATATGCAAATAAGTTCTTGGAATTGTTGAGGTATGTTTGGTACATCAGAGATGGACAAGTGAAGGTCCAGGGGTTTCTGAGTGGATTGCCTCAGTCTTACAAATATAGAATTGAGTTTTATGAACCTAGAACTCTTGAAGAAGAAATAAGGAAGGCTAAGTATTGCTATGAGCAAAGAAAAGGTAAACCTGATTACCATAAGGCATGAAAGGACAAGAAAAATGAGAAGTTGGACCAGAGAAAGAAAGGTTTCAAACCTTCTAGATTCAAAAACCAACAGAAGCAGCCATCCCAAGCTGCGAGTAAGCCAGTTGGAGTGTCAGGAGAAAAGCCTAAGGATCCACAACAGGATAGAAGGCCACTCAAATGTTGGAAATGTGAAGGACCCAAACTACGCAAATATTGTCCACTCGAGAATGAGATTGAAAGGCCAACTTACAACATTCAAGAAGAAGAAATAGTGGGTCAATTAGCAAGGGCATTTCCTATGATCTATGCAGCACTGGAGGACCGCCAGGAAGATCACCAATCAACCGTGGTTGAAGTTGCAGGTAAGATTGTTGAACAATCTGTTTCTATTTTGATTGACCTTGGATCTACTCACAGTTACATAACTCTTAGAGTAGTGGAGATTTGTGCTTTTAAGAAGGTCAAGCATAGGAAACCTTGTCTAGTTCATCTAGCCACTGGGATTAAGAGAAAGGTTAGTGAAGTAGTGGAGAAATGTCCATTGGTTATGAATGGATTGATCACTTGTGTAGATCTTATTGTTCTACCGCTTGGTTCTTATGATGTTCTCATTGGAATGGATTGGTTAGAGGCTCACAGAGTAAATATTGACTATTATAACAAGACTTTTGAATGCATGGATGAAGAAAGAAACCCAGTAGTGGTGAAAGGTATTCCAAAGGTAATTTCAGTAAGACATGTTTTAGCAATGCAGTTGAATAAGTTTCGTAGGAAAGGTTTCCAGTTGTATGCAGCTCATATTCTAGAACCAACAGGAGATGAAACCCCTAGGCTGGAAGACTATTAGGTGTTAGCCACCCTAAAGGATGATTACACCGGAGATGCTAGAGTTGAATATGCAACTACAAGAGTTGTTGGAAAAGAGGTATATCCAACTGAGTGTGTCTCCTTGGGGAGCACCAGTCCTGTTTGTAAAGAAGAAAGATGGTACACCCAGGTTATGTATTGATTACAGATAGTTGAACAAGGTTACGCTGAAAAATAAATACCCTTTTCCTAGGATTGATGACCTCTTTGATCATATGAGAGGAGCAAAGGTATTTTCCAAGATTGACTTGAGGTCTGGATACCATCAGGTGAGAATCAAGGATGAAGGCATTCATAAGACAACCTTCAGGACAAGGTATTGACATTATGAGTTTGTAGTGGTACCATTTGGTCTCACAAATGCACCAGCTACATTTATGTGCCTTATGAACAGTGTCTTCAGCAGGTATTTGGACAAGTTTGTTCTTTTTTTGCTTGATGAAATTCTTGTTTATTCTAATAATGAGGAAGAACACGAAGAGCATTTGAGATTGACATTGCAATTGCTCAGGGAGCATTAGTTGTATGCAAAGTTGAGCAAGTGTGACTTCTATAGAGACAGAATTCATTATTTGGGTCACATTATCTCAGAAGAGGGTATTTGTGTACCCTAAAAAGATTGAAGCCATTATGAATTGGCCTACTCCAAGAAATGTGACAGATGTAAGATCTTTTATGGGACTTGCAGGATACTACATGAGATTAATTGAAGGATTTTCCAAAGTTGCGCATGCCATCACTTCTTTGTAAAAGAAGGGGGTAAAGTTCGAATGGACTTTGAAGTGCAAAGAAAGCTTCCAGCGGTTAAAGAATCTTTTCACTAGTGCACCGGTATTGAAAGTTGCGGACCCAGAGAAAGATTTTGTGGTATGTACCGATGCATGTGGACAAGGGCTTGGAGGAGTCCTCATGCAGGAAAACCACATGATATGTTATGAGTCAAGAAAGCTGAATGAGCATGAGAAGAACTGTGCCACTCATGATCTCAATCTTGCATCCATAGTACATACTCTCAATATTTGGAGGCATTACTTGATGGGTAGAAGATTTGAGCTCAGGATAGACCATTGTGGTCTGAAATATCTATTTGATCAGCCTACTTTGAATGCTAGGCAAGCAAGATGGCTGGAATTTTTATGTGAGTTTTATTTTGAAATAAAGCACATAAAGGGGAAAGAAAACAAGGTAGCTAATGCGCTCATTAGGAAGGTATAGGAAATACATGTGGCATCTCTTAGTATTTTCCAATCAGATTTGAGGCAACACATTATTAATCATGTTGCTGGAGATGAATTGTATGAGTAGGTAAAAGAAAATTTGCAACAACAAAGTATTGAGAAGAGGTATGAAGGATACAAATTGGAAGAAGATGGACTTCTTACTTATAAAGGAAGGATTTATATTCCGAACGTAGCAAATTTGAGGAGAGTTTTTATGGATGAAATCAATCAAGATTCGTATAATGGTCACCCAGGATATCAGAAGACAATTACTATAGCTAGAAAGAAATACTTTTTTCCAGGAATGAAAAAGGACATGGCTGAATACATTTCAAGGTGCATGAAATGTCAACAGGTAAAGGTTGAGCATCAACATCCAGCGGGTTTGTTGCATCCTTTGCCACTTCTAGAATGGAAATGGGAAGTTATTTCCATGGATTTTATTATAGGACTGCTGATGACTTGGAGGAAACATGATTCCATTATGGTTGTGGTAGACAAGTTGACAAAGGAAACACATTTTATACCGATGAAGTCTACACATAAGACTGATGACAGTACAAAGATATTCATGAAGGATATTTTCAAATTGCGTGGATTTCTGAAAGCAATAGTCTCTGACAGAGATGTTAAGTTCACTTCCAACTTTTGGAAGGGATTGTTTACCAATTTGGGTACAAAGCTAAACTTCAGCACTACCTACCATCCTCAGACAGATGGGTAGACAGAAAGAGTTAATCAGGTGCTTGAAGATATGCTTTGCATGTATGTGATGGACAAACCAACCAAGTGGGAAGATTACTTACACTTGGTAGAGTTTGCTTATAACAATGGACAACAGGCATCCTTGGGGATGAGTCCATATGAAGCTTTGTATGGAAGAAGGTGTAGAACACTAGTGACTTGGGATAATCTAGTGAACGGGGTTGTGCTTGGACCAGAATTGCTCAAGGAAATGGAGCAAGAGGTTGTAAAGATCAGATAAAATCTGAAAGAAACACAGGACAAATAGAAAAGCTATGCAGATAAGCATAGGATGAATAGAGAGTTCAATGTTGGGGATCATGTCTACCACAGAGTGAGGGAAAAGAAAAGTTCCTTGAAGCTTGGGAGTTGTGCCAAGTTGTCACCAAGATATTGTGGGCCGTTTGAAGTGCTTGAAAGAATAGGGCCTGTTGCATATAGACTTGCATTGCCTGCTAGTACTAGAGCTCATAAAGTTTTTCATGTTTCTTTTCTTAAGAAATATGTACATGATCCTAACCATGTGATAAATTGGGATGTGATTCAGGTGGAACCTGAGGGAGAGTTCCAAATCAAGCCAATGTGTATCCTCTACAGGAAGGTCACAATGCTCCGGAACCAAGCCATAGGGCAGGTAAGGATGCAATAGGAGAACTATAGACCTGAAGAGGCTATGTGGGAGATGGAGGATACCATGCGATTGGCACATCCATTTTTGTTCAATTCTGTGGAACACTGAGGTGATACTAGTGTATCATTTTGTTCAATTTTGTAAAGCACTAAGGACAGTGCTATTGAAGGGGGAGGAGAATATAACACCCCAGTTTTGACCCCGTTTGCATTAATGTATGTGATGTATATATTGTAATGAATCATGGTGTGGAACTGAAGGAAAAATCCCCACCATCGATTGGGTTGTGTTATGTTTCAGTCATTAGAACTATTACTGATGGTATATCGGGATATGCGGCATACATATTAAATTGTGGTGTAATGTAAATGTACATTCTAATTAAATGAACCCAACCAGCTATGTTCACTGGAACCATATTGAGAAGGGGCATGATTTCCTAAGGTTAATGGGGGGGATTGCTAAACCTGGAACCCATGGGGAAAAGCCACGTGTCAAACTGTAAACCTCTATTATAGTTGAGGCAGTTAATCCTGGGTAGGGGTGGGTGGCAGGCTTGCCCCCATGCGCATCCACAGCTGGTTCAATCACGCACAGGCTAGGAGTGGATCCTCATGCACCGTTTGGGATGCTGACCGTCTTCCCACTCTCTCAGATCATAGGCTGTTCGTTTTCCTCATGCAGAGCAGGGATAAAATGTTTTACATTCCATTGTGTGGGGGTTCACCCTTCCCTCTCTCACACCGATTGCTATTCTGTGAGATCCTTTTCCTCCCGTTCACGCAGAAAGACTGTGCCCTTTTTTTTGTTTTGCACTCCTATTCAAACATAGGAATGTCTTCAGCATTCATCGTTGAACTGTGGCTGTTGGCTGCATCTTTTCCCTCACATACAAATTGGGAGTCGGCTCCTTTCCCATTTCTGTCTGTGTAAGTTCTACAACGATTGCATTGAGGATCGTGTGTTGTGGGTTCATGGTTGTTTGTGGGCTGTTTTTTTCCCACGATTGCTTGGCTATGTTTTTCCCTTGTGTTTTGGCTGCTGTAGGTTGCTATGGAATTAGTTTGGCCACGACAGGGCCAAGAAAAATACAAGGAGTTGTTCTTCCCCTATTCAAGCTTTAATAACTGGTTTGTTGTATGCACATAGTGGTTTTGTCCTCAAACTGCATTGGAGTGGTGAATGAGGGCCTGATGTGCTTGATAAACCTGGTGGTTTGGGAACCACACAGGCTGATCTAGTGGACTATATTTCTTCTCCATAACCCCTAAATAGCTCTGGAAGGGAGATCAGAGTCTGAGGGACTACATGGAAGAGAAAGTACTGATTTCCTTGTGTTGGGTGTGCGTGGGTGTCCAAGAAGTCAGACTAGTTTTGGTGTGGGTGTCCTTAGGTCTTCAATGAGCTCACCAGCTTAGAATCTAGGCTTTCCCAACTCCTAGATGGCTTGATAAACCCAACTGTGTTGTCTTGGTTGAAATGTGCATCCTTGTGGTGGTGTTTTCCTTGGCTATGTGTAAGCCTGCTAGTTCCTTACTCCTTGGGAAATCATGCCCGACTCGGGGGTGGTAGCGTTGCCAAGAGATTAAAGAGGACGCGGCCTATGGTTGGGTGGAACGTGGCAGCGATGTAGCTGGTTTCCGAACAAGCTCCTATTAAAGATTAAGTATCTTCTTGTGATTGAAATACTTCCAATTGTATTTGTTTTATAAATCAATATGAACATGTTAAATGCTGTGGATGAATGAATGTGCTTCTACTGTTTGATAGTAATTATGCATTTGAGTATGTTAAGTTCAATGCATTTTATGTTTTGTTCATGGCGATAGATGCTCGTATTTTTGGTGTTTAGTAACGTCCTCTTGCCCGGTTAGAAGGTTGGGGATGTTAAATAATCATTTGTGAAACTTTCAGAACATGAATCACCCCACAAGGTGAAACTTGGGGATGACTACGAATATCCAATAAAAGGTAGTGGAGAATCCTCCTACAAATTAGACTCTGGAAAGTCTATGAAAATGAAGGATGTCCTTATTGTACCAGGACTAAAGAAGAACCTTCTCTCCATCTCTGCATTTGATGTAAAAGGTATAAGAGTTTCATTTTTAGATGGCCAAGTCATCATGTGGCCAAAAGGAAAGACTATTGATGATGCAGTAGTAATTGGAGAACAAGAGGGAGGACTATACAGATTAAAGGGCCAACCACAACAATCTTTGGTTCATGACTCAGTAGAACCCAATAGAAGGCTTGCACATGTACACTATAGGGCACTACCACTTGCAAGAAAAGTTGTTGAAGGTCTTCCATAAATACAAGAAAAACATGAAGGAGTATGCAAGGGATGTGCGAAAGGAAAGAACACAAAAAAGACATTTCCAAGTAGCGAAATTAAGGCTAAAGGAAACTTGGAAATCATTCATTCTGATGTATGCGGTTTGATGTCATATAGTTCATTAAGAGGGTATGTATACTATGTTTCTTTCATTCATGATTTTTCTAGGAAGACATGGATATACTTCATGAAGAACAAAGATGAAGTATTCAACAAGTTAAAGGAATTCAAAGCCTTGATAAAAAACTACACAGAGAAGAAGATCAAGATTTTTCGATCAAACAATGGAGGATAATTCACAAGAAATGAATTCAAGGAATTATGCAAAGATTCATAGATTAAGAGGGACTTTACCACTCCATATAATCCACAACATAATGGGGTTGCAGAAACAAAGAATAGAATGATCAAAGAAGCTTCCAGGGCAATGTTTCATGATCAATATATTCCCATGCATATATGGGAAAAAGCAGTTAGAACAACTGTGTATGTATAGAACCGTACTACACATAGATTAATCAAGAACAAGACACTTGAAGAAGTATTTTTTGACAACAAAATAGAAGTCAGTCATCTCAGAATATTTGGTTGTCTAGTGTACATACACATTCCAAAAGAAATGAGGACAAAGTTAGATCCTTCAGGAAGGAAGGGAATGTTTGTGGGATACTCTGAAAGCTCGAAGTATTACAGGATATAATTCCCAGGATTCAAGAAGATCAACATTAGCAGGGATGTAACATTTGATGAAGACTCAGCTTACAAGAAATCCAGAAAGAGACCTGCTAAAGAACTTGTAGAAACAGAAGTACCCACAATTCATGAAACAACCATGAACGAATAAATTCTAGAAGAAGATTGAGAAATAGAAGAACCTCAGGAACCTGTAGATCCACATTAGGAGAAGAATCCTCACAAGAGGAAACATGCTTGGGTACAAGAAGCTCTCCAAAGTGTAGAAATATATGGGGCTCCAGAAGAGATACACAGAGAAAGGAAAAGAACCAGGTCCTGCTCCGGTTATGTAGCCCTATTATGTGACTTCATTAATAAAAAACCTTCCAATTATGAAGAAGTGACAGAATATAAAGAATGGAAGGATACTATGATCGAAGAGTATCAATCGATCATGAAGAATGATGTTTGGGATGTTGTCCCAAGACCAGAGGGGAAGTCTGTTGCAAATTCCAAATGGATCTATAAGATCAAGCATGGTGCAGATGGTAGCATAGAGAAATAGAGAAATATAAAGCAAGATTTGTGGCTTGTGGTTTCTTTTAGAAAGAAGGAATAGATTATGAAGAAACTTTTTCTCCTGTAGCTAGATATACTTCCATTAGATCAGTAATTTCTTTAGCTGCAGTAATGAAGTGGAAAGTACACCGAATGGATGTCAAAACAGCTTTCTTGAATGGTGTAGTAGAAGAGGAAGTATATGTGGAGAAGCCACTTGCTTTTGAGATGCATGAGAGAGAGACTCATGTGTGTAACTTAAATAAAGACCTATACCATTTGAAATAGGCACCCAAGACATGGTACAGAAGAATTGATAGCTTCCTATCGAGTTTGGGCTTTAGCAAGAGTAAAGCATATTCCAAATTTTACTACAAGGTTGAAGAAGGGAACCCATTGATACTTCTACAGTATGTAGATGATCTATTTGTAATAGGTGAGGATGCTTTGATTACTGATACAAAGAGGAAGCTTGCTGCCGAGTTTGAAATGAAGAACTTGGGTATGATGCACTATTTTCTAGGCATGGAGGTATGGCAGAATGCAGCTGGAATTTCCCTGGGACAAGGGAAGTATGTAGTAGAGATCTTGAAGAGGTTTGGAATGATGGACTACAAAGCCATGACCACACCTATGGCATAGAACTTGAAGCTATTGAGTGATGCTTCATCAGAAGCGGTTAATGCTACAATGTATCATTAGATGATTGGGTCCTTGATGTACCTGATGAATACAAGACTAGATATTTGCTTTGTTGTGAACACATTGAGCTAGTTCTTGATGGATCTAAGACATGTTCACTTGATTGCTACAAAGCATATTCTGAGGTACCTAAAGCGTACGGTTGACTATGGGCCCAAGTATGAGGTGAATCAGAAGATTAATGTGGAAGGTTATGTGGATTCGAATTGGGTAGGAAGTACCATTGATAGAAAGGGCACTCCAGGGTGTTTCTTCAATATGGGATCAGGTGTAATCTCCTGGTTTAGTAGGAAGCAATCATGTGTGGCACTGAGTACAACCAAAGCAGAGGATGTTGCAGCTTGTTCGACTAGTTGTGAGGTAGTGTGGCTGAGAAAGTTACTGTCCAATTTATTTGATCTCTAGATGGATTCTACTTGTATATATTACGACAACCAAATATATGTGAAGCTATCAAACAACCCAGTGTTCCATGACAAGTTAAAGAATATCGAGATCAAGTATCACTATATCAGGGATATGGTGCAAAGAGGAGCAGTGAAGCTCCAGTATGTTGCGATGGATGAGTAGATAGATGATGTACTATCCAAACCATTAGCCAGATTAAAGTTTGAGTACTTCAGGGGGAAACTTGGTGTTTTCCAGATTGAGGTTCCCTCCAAAGGGAATTGATGTGTCCATTTTCCTTTCTGACATGGTGGAAGGATGAGCTTCACATGGTTAGATGTAAATGCAGAGATGATCTAATGTGATTGTGGGTTGTGCTACCACATGATTAGTGTAGAAATATTT
Source organism: Pseudotsuga menziesii (assembly GCA_001517045.1). Classification (NCBI taxonomy): domain Eukaryota; kingdom Viridiplantae; phylum Streptophyta; class Pinopsida; order Pinales; family Pinaceae; genus Pseudotsuga; species Pseudotsuga menziesii. Next base: position 36,666 of record LPNX010975964.1, on the reverse strand, counting down.
TGATGTGATTGTGGGATGTGTTCCCACATGCTCAGTGCAGATCCATTCTGATGTGATTGAGGTATATGTTCCCACATGATCAAATACAAGTGCATAGATTCTATGATGTGATTGTGGGTTGTGTTACCACATGATCACTGCAGAGATATTCTGATGTGATTATGGGATGTCTTCTCACATGATCAGTGTAGAGCCATTTTGATGTGATTGAGGGATGTGTTCCCACATGATCAGATGTCAGTGTAGCACCTTTATGACATGATAAGCTCGGATGGAAGTGCAGATCCATTCTAAAATGATGAGGTGTGGTGTAAGTGTAGCGCCTTTCTGACATGATGAGGTCAGATGTAAGTGTAGATCCTTTCTGACATGATGAGGTTAGATGTAAGTGCAGTACCTTTCTGACATGATGAGGTCGGATGTAAGTGCAGAGCCTTTTTGACATGATGAGGTCGAATGTAAGTGCAGAGCCTTTCTGAAATTATGAGATCGGATGTAAGTGTAGAGCCTTTCTAATAAGCTAAGGTTGTATGTGAGTGCTGGGCCTTTCTAACATGGGTTTTGGATGTGTTCCTCCCATGGTCAGATGTGAGTGTTGGGCGTGATTTCCTAACATGGTTATTGGATGTGTTCCTCCCATGGTCGAATGTAAGTGTTGGGTGAGCCTTTCTTACATGGTTCATTCCATGGTCAGATATAAGTGCTGAAGACGATGAAGACCTACATGAAGGCTAGGCCTACAAACAACATAAAAAAGGGCTAGCACTATAGAACTTCCTGTGATGAGTATAATTGAGATAGTACCCAATGATGATCACACAGTGACGATCCAGATCAAGTGATGGTCTAGACTCGATGATGATCCAGTGACGATCTAGATCATGTGATGATCCAAACTTGATGATGATCTAGTGATGATCTAGTGATGCTCCAAATCAAGTGATGATTGAATGATGCTCTAGATCAAGTGATGATCCAGACTTAATGAAGATGACTTAACGATGAAGATGACTTGACAATGAAGATGACTTGAATATGAAGATGACTTGATGATGATCCAAATGATCAAGAGAATAAGACTTGTGGTGATAAATTATGTCGAGAGAATACATTTCTAGTTAAGAGGGAGTGTTGATGTATTTGTAACATTGAAATGTATTCACTTGTATATCTTATGTATTGTACCTCGATGCTTATTCCAGGAAGTATCTGTAATGTAATTGAGTCATGTCATGCCCCGATGTTCTGATCGAGAGATTCAATAATGTAAAAATATCATGTAAATTCATAGAGTATAACCCTCCTTATTGATCAAGGGTTAAAGTAATCGCAATTGTGGGGCCCTAGGGTTATTAGACTCTCCTAGAGAAGTCATCCCTAGTGAGTTATTTTCAAGTTAGGAATTAGTATAAATAGAGAGGGAGCCTCTCTTTTTAACACAAATTCATACACATTCACTCACACTCATTAGTAGTGCATAACTAAGAGAGAGAGAGAAGAAGCTAGGACAAGAGAGAGATAGACTACTGCTATCGGGAGATCATCTTATTGTCTTTGGGTTTTACTTTTGGTGTTGATTCTATCTCTGAGGAAGTTGCAGGGTTTTCTCCTTTATGGTTTCCTCGAGGAAAATATTTCTGTTCATTGTCTCTTTTGATTGATTGATGTGCTTTTTATTCTCTCAGATAATATCCTAAGATCATATAGCTTAAATGTTAAAAATATAACACTAGAAGACCCTTGTGAAGTAATATTGAATTGATTCTCATGTTCTCATCTTGGTGCCCTTAAGTTGATCTCTCTAATTCATATTTATGTTTATGTTCCTTCCCGCATATATTTTGGAAAGTGCATCATACATTTTCTCTAGTGTCTTCTTAGATGAAACTTCAGGGATCGAGTGATATTTGATAAAATCAACAATGATCATCATTTCCTTAATTAGGTCTTGTTCATGCTTCTCCTTAGCTTTATTTTCTTTTGGTTCTGCAACTTCATCCTTGATGTACTTTTCAAGGAAATTCTCTTTAAGAATTATACAAATCCTATACTTACATGCTAGGAAGTTTTATAGCCTCCTAGTTTATCCTCAAGTTTAGTGCTTGGGGCCATCTTGTCTAGTAGGTCATTAAAAATTGAAATTTCTCAAATGAAAATCTGACCTTAGCAGGAGATGCACTTGACTGAGGTGATTTGGTTGGTTGAACTAATTTCTAGAGATCCCAAATATTCTGCCTTCAAATATTACTTGCAAGGTTCCAATTTCTGCACAATTTCTAGTTCTCATTTTCTATTGTTTTCTCATTCATGTTCAAACTAGGGTTTGTATTTCCTGGAGATTCAACCACCCAAAAAAATTGATCCTTAGCTCAATAGATGTGATATAGGGATGCCTAAATTTGTATTCAATCATATCTTCCAAATACTAAACTTTGCAAAAACCCTAATTTCTTCTAGTGGGAGGGGAGAGAGACTTTCACCTTGTGAAAGTTGTCCTATTCCTGCTAGCTATGATACCATGTTAATATTTCATATGCTAGAATAGATATCATTATTTTTAATTGATATTCACAAGAGCAGCATATGAAAAATCACTGAAAGAAACACAATCACAATATAGACACAATATTTATTCTAGGAAATGCTCAAGGGGAAGAAAAACCAACAAAACTTCTTCTATATAAGATGTATAAGATAGAACCTAAAAATAGGTATTATCCTCCTTGCTGATCTCTCTCTCTCTCTCTCTCTCTCTCTCTCTCTCTCTCTCTCTCTCTCTCTCTGTGTGTCTCTCTCTCTCTCTCCTATACACTACTCAAGTGAGTCATCTTGTGTTGTAATGAGGAATAAAACCCTCTATTTATACACTTTATGTCAACTAAGTTTTACCCTAAAAAAGTTGGCCCCACTAAAATTTCTAGGTCGACCTCTCCTAAGAAGACTTAAAATAGTATTTTATATTATTTATTGGGGTACTATTGACTTGAATTACAATGCAGGATTTACCTTGTCACTCTATGATGACCAATTATAAAAGTAACATCCTGATGGAGGAATAATAACATATCCCTTGTGATACATTAGTAAAATACATTTAGAATATCCTTTGAAGTTACAATATTTAAACACATGTCAACCTCAAGGACTTATTACATTCGTTCATACAACCTTCAAAGAGTATTACATTCGAGTAACCTAGATACCATGTGAGGGATCTTTTTACACTCGGATAAACCATATGACTTATTACATCTGAATAACCTTCCTACCATGCCAGGGTTCATACTATACATTTGGATAACCTATGTTAGGATTGATTACATATAAGTAACTTGTGTATCACACTAGGACTCATATTTACACTCAAACAACCTACATGATTGATTACATCTGAGAAACCTACTACACCAGGATATTTTCTACTCGAAAAACATGTCTCATTTTCCATGTGAGATATCATGAATCTGTGTCTTCTCATGTCTCACTATTTCTAGTATAGAAACATATCAGGAATGATTACATCCAAGGATAATATTCCATCTTAGACAGGAATTATTAAATCCAAGGACAACCTACATGGCTTATTATGTCAGATCAACCTATGATCTTTGCCAAAATGTTATGCTAATACAACCTGTGTCTCCATCTATTCTAGAACTCATCAGTACCTCTTTTGAGGGGTCTCATTGTGTATCACACCAAGTATTTCTCTGATGTACTCAAAATAAAATTTGGCTAGAGGCTTGGACAACACATTGGTTATTTGATCGTTCATTGCTACATATTGGAGCTTCATTTCTCCTCTTTGCACCATATCCTTGATATAGTGGAACTTGATCTCTATGTGCTTCGACTTGTTATGGAACACAAGGTTCTCCCACAACTTCACACAACTGTGATTGTTGCAGAAGATAGAAGTCATATGTAACTAGGAAACAAACAAATCCTATAATAGCTTCCATAGCCACACTTCCTCGCAACTAGCTGATCAAGAGGAAACATATAATTCCTCAGTTGTACTCAGCACCACATATGATTGATTCATGCTAAACCATGAGATCATGTGAGATCCCAAACTCAAGCAATAATTGGAAGTGCTCTTCCTATCAGTGACACTACCTTCCCAATTTGAATCAACATAACCATGTAGGTTAATCTTATGATTCACATAATACTTGAGCCCATAATCCATTGTACCTTTTAGGTACCTCAATACATGCTTTGTAGCTATTAGGTGAACATGTCTCAGATCTGTCAAGAAATGAATGAAGGTATTGATCACAAAGCATATGTCAGGTCTTGTATTCATCAGATACATCAATGATCCAATCATCTGATGATACATTATGACATCAACTGACTCATGTGAAGCATCACACATAATCTTCAAGTTTTATGCCATATGTGCGGATATCGCCTTGTAGGCCAGCATTCTGAATGTCTTCAGCATCTACACTGTATACTTTCCTTGAATAATGAAAATACCATCTGCATTCTGCAACACCTCCATGCCTCATAAGTAGTGCATCATGCCTAGGTATTTCATCTTGAACTCTATAGAAAGTCTCCTCCCTACATCTTTAATGAATTTATCCTTGTCTGTCAGAATCAAGTGATCGACATATAATAGGATGATCAATGGTATTCCACCTTCGATATTGAAGTAAAGGTTGGAATCCTCTTTACCATTGGTAAAACATTAGCTCATAAGTAATCTATCCATCCTGTGGTACCATGTCCTTGGTCTCTGTTTCAATACATACAATTCCTTCTTCAATTTGCACACATCATTCTACTTGTCATGTGTCTCTAATCCCAGTGGTTTTTCCATGTACACTTCCTCCTGGGATACACCATTTAAGAATGTTGTATTGGCATCCATTTAGTCTATCTTCCATTTGATAACTGTAGATAATGCAAGTACGGTCCTAATGGATGTGTACGTAGGAACGAGTGCAAATTTCTCTTCATAGTCTATGCATTTTTTCTATGAGAATCCTTGTGCTACGAATATTTCCTTGTATTTATTGATCTTTCCATCTGTAGTATGCTTGATCTTATAGATCCACTTTGAAGTCATTTCAAACTTCTTTTTTAGTCTTGAAACTATCTCTTATAAATCATTGTTCATGATCTATTAATACTCCTCGATCATGGAGTCCTTCCACTCGTTCTTTTCCAAATCCGCTTCATAGGTGGACGGTTACTTTTCAATGATGCCACACACCAAGGCCACATAGTTATTGTAAGGATTTGTCATTTTCCTTTCTCTATGCATTCCTTTTGGAGCACCATACATTTCTCATTCTTCTATGAGCTCCTATTCCTATCATGGTTTCCTCTTATGGGAGTCCTTCTCTAGAAGTGTCTTTACTGGCTCTTGTGGTTTTGTCATGTCATGATCTTCATGGTATTCTAGAGTTGCTTATCCAATTTCCATACCTCAGACTTTCATTTCTTCAGGTTCCTCATCTTATTTAATATGTCTCCTCTTGAATATGAAGTATTTCAACTCTTCATCAAAGGTTACATATATTTTGATGTCAATATTCTTGAATATGACCAAGTATATTTGGTAGGCCTTTGATGTATCATTATATCCTATGAATATAGGATTTCTTCAAGAATCATGGATCTTGGTCCTCTTATCCTTTGGGATATGTATGTACACTGGGAAACCAATTATTTTAAGATGGTTGGATTCTAATTTCTCTCGTGAGAAAGCCTCTTTCGTATTTTTGTTGTTAAGTACTCGATGAGGAGTACAGTTATGTACATAGACAGTTGTCCTTGATGCTCTTGCCCAAAGGTGCATAGGAAGATCCTGGTCATGTGGAATTATTTTTCATTTCTTCCATTATGGTTCGTTTCTTTCATTCCACAACCCCATTGTCTTGAGGACTGTATCGAGTGCTTAACTCCCTTTTAATCCTAGACTCTTAGCAGCGTTCCTTGAATTATTCTAAGGTGAATTCTATGCCATTAGTTGACCACAAATTCTTGATCTTTCTGTCATTTTGGTTCTCGTCCAAGGATTTATATTCCTTGAACTTACCGAATACTTCATTTTTCCCTTTTAAGAAATATATCCAAGTCTTACTTGAGAAATCATCTATAAAGGAAACATAGTACACATGCCCACTTAATGAGCTAGAAGACATGGGTCAACATACATTTGAGTGTACTATATCTAGTATTCATTTAGCCTTGCTTTCAATATTGGGAAATTTATTATTTTTATTCTTTCCTTATGCACATCGTTTGTAAATTCCTTCATGCTTTTCCAGGATCTTTGGAAGTCTGGAGACTTCATTGCTTGCCATCGGTAGTGCTTTGTAGTGCACATGTTCATTGCCTTGGAACGATAGTTCACTTGGTTCTATTGAATCATGAACCAATGATTGTTCAGGATGTCCTTTTAGTTTGTACAAGACACTGTATTCTTCTCCAATCATGGTTGCATCATCTATTGTAATTCCTTTATCCCACACTATAACTTGGCCATCAACCAATGAAACTTTCATTCCCTTTGCATATAGTGCAAATATGGAGAGAAGACTCTTCTTCAATCCTCAAACATACACTACATCCTTCATGTTTAAGTATTTCCTAGAGTCTACCTTGTATACAAATTATCCACTTCCTTTTATGGGGTATTGATAATCATCCCCAAGTTTCTCCTTGTGAGGTAACTCATGATCAGAAATATTAAGAAATTATTCATCTTATCCAATCACTGCTCTTCATGTTAGATAGTGCCCGTAAGTGTTGTGGTTAGCACATACTCTTCTTGTGAATCATCCTTCTCTCTTTTGAATATTTTGTTTGTTGTTTCATCGTCTTCAAAAACATGATCATGGTGTCTCTTTTTTTTATGGGAAAGTCTCTTGCAAAGTGTCCCTTATCATCACAAGTATAACATCGAACATTGGAAGGATCTCTCTTGGTCTTCTTTTGTTTCTTATCCTTATTCTTATTGTGATGATAGTTCTTCGTATTCTCCTTCTTCTTGTATTTCTTCTTTGTGTGAACTGTGAGAGATTGATCTTCAGTTTATCCATTCTTCTCTTCTCTTGTTATGATTCAAGATTCTTCTTGTTTGAATTCTTCTTGGAGGCGCATAAAAGAGATCTGCTTCCTTCTTGCATAAATTCCTTGAATGAATGAGTCCCACAATGTAGGGAGACCATTCAAGGTAGTCATAAAAAATTATCCTTCTTCGACATTCTCTTCAACTACTTCAAGTTGTTCTTTGATTTGAGAAACCCTTGTGAAGTAAGATTGTATAGTATCTGAGTTTTCTATATTCACATTCTTCAAGTGCTTCCACATAGTCATCTTCTGGTTGATGTTTTTTCCTCCGAACATTTTTGTCAAAGAATCATATACTTCATTCGGTGTCTTAATGGAAGAGACATGGAGGATGAGGTGATCGTTAATAGAATCTTAAATGATTCTCTTGGCCTTAGCCAAGTTCTTTCTCTGAGTAGCCTTATCCTCATCTCCCTCTAGTTCGGGAACATCTCCAGTGATGTGCTGATCCAAATCATTATCTTCAAGGATCATGGACATTCTATATTTCCATGCTTGGAAGTTATCATCCCCTCTAATCTTGTCTTCAAGATGAGTATTGTGATTCATCTTTTCATATGAGAACCTCAAATGGGAAAAGGAAATATTGAAATCTTACCATTTTGAGGTGTCCAACCTCAATCCGAAGCTTGCTCACTTAGGGTTTGTTAGAGAAACCCTAATTTTCCAAAATTGGAGTTTCAAAATTTTGTTTGGATAGAAAGATGCACCTCCTTGAAGCGTGGTTCTAAGCAAGGTCCTTTCCAGAATATTGAGGTGGGAATCCTTCGAAACTTCATTCCCTAGTTTCCCCCAACACTAGTGACACGATCAAAATTGAAACTTCTTCAAATATTAAACTTCTTCCACCAAAATATGCGCCCTACTGAGCAAGTTATCCTATCCCTATTTTCTTGATGATCATTGGAGAGAATACCTTGAACTAGAAGGCCCTCGTTAGGATCTTTATCTGAAATAATAACAAGTACATCAATATGCATAATATATAACATATAAATAAGACACAAGATCTGCATCGGGGAAACCATAAAGGAGAAAACCCCACAAAATTCCTAAGAATAGTACAATCACAAATATTGTGTCATAATATGATGAAACCCAGTAATATTAAGTCTTCAGCATCTATCTATCACTCCACTGTGTCTCTCTCTCTCTCATGCGAACTTGAGTAAGTGTTAGGTGTGTATAAATGAGGGAGGGAACCTCCATATTTATACTAATCTAGTGACTGACCTATTATATGAATGGGGATAACATTTTACCCTAACATGGATGACTTATCCTATAGAGAATCCAAATAAAAATTACATGATGTTACACTCGGGATTATTTCCCCGACTTACAACAACGGTTGTACCTCAAGGTCTATACACAATAATGACATCCTGAAAAGAGAAAAACACATCTTTGATGGGGGTATGATAACATACAATGATAATATACATCAACAAATCTTCAAAAGTTATAAATACATTAACACTATGTATGTGGAATATCGATCCCATCACATGGGTAGTTATTTTGACTTGATATGCAATAATTTAGGAAAGGTGTTGGCTAATCTCCTTACATGTTGAAATCATTTTAGTCATTTATGAAAAGGCACCATTAAAACTAATACTCCACTTAAATGTGAATTTGATAGAAAAGCACACTGCAAAATCCCACTATGACACAAAAATAAGTTCGAAAGATAGCCAACTTGGAATGCGACACCCAAACTACAGGACTACAGTATGCAAAGCACAACTTATATAGAAGGTTGCACAATTTTTTTTTTACATCAACTTAGTTTAGAGAAGTAGGGCTATCCCGATAGGGTTTTAATGAACTTCCATGTACTAAACCATCCAGGGGTGTACCATCTAACTTCTGCAACTTAATGCAACCCCCATCTGTATCATATTCAATCATATATTGTCCCAACCAATTTATTTTAACCTTACGATGGTATTTAAATTCTTATTGTCATACAAAGGAGTAAAATCATCACGATGGAATTGCTTGAAGTTAATATGTAGATCATGCCATGCCTTCTGTCACTTCTTTTCAAATAATTGTCCCGGTAAACCGCAATGAAACATTCTTCATCTATCTATAGAAACTAAGATAATCTTTCTTCAATTGCACCCACATCGGTCATCTCAGTAATTGCAACTATTCTTAAATTATGTACAATATATTCCATAGGAATGACGAACTTCTGTCCATAAACTAGTCAAAGGGATTTTATAGCCTAAGCTTCTTACATGTCATGTGATAATATCATAATATTGTACATGTACTTTGTGAGCCCAATAATCATGACTTGTATTGTAAATCTTGGTAAGCGCATATTCCAAAATAGTATTAAAATATTCAATTGTTCCATTTGCTTATGGATGATATGGTGTTGTATTCATGTGCTGGATCTAGAATTCTTCATTCATTTCATCAATCACTTCGTTAACATATTTTGTACCTTCATCTCTTACTAATATCCTTGGACAACCAAACCTAGTTTCAACATGATAAAAAAAAACTAGTAGTAGTCGTTGCAATAGAATCTCTGACTTGTGTTGCTTCATCCCATTTGGTTAAATAATATTTCATGGTAATTATATACCGAGAAAATTTCCTTCTTTCTAGTGGATTAATCGGACCCACAAAATCAATAACCCATGTATCAAATTCCTGCAACATTAGTTGTTGAACCAAAAGAAATCCATCTCATTGGAATGGTTTCCCTGATCATTGGAAAATATCACAAATGTAGAAGTAGTCAAGAACATTTGAATAGAGTGTAGGCCACCATAATATTTCCTACCACTCCAGCATGAGCTTCAACTAACACAATTATTTTCTCATGTTCCAAAACACAATAGCATAGTATCTTATCTAGTCCCATCTTATATAACTATACAACTATAAGCTGGAAATCTACTTCTTTCGCAACCAATTGTATTTTTTTCGTTGTATTAAATCCTTCCAGTGCCCTTTCTTATAGTCAAGAAATTTACAATGTCTTCAAAGTAACCATCAACCATTTTTACTACGAATATACGTGCGTCAAGAAGACTATCATGTAAACTAGTTAGTTCTTCTCTATTTTCTAGCCTTGAGAGATGGTTGAGACCTACATTAAGCTTTCCTAGTTTTGCAATAATTTCAAAGTTGAACTCTTGGAATAGAAGAATCCATCGACATATATTCTCCCCCAACACTAGCTTATTGACCTGGTATTTCAAGGAAGAATGATCTCTAAACATCTTCAAAATGACCACCCAATAAATAATGTTGAAATTTTTATAGTGCATATACCACAGCATGTCCCTCCCACTTAGTTGTCATATAATTCCTTCATGGAGTTAACAACTTTCTACTAGAAAATGCAATGGGGTGATCAATAGATCCCTCACCTAGTTGTGCAAGTACTACTCCCAATGTGATTGGATGAAATTATTTTTTCCCATCGAGATATATCAGAATAGGTATCAAAATGGTTATCTCTTTGAGGACATCAATACTCTTTTGTCATTCCTCATTCCATTGGAATTTAGCATCTTTCTTTAGTAACATCTCCATCAGGGATGTAATCTCCCTATAACCTCTAATAAAATTCCAATAATACCGTGTATGACCCAATGTAGTCCTTAATTATTTAATTAACAAAGGTGGAATTAGATCGACAATGATTGAAATCTTCACAGGATCCATCAACATTCCTTCTCTACATACTATGTGACCCAACAAAATACCAAAAGGAGCACAAAAATTGCACTCAATTAAATTTAAAAAAAAATGTATGCAACGTTCAAAAATCATCCAAAGGATCTCAATATGCTCCTTAATTAACTCATAGATTGTTGAGTAATCAAAGTACACTTATAGGAATTTATAAGTAAAATATTTAAAAGAAAATACCACTATCCTATAAAAAGTAGCATGCACATTCTTATGTCCAAATGGCATTACTATGTACTAGACCGAGCCCCACTCTATCATGAAGGTTGTCTTGTGTCGAGCTTCTTTTGCGATCTTGATATGACGATACATGGAGAATCCATTAGTAAATAAATATATGTATTTTCCCCTATACTTTGCAAGACCTCATCTTTAAAAGGTGCAGGAAACATATCATGTAGGAAAGCATTGTTTAATTTCCTCAAGTCGACACAAATACATACTTCACCAGTTTTATCATCATGTACAACCATTGGGTTGATCCACTCTTATTCTTAAACATGTCTGATAATCCTTGCATCCAACATTGTGCCTACTTATTCATTAACCTTACCTTTGTATCAAGCATTCAATCTATAGGGTCACTACTTGACAAGATTCAATGTATTCATCTTTAAGGGAATTTTCATCTTGCCCAGGTCTACAATAATTACTTTCATTTACTTGGTTTGGAACATGTCTTAAAATTCATGTAATAAATAAGTGATTTTCCCAATAGTGTAATCGTCCCAGTAATCCCCAATACCTGCAAACTTTGTATTCTTAGGAAACCCAATGTTCACTTTCTTTATTTTTAGGGGCTTCAAAAAAATTTTAGATGACATACCCAGTTCCTTTAATGCTCGACTACCTTCAGATTCATGGATGTGAATGTCTCATGGATCATCATATTCATGTTCCCCATATATATTGTAACACTCCATTAGGTTCTAAGTTGTCGCATTCAATTGTGGTAGACTAGACACTCAAACAGAAACGTCCAAACAAACTTGTCTTTAATAACTTGTAAGGAGGCATCAATTGATTGTCTTTCATCCGCAAAGCTAAAAGTGTGTTTGAAGCTATTAAACAAATCATCCAAATATACATTTCCACGTCATAGTTAAACCAATGTATACTAATTTCCTGGTAGTGTATCCAAAGTATTTATGAACAAATGTACCCATTCCTTCCTGGGAAACAATCTCCATGTCACACATCAATTATCAAGATGGTCGACGGGACTAGTCAACCCAGTATACATATTACCAACATAACGAATATTCTCACGAAACCTAATTTCTAAGAGCCTTCGACATTGAGGCCATTCTGAGATGGATGATTTATGAGCAAGCTACCATCTTGCTCATATAGCTTTCAATGCTATAGCAAGAGCTAGTATTCATTGGGTTTCCCAGACCTTATCTCCAAATTTTGACAAAAATGTGCTCAAGTTAGGAAATCCTTCATATGTAGGTAGATCACATACCTCGATACTGACCCATCGCAAGGATTTTGTGATTCTTGTGCATTTTCTCATCGATAATTCATGCAAATGGTTCTCACAATTTTCCAATACTTCCATTGAATATGATGAGCATAAAACCACACTCTTCCAACTTAATTTACCATCAGCTGTAGAATTTATATAATCATCCACCGTAGAATATATATTATAAATAGTATCCAAATTCCCTTAATGATACTCACCTCTTACTGGTTTGACATAGCACTGGCCTTCTAATGAGTCAATTAGAGTGACTACCCACAAATTTGATTCTTCAAATGATAAGATCCACTTATTAAAATCAATGAGAGCCTATTATTCAATAGCCCAGTCAATCCCTAGGAGTGATGGATAAGGGTTCGTATCATCAACAATATCTATAACCTTAAAATATGCATAGTTTTGGATCCCTTCCACCTTGACAACAACCTGTGGTAATCAATTGACATGCAGAACCTTAAAATAGTTAGTTAATCTTAATTTAATAGGCAAACATACTAACTTGGGCTTCCCCACTATTTCCCATGTCTACTTTTTCAAAATGTTGACATTTCACCCCAAGTCAAGAATAATAAAATCCATGTCATAATCATCTATTGGTGCATTCATGGGTAGTTCTCGATTAGTGTTGTATATTTTATGATTATGATTGACATTTTTTTTCGTGTCGAAGACATCTCTCAATTTCTTTGATTAGAGTTGATAGAGTTGACGTTTTTAAGAAGTGCTAGATAACTTTTCAAAGAATTCTTTAGAATACTTACATGTTCTGTCAACTTCTTTAGAATTGACCAATCGAAGATCAATGACATATCAATGATTGGACCTTCATCGAATACCAAAATAAAAACAAATATCGACGCATGGTTCCTATCCATAAACCCATTTTGTGCAATGAAGAAGATCCCTTTCTCTTTCTAGACATCAAATGGCACTTTATTTTTTGTTGGAGGTCGTATTCTCGTATTTTTCCATGGTTCTTCATTTTAATCTCTAGTCACAGTACCTCCCCTAGTTAACACAATGACAATCAATATTTTATCTCGAGGCTCATTTGTAATATTTTCAAAATTTTGATATTCATTTGGGGGTTGGTCTTGATTCCTAGTTAAGTTGGCCTTCCATTGATCAATAAGCTCAAGATTTTCCTCGATGCTATGATCTAGTTCCTTACAATATGAACACATCGACGTAGGAATTGTACATTCTCTAGCATAGTGTATTATTTGTCCAAAATTATAGCAGATGGCCTCAGCTCTTCCTCCTCTACCTTGACCTCTAAAATTACCGCCCCATGGGTTGAGGGAACCGTTCATGTGACCTCTAAGCTTGCATTTTCTCACCATTCTTCATCAAGTAGGTATGCATTATCTTTTGCTGCAGCAATGGGTATCCCATACACTCCTTTTCATCATGGAACACATATTGACAAAACATACAATAAATACTAACAAGTGTACTTACTATCTTTTGTAGATACAAACATTCTTCTAAATGGTGTCCCCTAGTTGGACAGACCCAACACCATGGCATAACTTGTGAACTTAATGGATTTAGATCACCCAAAGCAAGCTAGTCCATAAAGGTTTGGTAAAAATTGTTATGATGGCCTTCCATTTTACACCTCATGTAGTAGACATCCTCATGAATCTCCTTTTTACACCTTCAATTTGTTGAGAATGAAGCATGTAATTGAACCATCCAGAAGAATGTAAAAATTGTGTTGACCATCATGCATGATTTTATGATGGAGGAAGTGGTTCAAACATCACATGTGATATAAAACATCGCAACCATGTTGATTCCCATGACACTGCGACATGTTTGAGAAAAAGGAACTTCGACACAAGTCACCGCTCGAGTTATGCCAATAAGCACACGAGGAGCTTAGCAAACTCCTTCAAGCAATTCAACGAGGTCGACATCGACAAATCGAATAAAGACAAGAATTTTGTGTGAAATATATGATATTGGTACACCAAATTGATTATATGTAGTTGCATTATTTTCTCAAATAGACTATCCACTAACATTTGAGGAAGTTATCGAAGATGAAGTATGGGAACAAGCCATGGATGAAGAGTGCATTGAGAAGAAACAAACATGGGAGCTGGTAGAGGTACCAAAATATAAGGATGTAATTAGTGTGAAATAGATTTGCAAGGCCAAGCGAGATGCTGATGAAAATGTGTAGAAGCACAAGGTGATTTTGGTCACAAAAGGGTTCACACAGATGCCTAATATAGACTTCAATGAAACTTTTGCAATTGCCACACGCATAGACACAGTCAAAATATTTTTGGCTTGTTCCGCACAAAATAAATGGCCTCTTTATCAACTGGATACTAAATCTACATTTTGGAATGGCTATGTGGAGGAGAAAGTGTATAATGAATATCGACAAGTCTATGAAGTTCCATGACAATAACAAAAAGTGTACAGGGTGAAAAAGACACTCTATGCTTTGAAAGAAAGCTCCTAGAGTTTGGTACAGTTACATTGATTCTTATCTCACCCATAACGGACTTCAAAAAAGTGAAAGTGAACCGACGATGTACATCAAAGTTAATGAGCAAGGTAACATGTTCATTGTTTTCCTATATGTAGATGATTTAATATTTACTCATGATTTTGGTATAAATAATTTAGAATGGTCACAGAAAGTGAATTTGAAATGATTGATTTGGGGCTTATGAAATATTTTATGGGCATTGAAATTCAACAATCTAAAAGCGGTATATTTCTATCATAATCTAAGTATGAAAACACAATTTTGAAAATATTTAAGATGACTAATTGCAAGGAATCCCTAACACGAGTGATAACATGATTAAAATTGAGCAAAGATGATGATGGATCAAATGTAGATCTTACATTGTTTAAGATACTGGTTGGTAGCCCTATGTATCTATGTATTTAACTACGACAAGCCAAACATCATGTATGGAGTAAGTTTGATATGAAGATTCATGGAGTCACCAAAAGACTCTCATTGGAAAGCATGTAAGAGAATTGTGAGGTATATAAGTGGCACAAAGGACCTTGGTATTATATATTCTATCTCAGAAAAAATTAAATTCATTGGATACACTAACAACGACAATGGAGAAAGCATATATGATAGGAAAAACACATATGGGTATACATTTCATTTTTGTATAGAGAGAACCCACTATGACTCTCTCTTCAATAGAAGTAGAGTATGTCAACTATAACCGTTACATGTTAAGTTGTTTGGATGCAGAGGATGTTAAGAGACTAGTCACAGAACCAACAAGAACCAACAACCATTTACTATGACAACAATTAAGCCATCCCATTGCCAAAGAACCATTCTCTTCACAAGAGAACCAAACACCTTGACACAATGTATCATTTCATAAGGGAAATGGTGATAACAAAAAAAATTGTTTAAAATTTTGTAGGTCTAAGATCATCTAGCAAAAATATTTACCAAACCATTGGCAAGGGACATGTTCCAATATCTATGAAGTTATTTAGGAGTAACAAGTGAGTAAATTATGTCATGCACACATCAAGTTCGAGCTATGAAATTTTTTATAAAATTTTATTTTAATGATCCCCATGTGCTTATAATTAAAGGGGAGTCTTGGAAATATTAATTCTAAGGAGATCTGCCTCACATCTCATCTGACTCGGTTAGAGTAAGTGGAAGTACAAGTTTGTTAGTGAGTTTGTCACATTATGGAGTTCATGTCTCACCATAAATAAACAACTGAATTGTATTTAAACTGAAGATCTTAAGAGGTATAAACTAATTAAGTTCTTTAATGTTAGTTTGTAGCTTCCAAGAGAAGAAAAAATTAGTCTTTGTATATATTTCCACAAACAAGGGGGTCTCATACACCAAATTGGTGTCTCCCTTTTCTGTGACCTTGAAAATAGATTATTATTATAATTATTATTATTATTATTATTATATAGAATATAAATAATGAAAAACATAGTTTTAAGAAAAGAACAAAGTAAAAAGAAAGGAGAAAAAGTGATAGCTCAAGCTCTGCAAAAGTTGTAACAATATAGTAGTTATGTTGTTATGTGGAGATAGTATATAAACTTATAGTTTTATGGTTGAATGTATGTTTGATTTATGAGCACATATTTTGCAGAATTAATGATGTGAATGTTGTTTACATTTATGGTTTGTAAAAGAAATAAAAAATAGACAATTATTTCACCAAGTATTCATATTATCCATATTTATTCCAAGTTAGAGAGTGCTGAAAAATGATTTTAATACTATAATCATGCAGAAGTGAGAGTTGTCACAATAAAGTATGTAGTAGTCCAGTGTAAACACTTCTGTAGCAATAAAAGTCCCTAGCAATAAAACCCAATATACGTTATGGGTTTTCCAAAACGTAGTGTATACCAGTCCAAAAGTGAAAAAAATTAAAATGCAGTTTCTCCTTGAATGGTTATAGATTAATTAAAATGCAGTTTCTCCTTGAATGCTTATAGATTACCTACACTCATTTTTCCCAACCCTGCCAAATGGAGGAGTTTAATACCTCTTCCACTAAACTTTATCTTAAATGTTTTCCACGTTAATTCTTTTACTTTGCTTTATTTTCATCAAGAGTAACTTTGCCCATGGATTCACTGAACTCATTGCAGCCAACGTTGTCACATGGAGGAGTTTAGAACCGAAACCACTACAGCTTTTACTGTGTTTTATTTTTATCATTATTTACAAATAAATAACCAAGATTTCTCTAAATGTACAGAATTGTATTTAATTAATATTTCTCTAATTACTATTAACTTATTAACTTATATGTAAATACATTAACTTATAAACAATTTGCATATAATCAATTACCATAGTATTTATGTCAAATCTTTTTTTACTTTAGAAAAAGCATAAATGATATTACTCTATATATAATTTTTAAAAAATAATAAGGTTGATTATTGAAGATTTTATTCAGTTTATTAATATCAATATCATTATATAAAAATAATTAAAAACTATTTTACAGTTTTTTCATAGTAGTATAATTCCAAAAAAATATAGTAGAAAAAAATACAGAGTAGGTTGCTTATAGATTTAAAATAAAACTTATTTTTCAAAGTTAGTTTTTTTTTAAATATACATAAAAAATTCAATATTTGCATGTAAGACAAAATCCTGGGCCATTTTCTCTACTTCATGTCACAAAAAATCAAAGAAAACATTAAAACTTCTATATACAGTCTCCAAGTTGGAAAAAAAATTATCTAATAATGTATATATAAATTTAATTATAAAAATATGTATATTTAAAAAAAATTAACTTTGAAAAATAAGCTTGTTTAAACCTACTTTCAGTACTAGATTTTTATATTCTTACTCTAATTATGCTACTATGATTTAAACTAACCTACTTTAGAAATTCTTATAACTAACCTCAGTTGCATTCACAACTTCTTTCTCCATTTATAGCTACATGTTTGTAGATCTAATATTATAACTACTCCCTAAAATTTATGTTACAAAATAAATCTAACTTAAATCTAATCTTATATTTGATATTTATAATTAAAAAATAATACAAAATATATATCATAAATTTTAAAGTTTTAAACTTTTAAAATCTAAAATGAATTATGAAAAGATTATGAAGAAAATTAAAAATAAAACAATAAAATTTAAGTACTTATTTTATACTATGTGTCAAAAATGTGTTCAAAATGTAGGTAACTTTACTACTATGATATTTTTAGCTTCTGACTTAAGTTTTTATTTACTTTATTTACTCACAAAAATACATGAAGTAGGTTACCAAATGTATTAATAAATAACTTAATTAAAGGGTTCATGTGAGAAGCTGGGTAGGAAGGTATCACTGTCTCCACCCAGGTTCAAAACAAGTCTACTGTCCCACTTAGGTTCAAAACCACCAGTATACTGCTCCACCTAAGTTCAAAACCTATAACTATATATACTTACATCACATTTAAACAAGTACCAAAATTTTCAATTAATAAAAAATAATAATTAAAAAGTTGCACTTCTACTAGACTTCCATACATGAAAAACTCAATATGGCTAAATTTTGCAATTATACTTCAAATCATATCTGTAAGGCCCTCTCTCACTACAGTTTATGCAGAAAGAAAATTCTAATGCAAATCGCATCATAACAAACTTTATAACTCAGGGAGCTCTGTAAATACAGGCTAAGCAGAAGAATATACTAATATGGTATCCGGATATGGTTGTCATGGCCAGTGTTTCCATTAACCTGTATATTCCACAGGTTCATTTTAGATCTAGACCCGCAATACTGACTACAGAAGATATATATTGATCTATATCACTATTGCTGAATTTACCAATCACTGCAATTAGCATACCTTCATAGATACATAATTATATGAACAGATCTGAACAAGAATTCGTGATTCAAAGGTCCAGTGTGCAAGTCGCCGTTACACGAAGTTTCCAGTTTCCAATACAGTTAAATTGGATTCTCCACGACTCAGATCTGTTAATAAGAACTAACCTGCTTTTAAAAGAGAACACATTTTGTGAAATATTGTGGATGGAGTGCACTAATGATTAGAAAAAAGGTCAAAGATTTTATTCCGTAAATAATTTTTACGTAGCTTCTTAATAGAACTAGAATTACAATAAACAAAGTTATTGAACTTATATATAAGTTAAATTAATAATAATAAATTATTTTAATATTAAAATTTAATATAAATTTCCAATAACCTAAATCTAAATATTAATGATTTTCTTCAGTGAAATTAGCTACTCCTCATGATATTTACTTGAAATTTATTCGTTAAATTAAAAATGAATGATTTTCTTCTAAAACTCGGTGAAATTAGCTACTCTACATGATATTTGCTTGAAATTTATTCGTTAAGTAATATGTAATAGACTATTTTACATGGATCATAATTTGACATAGATATACTTTTGCAAAAGATTTAGAGTTATGTTTTGAACACTTGTAGTTTGTAGAGCAACCCTTTCATCACTAGCAGCTATTTTGGAGATAATTTGATCTGTTTATATATATATTTGTTTATACAAAAATGATAGGCGGAAATTTTTCTTTAAAGCTTTTATGATATTTTTATATTCTATACAAAATTATAAGTAGAAATTTTGCTTCAAAGCTTTTATGATCTGAATAGGACTGAACCTTATTAAAAATACCTAAGAACTTATTTAATTTTAGTTCTGAGAAATATATATATATATATAACTTCAAAAAATTAAACCAAACTAAGCCTTTATTATATAAAAATGAACCTATGATGTAGTATAAGCATGACCTGTTTTCAATGAATACGATTTAGTGGGTAAGCTAAAGCAATCAAGCCCCTCTTCAAAACCTTAAATATATAAGATTGTAAAAATTACTCGAAAAAAGAAATTGAAATTTGAGTTTGTAGAGTCTTACAGGGTAAACTTTTAAACTACTGTAATTTAAAAGCAAATATCAAAAAGTTTTTTTTTTTTTTAAATCAACAAGTTTTAAAATATTTTCCAAAATAACTTTATAAAAATGATTAAAATAATCTACATCACATACAGTTCTGACTATTACGAACTATTATCAACCTCCATGAATGATAAATCAGAAATTAAACTGCAGGATTTGAAAAAATTTGTACTATCTTATATATTAGCTAAGATCACCGGCTGGCAGACTCGAACTGCTGACATAGGCCAGAAGGTAAACCAGCGTGTTACCCTGTCCATGGAAAACAAAATCATATATATATATATATATTCCACTAAAAGACTTAGCGGACTTAGCCTTTGTGCCTGAGCTTAAAAAACATGTACGTCCAAGGACTTCGCTGTTGGTCAGTTGGATGGACAGAACGTACATGTTTGTTAAGGATGGCCAGCACCTGTCAAGAGCAAAAACATGGGACATAGCATTAACTAACCTGCAAAACTTCCATGAAAAACACAAGCGACTGTTAGCAACCCAAAAAAAACAAACTCGGTACAAGAAGCAATAGAGTGTATGAACATAGAACTGATATCATAGCTTCGTTTGGTTTACTGTAGCTAATTCAACCTGATATTGTAAGAAAAGAGTTTTCAAAAGTTGCTGAATATCACTGAAAACCAACAGAAGAAGAAAGATAGCACAACCTCTCCTGAATAATATGTTATAGGAGGGATATTAATCTTGCTGGGGTTGTACTATCTCTCTTCTCCTTTGGGTGTCCGCGATGAAGAAAAACAGCGTGGCACGGCGCGCTGAAGAAAAAGATAATGAGCAAGCAACCCACTTGCCCATCAATGTAACCGAAAGAATAACAAAAAGCAGAGGAAGTGCAGGAGAATAGCTGAAGTTGGAAGGTATTTATAGTATGAAAAGGGAAGGCTGTTGCTAATATAAACAAAGAGTACGAAAAGTGGAATCACGTTATCAAATGATGGAGTTATGTTTGGCTGTGGACACTTGCTTTCCGCGGCTTTCAAGAAAACATTTGCCTTTTGTTTTTATCGGTTCTCTACGATCATGAGGGTATACTGCTCACTTCAAAAAACGTGTCAAAGTGTCCACATTCAAGATAGTTTCAAAAGCAAATACAAATATTGTATCTCACTGTCGGCGTTCAAGATAGCATTCAAAAGCAAATACAGTATGTTGGAACGCCTCATATCTTAACGTATCTCAACAGGCTATGATATTTCATAATATATACGATTGTCAATCCGGGACCACTGACTAAACATCATCACCAGATATTTCATCATTTTTAGGGTTTTTTTTATTAAACATCATCATCAAATATTTCATCATTTCAGGATTCTTGGAGAAAGATAATCTACTAAACAAATAAATAAATATTTTAATTTTTAATTTTTTTTTCTATAAAATTAAATTAAATGTAATATAATTTAATTTTAATATTTATTTAATAAATTTGTTTAATATTATATGATATTATCAAAATTAATAATAAGTAATTAAGAGCAAATTAGGCAGATACTTTTATATTGATGTGTTTCCTATATTATGTCTCTAACAATATAGTATAAGAAAACATTAACACAAAATGTATGTGGACATACTATAAAGAAAACATTAATATAAAAATGGACATATTATGGGAAAAACATTAATATAAAAATTATGTCCTTAATTTAGGCCTATCCTTAATCATTACACATTAATAAAATTAATGTGTTTGTTACTAATTACAAATATATCCAAAACATTAACAAATTAATATTATTTAATTAATTATTGTATTAATATTAATTAATATTTAATATTACTAATTACTAATTAAATAATTAATTAAAATATTATCATTCAATTACCATAATTTATTATACATTATCTAGCATAATTAATCTAATAACACATCAAAAAATTTTAAAAAAATTATTAAAAATAATAATATAATTAATTATAATAAATTATGATTTAATATTAATATTTAAATTTAGAATAATTAAATATAAGAATTTATTATTTAAATAATATTACTCAATGGATAGTATAATATAATTATTAATTAAAATAGCATCATTCAATTTACATATTTTATTATACTTTATTAAATAAAATTAAAATATAAGAATAAGTAAAGATGTTTAATTACAACATTATAGTATTAATAATAGTGTAGAATTATTTGCCCTTAGGGGTGTAAACTGACTTGCATGAAGGAATGTTGTAAAGGAGGTCTTAAGTTCAAATCTCACACCGAATTATTGGTGCCCCATGCTTGTGGGCTGTGTGGACGCATGTGGTTGCGAGCTCTGTAGACGCACCTGGAGTTATAGTGGCCCCACGAGAATGGACCCCATGTCAGGTGAGTACCAGAACGCGTAGTTACTGATTCCCCACTACAAAAAAAAATAGAGTAAAATTATTTATTTCAAAATATTAAATATTTTTTTATATTAATGTTTTCCTTAGAGTATATGTGTAGCAACATATCATAGGAAAACATTAATATAAAAAGTATTTGCTTAATTAATAAAATTAATGTAATAGTTGCTAGTAGACATATCTACGTAAACATTAAGAAACTAATATTATTTAATTAATTATGATATTAATATTTATATTAGTTTTTAATTAATATTACTAATTACTAATTAAATAATTGATTAAAATATTATCATTCAATTACCATAATTTATTATACATTATCAAATATAATTAATATAATAGTATATAAAGATATTAAAATAATAATATAATTAATTAGCATACTTAATATTAATTAATAATTAATATTACTAATTTCTAATTAAATAATTAATTAAAATATTGTCATTTTATTTATTATCAAATATGATTAATATAATAGTATATAAAAATATTAAAAAAATTATTAAAAATAATAATATAATTAATATTAATTAATAATTAATATTACTAATTACTAATTAAATAATTAATTAAAATATCATCATTCAATTATCACAATTTATTGAATATTATCAAATATAATTAATTTAATAGTATATAAAGTTATTAAAAAAGTTATAAAAAAAAATATAATATAATTAATTAAAATAGTTAATATATTATAATTTAATATTAATATTAATTATGATTTAATATTAATATTTAATATTTAATTAATTAAATTTAAGAATTTATTATTTGAATAATATCATTTAAATAATATCATTTAATGAATAATATAATATAATCATTAATTAAAATATCATCAATATATTTTATTATACATTATTAAATATAATTAATATAATAATATGTAAAGATGTTTAATTATAACATTATAATATAATAATAAAGTAGAATTATTTATTCCAATTTTTTTAATATATTTATGAATAATAAAATCATTATTATTATACTAGTCACATACATGTGTATGTGTTTATGTCTATTGAAGATTTTAATTTAACTAAAAGCATTTAAAAATATAATTAATTATAATAAAATATGTTAATTGAATGATGATATTTATGACATAATACTCAATGAACGTTACAATGCAATGTAATCCTTGATAAATTACACAACATAAGATAACCATGGATGAATGATAAATGTGTCATTATTATCATGTCAAACTTTTTGTTGTGTGAGCATATACTCGACATTGTAATGAACCATAGTGTACTTTGGTGAACTGTGCTTGACTTTAGTTAGGCCAAAGTAACCCATGGTTGACTTTTCAAGAAAGGTTTGACTTTATTTAACTCTGGCTGAATTTGGTTAAAACGATGCTTTACTTTAACTTGACCATAGTTAACCATTGTCAACTTTAGTGAACCATATGGCCATAGTTCGCAATGCTGCATGAAATTTCCTAAACATGGAATGTCACATTATTAATGTCTAATATCTTAGGCACATAGTTAACCATGGTTGACTCTAGTGAACATCAACATAATGGACACTATAACGAACCATGGTGTAGTTTTGTAAACTATGCTTGACTTTAGTTTTCTCAATGTCAACCATGACCGACTTTATCAAGTAAGGATTGAATTGAATTAACTTTAGTTGACTTTGGCTAACCATATTTGACTGTAGTTTGACCATAGTTAACCATGGTTGACTTTAGTAAACCATGTGGCCATACTTCATAATGTAACATGAAATTTCCTAAACATCGAATGTCACATTATTAGTGTCACATCTTGGGTATTGTTGCACTGCAACATAACCCTTGACCAATGTCGCAATGTGACATAATCGTTGATGAACGTTGTAATGGAACATAACCCTTGATAACCGTCGAATGTCGCATTATTAATGTGTTGAACATTTGGTTGTGTTGACATATATTCAACACTATAGTGAACCACAACTCACTTTCGTAAACCATACTTGACTAAATAGTTTGGCAAACCATAATTGACTTTAGTGACTAAGGATTTACTTTAGCTCATCCTCTTTGATTGTGGTTATGATGACATATATATTAATAATTCAAACATAATTAAATAATATTTTATTAAAATATTATCATTCAATTAACATATTTAATTATACTTTATTAATATAATGGTATGTAAAAATGTTTAATTATAACATTATAGTATAATAATAAAGTAGAATTTTTTATTTCAAAATAATTTTATTTAATGATAACATTATAATATAGTATAATAAAGTATTATATTTATGGCATAGATATATATTTTTATATTTATAAATAATAAAGTAATAAGTATTATAATTGTTATAGTATGAAAAATATTATTCTTAGTAACATACACGCGTATCATGTCCATGTTTATTAAATATTTCAATTTAATTAAAAGCATTAAAAAATGTAATTAATTATAATAAAATAATATTATTTATTTATTTAATTAATTTAACCATGTTTGACTTTAGTTTGACAATAGTCAATCATTGTTGACTTTACTGAGTCATGTTTGACTTTAGTTAATCATAGTTAACTTTGGTGAATCACATGGTCGTAGTTCAAAATGCAACATGAAATTTTATTAACATCGAATGCCACATTATTACTGTGTCACATCTTTGGCATTCTCACAATGCATCATAAATCTTCACCAATGTTGTAATGTGACATAACCCTTAATAAATGCCATGATGAAATGTTAAGGGAGTCATGGTTTAACTATCATCATACTAAAGTTAATCATGGTTAATTAAATTTGATCATGATTTGATAAAGTCAACCATGGTCAAATAATAATCAACCATGATTTAAAAAATAGTCAACCTTCGTTAACCGAAGTAAGCCAAGGTTAACCAATGTCAAACATACTTAACCATTGTGAACCATAGTAAAAAACTATGAACCAAAGTTAATCATGCTCAAATAATAGCCAACCATGACATAACATTTCATGGTATAAGCCAATACAACCAAATATGTGACACATGAATAATGTGACATTCGACATTCATTAAGGGTTATGTCATATTCTCATGTTTATCAAGGGTTATCTTCTATTGCGACATTCATCAAGGGTTATGTCACATTGCGAGATTGGTGAAGGGTTATGTCGCATTGCAAGAATGCCAAAGATGTGACACATTACTAATGTGACATTCGATGTCCAAAAATTTCATGTTGCATTGTGAACTATGTCGTGAGTATGGCCACATGGATATAAAATCAAGCATGCCTCACTAAAGTCAACCATGGTTACTTTTGTGGTCTAACTAAATTCAAACATGGCTGACCAAAGTTAACTTTGGTTGACTTTGGTAAACCATGCTTTACTTTAACTTGACCATAGTTGACCAGTTACTTTAGTGAACCAGATGGCGATAAATCACAATGCAACATGAGATTTCCTAAACATTGAATGTCATGATATTAATGTCGCATATCTTAGGCATTGTTGTAAAGAAATATAATACTTGACCAATGTTGGAAATGCAACTTAACCCTCGACAAACATTGCAATGTAATGTAACCCTTAATAAACATCAAAATATGACATAACCCTTGATGAATACTGAATGTCACATTATTAATGTGTTGCATCTTTGGTTGTGTCAATGTATATTAGAGATTGTAGAAAACCACGATTGACTTTGATAATCTATTCATGACTTTAGTTTGGACAAAGTCAACCATGGTTGACTTTAGAGACTAAGGCTTGACTTTAGTTAATTGTGGTTCACTTTGGTTAACCATGCTTGACTTTAATTCAAACCATAGTTAACCATGGTTGAATTTAGTACACCACATGGCCATACTTCAAAATATTAATGTGTCACATATTGGGCATTGTCGTAATGTGGCATAACCCTTGACTAATTTTGAAATGTGACATAACACTCAATGAACGTCATAATGAAAAGTAACCCTTGATAAACATCACAGTGTTACATAAACCTTAATGAATGCCAAATATCAAATTAATAATGTGTCGCATCTTTAATTGTGTCGGGATATATTGTACATTGTAACAAATAATGGTGTAAATTGGTCAACAATGCTTGAGTGTAGTTTTGTCAATGTCAACCATGTTGACCTTAGTGAGTAAGGATTGACTTTAATTAACTATAGTTAACTTGGGTTAACCATGTCTCAATTTAGTTTGACCATAGTTAATCGTGCTTGACTTTAGTAAACGGGATTCCCATAGTTCACAATGCGATATGAAATTTCCTAAACATCAAATGTCACATTATTATTGTGTCATATCTTGGGCATTGCCACAATGCAGAAAAACCCTTAACAAATGTCACAATGTGCAATAACCCTTGATGAACATCATAATGGAACATAACCCTTGATAAATACCACAATGCAACGTAACCCTTTATAAACATCGAATGTGACATTATTAATGTCACATATTTGGTTGTGTCAGCATATATTAGACACGGCAACGAACCATGGTTGACTTTGGTAAACCATGCTTGACTTTAGTTTGTCCAAAGTCAACCATGGTTGACATTAGAAACTAAGGCCTCACATTAGTTAATCATGTTTGAATTTGGTTTACCATGCTTGACTTTAATTTGACCATAGTTAACCATGGCAGGCTTTACTGAACCACATGACCATACTTCACAATGCAACAAGAACTTTTTTTAACATCAAAATCACATTATTAATGTGTCACATATTACACATTATCATAATGCGACACAACCCTTGAACAATGTCATAATGTGACATAACACTCAATGAATGCCATAATGGAATGTAATCCTTGATCAACATCATAATTCGACATAACCCTTGATGAACACCAAATGTCTCATTATTAATGTGTCGCATATTTGGTTGTATGAGCATTTATTGAACATTGTAACGAACCATGGTGTACTTTGTCAACCATGCTTGTTTAGTTTAGTCAAATTCAAACATGGTTGACTTTCGTAGGTAAGGCTTGAATTTAATTATTGTAGTTGACTTTGGTTAACCATGTTTGACTTTAGTTTGAGTGTAGTTAACCATGGTTAACATTAGTGAAACACATGGCGAGACTTCATAATGCAACATGAAATTTCATGAACATCGAATGTCACATTATTAAAGTGTCACATGTTGGGCATTGCTATAATGCTACAAAACCCTTGACTAATGTCACAATGTGACATAACCCTTGATTAATGTCATAATGGAACATAACCCTTAATAAATGCCACAATACGACGTAACCCTTGATAAATGTCGAATATCGCATTATTAATGTGTTACATCTTTGGTCATGTCAACCTATATTAGACATTGTAGCGAACCATGCTTGACTTTAGTTTGTCTAAAGTAAACAATGGCTGACTTTAGCAACTAAGGAATGGATTTAGTTAATCATTGTTCACTTTGGTTTACCATTACTGACTTTAATTTAACCATAATTAACCATGGTATACTTTACGGAACCATGTGGCCATACATCACAATATGGCATCAAATGTCGTGAACATCGAATTCCACATTTTTAATGAGCCACATATTCGGAAATATTGTAATGCGACATAAACCTTGACAAATGTCACAAAGTGACATAACACTCAATGAATGTCACAATGCAACGTAACCCTTGTTAAAGATCATAATGTGACATAACCCTTCACGAACGCTAAATTTCATATTATTAATATGTTGCATCTTTGGTTGTGTCGGCATATACTAAACACTGTAATGAACCATGGTGTACTTTACTCAACCATGTTTGACTTTAGTTTAGTTAAATTCAAATATGGTTGACTTTCGCAAGTAAGGATTAACTTTAATTAACTCTAGTCGGCTTATGTTGTATTATTAATGTGTCACATATTTGGTTATGCCGACATATACCGAACATTGTAGAAAACCATGGCTGACTTTGGTACACAATGCTTGACTTTAGTTTGACCATAGTCAGCCATAGTTGAATTTGGAGAGTAAGGTTTGACTTTAGTTTGACCATAGTTAACCAGGGTATACTATATTGAACCATGTGGTCATAGTTCACAATGTAACATGAAATTTCCTAAACATTGAATGTCACATACTGGGAATTATCGCAATGTGAGATAACCTTTTACCAACGTTTCAATGTGATATAACACTAAATGAATGTCACAATGCAATGCAACCCTTAAAATTGATCATAATGTGATATAAACCTTGATGAATGTTTAATGTCACATTATTAATGTGTCACATATTTTGTTGTGTCGGCATATACTCGACAGTGTAATGAACCATGGTTTACTTGGGTTAACCATGCTTGACTTTAGTTTGGTCAAAGTGAAACAAAGTTGAATTTTGTGAGAAAGGCTTCACTTTAATTAATTGCAGTTGACTTTGGTTAACCAAGCTTAACTTTAGTTTGACCATAGTTAACTTTAGTGAAACACATGGCCATACTTCACATTGCGACATGAAATTTCTTGAACATCGAATATCACATTATTAATGTGTCACATCTTGGCCATTGTCGTAATGCATCATATCACTTCACCAATGTTGCAATGCAACATAACCCTTGATGAACATCGTAATGGAACATAACCATTGATAAATGTCAAAATGCGACATAACCCTTGATAAACATTGAGTGTTGCATTATTACTAGGTCACATATTTGGTTATGTCAACATATACTAGACACTATAGAAAACCATGCTTGGCTTCAGTTTGACCATAGTCAACCTTTGTTAGCTTTAACGAGAAAGTTTTGACTTTAGTTAACCATGTTACACTTAAGTGAACCAAATGGCCATACTTCACAATGAGGTATGAAATTTCCTTCACATCGAATGTCACGTTATTAAAGTGTCCCATATTGGGTATTGTCACAATGTTGGATAACCCTTGACCAAGGTTGCAATGTGACATAACACTCAATGAACATCACAATGCAATGTAACCCTTAAAAACATCATAATGTGATATAACCCTTTATGAACCCTTAATGCCACATTATTAATGTGTCGCATATTTTATTGTGTTGGTATATGCTAGATAGTGTAACGAACCATGGTGTACTTTGGTCTACCATGCTTGACTTTAGTTTGGTCAAAGTCAAACATAGTTAACTTTCACGAGAAAGGCTTCACTTTAACTAATTGTAGTTGGCTTTGGTTAACCAAGTTTGAATTTAGTTTGACCATAGTTAACCATGGTTGGATTGAGTGAAACATGTGGTCGTACTTCACAATGCGATATGAAATTGCTTGAACATCGAATTTACATTATTAATTTGTTACTTCTTCGAAATTGCCATGATGTCGCATAACCCTTGACCAATGTTGCAAGGCATCATAACCCTTGATGAATTTAATATCCCAATTTTTTTACCTTGATTATATTGGGCATACGACCCACTGCACATGATTTACTTTTGTGTTATACTTATATTCATATATTGGGTGTATTCCCCAGTACACATGATGTACGTTGGTTATATAAATACACTCAACATAAGCCCCAATGCACATGTTTTACTATTTGTTATATGATTATATATTAGGCATAGGCCCTATTGGACAAAGATTGTTGTTGTGTATTATGCATAGGTCCCAATGTACTTGATTTAGTTAGTATGTGATTGGGCACAAGCCCTAATATACTAAGATGATCTTTCTGTGATGTATTGTGCAGAAGAATGAGATACATGATTGATTTCTATGATGTGTTAGGCATAATCCCTGGAGCACTGTCGAGCACCCTAAATGCAGATAAGTTATTATCAACACACAGAGCTTACGAAATTCATTGTCAACCCGAGGAAGTATTTTGTTTCAAAGGGTAAGTGCACAATATATGCTTAAACACCAAATCATTGTAGTTAATACTGCTCTTAAACAACTATGTTCATCCCTCAAACTCTGTGTGATCCCACCAATCTTCTAACTCTACAAATTCAACCTTTTCCTTCTATGCATCAACAGGAAATGAAATCAGATTCAATAATAATTACTGACAGAAAGGAAATCCTATTCATAACCCAAAATAGATGAATTGCCTAATTGATCTAATCACACTTAGAATCCATAATCATAAATTGTAATCTAGAAATTCGATTGCAACAGATCAAGCTCGACTATTCTAAGAATTGAATTGCAGAAACAAAGATCAACAATTGTAGCAATGAGGAATTACAAAGGGTTTGTGGGATGTCAATCTGAAACCATGAGATGAACAGAGCTGTGTACAGCTATTGAATAAATTGCATAAAGACTATCTACTCAGTCGATTGTTACGCTGTTACAGTTATCAATCTTAGGAAAATGCAATACTGTAAATCACACATACTACTGCTGCGCACACGGAAATTATGATTAACGAAACATCACACAACCATGAATTGAAAGATCCTACCTTAACTTAGCAGTCTCTATGGAAGGCGGGCCCAGCCTTCACACAGAGACGCTGGATGAACAATGTACAGCTCCCTTAAACCAGCAGTAGCTCTTGTATTAAAAAGGAAGAATTATTACAGCTTGCTCCCACTGTCAATACACCAAATGAATTAACTATTTTCCAACCCCCTGGGTCGAGACAGCTTTATGCATTTATACATACAAGCGATAACTTCCAATCCTATTACAAAGGGCAGCCATGAAGATCTCTGATCTTCAGGCGCCCTGAATAACACCGGTTGTTACAAGAAGTGGCATGAAACAATTATAGAAAATGCAAGAAGGCCGTTGACTGGCCCAGAAGTGGCGATCTTCTCAGATCGACATAATATTCGAGCAGCTACGCCAAAGATCCCTCGATCATAGCACATTCTGTTACTGCTACTCTGACCAGCTCTTGTATGGAATGTCACGTGCCTCAATAGATGATGGACAAATTGAGGATCCCTTTTATGTCGCGACCATCC
This sequence comes from Pseudotsuga menziesii, assembly GCA_001517045.1. Taxonomy (NCBI): domain Eukaryota; kingdom Viridiplantae; phylum Streptophyta; class Pinopsida; order Pinales; family Pinaceae; genus Pseudotsuga; species Pseudotsuga menziesii. The sequence goes on along the minus strand of LPNX010975964.1, from coordinate 5,620 downwards.
TTTGTCCCTAGACTTGTTCAGCTCCATCCCCCTGCATTCTGCTCATCTCACATTATCTTCATAGATCACACATATTAGCACAATTTCAAGAGATAAATAGCCTTAATTGTCTACAAGAATAAGCATTAATAAGGTAAAACAATAATCAGTCTTACCTTGACAATTTAGGGAATAAAGTGAAGAAAGTCAGTATGATTGGCGTGCTAAACAGTGTAAAACAAGGGAAGAAAGGTGATTAAAGGTGGTTAAAAAGGGGCCAATTTTGGACTCAACATCTCCCCCCAACTACCCTGTTGCATGTCCTCATGCAACAACCTGCATCACTCGGAATCTGAATCCTGCATTGAGCTCTGTTCGTGGAGAGAAGAAAAATTGTAGGGAAACTCAGGTTTCTCATCAGTCTTCAGAAAACCTCTGTGAATAACCCAGTACTGCCAACATCTCTGCTCCTCTGCCCTAGTCATGGAAAAATCCATGTTGTATGGTTCTGCTGGCCACCAAATAAGAGGAAAGTTGAACTTTAAACCCAGCCAGTTGACTCCACATTCCTTCATACACCCTACATAACCCTTGACTCTAGAGAGTGCATGTTTAAAATTTTTAAAGCAGTAGGGGTCCCTGTTTCTAAGTGCAGAGGAGGCAACCTGCCATCTGTGCTTGCTCCCCTCTAATGCAACCCGCTGCTGTCTAGAAATGGATTTTGTACAAGTGGAGATTACCTCTTCCTGCAAATTCATGATATGTTGTTCCTGGGAAGGGCTGGAAAGAAAACCCTTGTATCGAGCCACAAGGATACTAGGATTCTGGGGCTCACTTCGAATCCATAAATTAGTATGGGCTTCATTGTGGGAAAAGGTATGGAAAGACCTTTCCCACTAAACATGATTGTTCACAAAAGAGGCAAAGGCTCGTAGCTGAACATCACCTGCAAATGGAACAGGGTTTGAGTGCCGATCCAGAGGGCACGCCATCTCGTGCAGGTATAGTTCACATAGCAAGTTCTGCTCTTCAAAATTGCTCCCAAGGAATGTCTCCAATTTTTTTTCTGAGGTTGCAATTTCAAATGACCTCCCCTTCTGTACATCTTTTAATTTAAACCAGACAAACTTCTCGAAGAGAAACACTGGATAAGAGGAAGAGGGCTTCCTAGTTCCTATGAGTTCTCGGGATAGGGCATACATTTGATCCTTATCCTTTTGCATGGATGAGAATTTTTTCAATTTCCTCATCTCCTTCTGCAGCTCCTATACCTGAGCTCTGTGACCCATACATTGTTCAGCCCCCTACTCTTCCAGCGCTCTAATAATTCTCTTATGCTCATCCAAAGCAATTGTCTTTTTCTGGTTTTCTTCCACCTGACTTCTCCATTTAATTACTTCCATCCTCAAGGCTGAAACTTCTGCTGTGAGATCTGAAATCTCCTGTTTATAATGTTCTTCCTGCTCTGAATCCAAATCAATAAAATTTTTGAAAGGGAGGAGTATTGTCTCTTGTGAGAAAGTATCTTCCAGCACTTCTTCTATGAGAGTTGCTGGTTCTTGTGTGGCAGCAACATCCCCTGGATTTTCTTCCATAACTATGATTGGTGCTTGTCGAGACACTGGTTCTTGTGTAACAGTGTCTTCTCCCTGATCCATCTGTATCTCTGAAATTGGTTCTTGTGTGACAGCAACACTCCCCGGGTTATTTTCTACAGCTATATCCAAGCTTGTTGAGACAGTGGTTCTTGTGTAACAGTGTCTTCTCCCTGATCAGCCTGCATTTCTGAATCTGATTCATGTGTTGCTGGTTCTTGTGTGGCAGCAACATCTTTCAAACTCTCCTTAGCATCCACCTCCATTGCTTTTAAGGACACTGGTTCTTGTGTGGCAGTGTCTTTCTCCTGCATTCCTGGATTCAATTCTTGTGTTGCTGGTTCTTGTGTGACAGCAACATCTTCGTTCCCCTGCTTCTGAGATTGGATATCTTCCCCATCATATAGCTCTTCCTCAAGGACCTCAGTGTCACCTGAGGCTATTGTCTGTTCATCCTCACCCCACTGTATATCGGGTATGATATCTATCCCTGGGTCATCTTCTAGTTGAAATTCAGGAATTCCCAAGGATGTTGGTTCTTGTGTAACAACATCCTAGATTACCTCTTCGTCCTCCTATGGCTGCAGTTCTTCTCTAAGATTTGTATCATGGGGACATTCTGGGGCCATAGTGCCAAACTCTTCATTAGGTTCCAGAGTGTCCTCCATTCCAGATTCTTCTCCCCTTTCCATGTGCATTTCTGAAATTGCAATCCCCTGTTCAGGTTCATCAATGTTCTGCCCTCGTGGCTCAGTTTCTATCATCTCTATATCGTGGGAGCATTCTAGGTTCACAGTGCAATCCTTATTTCCATCATCACTCCTGATTTCATTCTTTTTCTCCTCTGTCCTAGGATTAGTAGCAGCCTCGGCAAGGATGATCAAAGATGTTGGTTCTTGTGTTGCAGCATCTTCTTCTTCTGCAGGTTCTTCCCTTGTGGACGTGGGCTATTGCATTGTGCGAACTATGACCCCATGGCCTTTCTTTTTGAAAATTTCCCCACAATTAGGGCAAATCACCTGCTCCTCCTCCCTGTCAGGGTCAATAGAGTCTGCTCCCTCAAGGTGGTCTATCGCCTCCACCAATGTATACATTCTCTTCTCACCTTGTTTCCTACAAGTTTCCTTCCAAGTCTCCACTTCCCTTTGAAGTATTTGGACTTCCTCCTTTAATACTGTGTTTTCCTCCAAAATTCCTTCAAGACTGGGTTCTACCTCAACTGGCCTTTCTGGCGCATCCGTTGGCCTTGGTACAAGGATTGGGACCTCCACGTGTGCCTCCAGGGTTTCCCATCTTTTTCTTACTGCCTCTGCTACTGCACTTGATTTAATTCTTTTGCCTCTTATTGGTGCAATTATGCTCAGCTCCTTAATTGGTCTCTTTCTCCCTTTTCGTGACGTTTTCGTTTGAGGGGATGTCTTATCAGGATTCACCGCTGGGGTCAAAGGAATGTTTTCTTGCGCCTCAGATTGTTCCTCCTCAATTAGGGTTCCCCCTCCCCACTCAGGTGAGGATTCAACAGTGACCTGTTCCATCTGTTCCATCTGTTCTTCAATTGCCTTGGCTCTGTCATCTTCAGGTTCAATTGTCGCAGCATTCAATGCTGCTCCAATTTCTCCTTCTGATGGCAGAGTTGCCCTGTTGTCTGCAGTTTTCTCAAGATTTTTATCAACACTTTCCCCCAATGGTTCTGCTTGTTTCCCCTATTGTTCTTGTTCTGATGCAATATCATCCCCCCCCCCAACTATATTGGAGGGACACCGATCCTCCTGATGATGTTGAAGCTGCACCTGTTCGGCTGGGACACCCGGCAAAAGAGCAGGTTCCTGAGTGCGAGCTGTAAATTGATCCCAGGTGATATTGTGCTGGGCTAGGGTTCTTAAAATGATTAATTTTATAAGGCCATGGTGGGTTAGGGAAACATGTGGATGTTTAGCCGTTTGGACAAACCCCGCCATCTGGCGTAAGTTATGGAACAGATAGTAGGGAATGTTCAACAAAATGCCATGGCGAAGATGGGAAAGCAAAGGTAGTTCAGAATTATAAACAGTTTGGTACCTACCTTTACAAGTGATGTACTTCTTGAGAAAGACAGCAACCTGATCCCATGGTCGCGGCAGTGAGTGCAGAGAAATTCCTCTCTTTGATGATTGAACGTGCTCCCCCTCTCGGAGAAATTCCTCCCGTGCAGCCATCGTGGGGACTCGTCGTTCAAACCATGCCTTTCCCACCATTGGAAGAGTAGTAACTTCAGATATAATGGCCTCAGAAACTTCTATCCACAGCCCCCATACCTTAGAGTGAGTTTCCTTGAGGTGTAAAGCAAATTGCAAAGCTGCTTCCCTGTTAAATCCGTCTAGTCGTTTGAAGAATTCAATCCAGCCAGCGGCTTGAAAGATGGCAAAAACCGCAGGATTGTTTCGGAGTTCCTGCGTGTTCAAAGGTTCATGACGAGCTGGAAGCCCCATAGTTCTGGCGATAGAGTTCTAGAGTTCAAGAGTGGAGGTTGCAGAGCGGGGGATGCACAGATCACTGAGCGGAGATGTGAGTAGGGAGATGACAAATTTGGAAAGTGCAGTGCAGGGGGAGGTTCAAAATTTTTTATGCCAAATTGGGGAAGGTGGCGGTTATGAGCTTTTACGTCGCACGAGGGAATGGATTAATTAATTCATAATGGTAATACATATTAAGGCACGACTGATATTATTAAACCCAAATTAACACTTAATCATGTAAAAATCAAAGCCATACCTCGTGCGACTGTGCATCAAATGACCTGCGGGGAATGATGATCCGGGTGCTTGCTGACGCTGGAAGGCCGAGCTCATGCGCAGGCATTAAGTTGATCATAATAATATCAATAATGCCATAATTCCATCGCCAGTGAAAACGGAGAAAACATCGCGTCACCGGGGTCAGAATTATGCCAATTTGGCCGGCACGAGTGGAATAAGTCAGAGCCATAAATGATAGCGGAATCAATGTGCTTTGAGTAACACAGGAGTTGCCACTATAAAGAACAAAATAACAGTCTGTAATGCGGAATTGAAGCTGCCCATCATGATATCGCGGCCAATTAAAAGATGTTACAGCCGTTAAGGAAGATGACGGTGTCGGGAAAAAAAATTGGCGGTACAGGGAGAAATCACGGCTGCCAGAACAAGCTCTATGGCGCTCGGAAGATATGTCGCAGCCGCGGAAATGTGTGGGTTAGCCGCCAGGAGTGTATGTTCAGCCGCCGGGAAAAAGGATTTTCTGGACTTTGGAAAAAAAAGTTGCGGCTGTGGGAAAGTGTGTTCAGCTGCCGGGAGTGTATGTTCAGCCACCGGGAAAAAGGATTTTCTGGCCTTTGGAAAAACGTTGCGGCTGCGGGAAAGTGTATTCAGCTGCCGGGAGTGTATGTTCAGCCACCGGGAAAAAGGATTTTCTGGCCTTTGGAAAAAAAGTTGCAGCTGTGGGAAAGTGTGTTCAGCTGCCGAGAGTGTATGTTCAGCCGCCGGGAAAAAGGATTTTCTGGCCTTTGGAAAAAAAATTGCGGCTATGGGAAAGTGTGTTCAGCTGCTGGGAGTGTATGTTCAGCCGCCGGGAAAAAGGATTTTCTGGTCTTTGGAAAAAAAGTTGCGGCTGTGGGAAAGTGTGTTCAGCTGCCGGGAGTGTTTATTTTGAGAAAAGGAAAATGCAACACAGGAAAACGTTTCTCGTTCAGCAGGCCCATTCTGGTCATTCGCCTGCTACCTCCCTGCAATTTTATTTCTTTGAAAAACAACAACAACAAAAAAAAGATCAAATGTGAAAAGAAAAAAATCAAGAGTTATACGCTACAGTAAAAAAAACTTATTTATGTACAGCGATTCAATAGTGCGATTTACAGTTCAAGGGTTGGCAGAGGCAGAGAGAAGTTCCTACCCTGGTAACAGCTGATACTCTGGGTCTGCAGCAATCTACGAAATGAATGCGTCCTTCGAGATAGGCTTATGATACAGTCTTAGTCTGTGGCCATTAGCAAGTAATGGTATACGATTGTCATCAATGGTCACCAGATGGAC
>LPNX010975929.1:17836-32229 GCA_001517045.1 Pseudotsuga menziesii | reverse complement strand
AATAAATTCCAAGCTAAACATGTATAAGCAAACTGCCAAGTTAAGAGATCGGTTCTCATGAGTAGACATCAATTGAATGTCATCAACATCCCAACACATTCCAATAGGAAAAGGTGCTGATCGATAAACAAGGTAAAGCAATATCTTTCTGATGTCACACAATAATTTGTGGAAGAGCCTTGCCCTCTTCCCTAGTGCAGAAGAAGATCTCAATAGTGATGGCGAGGATGATGTTATGGACTTGGAGACTATAGCAACCTGCTTTCCTAATTTGAAATATCTATCCTTGTGTTATGATCTGAGAGATGGGTTTCTCCAATGTGGCATAAGAGGATCATCTCTGCTGGAAAATGTGGTGGTTATGGAGTTGGGATCAATAGTGAGTAATGACCTCTTTACTCAATGGATAGCAGCAATTCTTGAAACTAGAGGTATTTTGTGCACATTAATACATGTGAATCACATTAGTACATGTGTGATTAAGTCCTAAGTTATAAATATGACCATGATGTCTAAGATAATGTTTTACTAAACTAATAAGAGAACTTCAATACAAGGATTTTGGTTTCCAGCTGGATATTGCTAGTTTGATTTCCAGATATAAATGTTATAAGCACAAATGTTATAAATTTATAAGCAAGCTTACATGATCCAAAGATGAAGCCTCTACCTCGGTTTCTTTCACGTTCAGGGTACACCCTGGTGTTTCCTTTGCCTTCCTGAAGAAATTGTTCACTTCATGCGTTCACTTGAGAGAGGACAGATCAAGTACACTCATTTTTGCAAGCATTGTTGTTTTCAGTAAGATATAACCAAATGATTGCCATAAGGTTATTAACAGTGCAGTATAATCATTTGGGAGTGCATTCATTTCTCCTACAATTTATTCCCTCTTGTCCCTTGTTTAGAAAGGTTTTGTTATATCCACCTTTATTTTGAATACATTCAACATCATTCTACTCATCTTGAATCTTAAGTATCAACATATTCTTGATCAGAGTGGATTTCCCAACATCTAGATAACCTGTTACAATTGTCACCTTTGCTAGATCAAGGGTAAGGTTGTCCTCTTAGAAATAGGAAATTCTAATGGAGGGACCTCCAGTCTCTACCACTAATTGATTCTATCTTGGTTTATATTTCTTATTTTATTCATTCACAACTATATGTTCTACGATTTCACTAGTAATGCAGGGGAAATTTTTTGAAGTATTCAAATTTGAAGTTTATGTATCTTATATTACTACCTCTTTCCAAAATTGATGCAACTAAGTTTTTACCATACTGTAATTTGTTTTTCAATTGTTGCGTGATCTCACCAATTTAGTAACCAATAAGAATATTGACCCCAATTCCAGAATCTTGAGTCACAATATATCTACATTATAGCCAAACTTAAATTCTTGATAGAAAATGGTACACATATATTTATAATTCTTAGTCTGTTGTAAAATATGGTTTAGAAAAACAAGTGTATTTTACAGCCAAAAGCTTGACAGTGATTTAGCTGTTAAATCATAAGCATTGTTAGAAATATTTCAATGTAATTACTATAATGTTTAAACAAAACAAAATGCCTCGCACCCAGAAGAAGCTTTTGCAATTCTTAGTCTGTTGTAAAATATGGTTTAGAAAAACAAGTGTATTTTACAGCCAAAAGCTTGACAGTGATTTAGCTATTAAATCCTAAGCATTGTTAGAAATATTTAAATGTAATTACTATAATGATTAAATAAAACAAAATCCCTCACACCCAGAAGAAGATTTTTTGCAATGACAGAAAGAAACCAAATCGTGCTGCTCCAGTAAATGATAATTATCTTGTGATCTGCCCTAATGAATTCAGTCATTTTTTCTGCTTTTCATACTGGAGGCAGATAGCCTGTTGTGTTGTTACAAACCAGGAGTACCAAAAGATCTTCTATAAAACATAGAAAAGAAAGTAAAGTAGAGAATAGAAGAGAGGAGAAATCTATGCCGAGGCATGGAAAGCCATTAACCCCAAGTACAAGAGACTGCATGAGCTTATTGTGAGATATCTTGGTAAACCTTTTGGTGTGGACCTCTCTCCAATGACCATGTGGTATTGGTTCCTAGAGAGACTACATCGTAAGATTTTGTTCTGGTAGTGCAAAGATCTCTTTCTTGCTAGGAAGCTCCTACATAAATTACGTTTCGTGGAAGCTCCTAAATAAATTTCACATTCAGAACTCTTATTTGTACAAAATCGCTCATTTTCAATCCCCAAAGAGAACTCACTCCGTTATACTTGTTATCGTTTATTTCAAAAGACGTCAAGAATGCTGTTTCTTGTGATGGGCATTGGAGATTCCCAAACATGGTGTAAAAACTAATTAGATCTAATAACAGATATACAAAAAGGGGAAGTTGACAATCAACAAATATATTGAACAATTTTGAATATTTGAATAGATCAAAAAGTAAGAAACCTTAAAAAATATGAATACATTCATATTTGCTATGGATAACTGATTTTTGTGTATATAATTTGAATTCAACCAGATTCAAGACCATGATGTTGATGCAATGATTGAAGATAAGAATTGTGTGCTTTTTCTTCCACATCGACCTAGGGGTGTAATATCCTACTACCAAGTTTTGTTTTGTTCATAAAGGGCATAGGTAATCTTTGGATTATATAGGATTTTCCTTTTTCTGCTTTGCAAGTGATAACAGGATTTAGTTGTATGTAAGCTTAGTTGTTGCCTTTAAAAAAATAGTGAAAATCTAAGAAAGTCATTGGTAACTATGATTAGTTTTATTTGGGAGTTGATATATTGCAATTGGAAATCTAGGCACACTTTTGGTATCCTCCAAGCAAATCTAGGCACGCCACACACTTTTGGTATCCTGGGCTGATTGTGGACAAATATCAGTAGGAAGCAAGTTGGTTTTTGGCCATCCTAGGCCTATTTCAAGTAGTTTTGGGCATGCTGGAGTAATTCTGGCCTCTTTACCCACCTCTCGACAACCCATTTATCAATCATAAGCAGAAATATCAAGTTTTGTTGTCCTGGGCACCTTTGGCAACATTTCTGGGCACTCATCTACCCCAAAACAACGGTTAAAAGGAAAAATATTAGATCTGGCTATGTGCAAGCAATTCTGGGAGGTCAACAATTATGAAATCAACATTAGCAATAGACTTGGGCACTGCTCCACCATCCAACAACAATAAACATCATGGTTTCCAAATCTAGGATAATTCATGGCAGGTATTAGGACCAAAACAACTGTTTGAGACATAATGGGTGCATTCTGGCATGATCTTAACATATTGTGGCCAAATTCAGATCTTCAACTAGCAGCAATAGCCCTAAAACTTAGTTTTGGGCAAATTTATTAGCTGAAATCAGTGAAGAGAAGCCTCAAAACTCAAATTTGGATGCAATTTGGAAGGGTCTATACATTCCTACAACATTCCGAGCATGGTTGGAGAAATTCTGGGAACTTTTCATTATGAAAGGTGTAAATAGAAGTAAAAATTAAATTTGGGTTGAATATGAGCTTGTTCTGGGCATTGGTGGACATGTCTCAGCCTCAAACCATGGAGCAAAAATAAGAGCCAATTTCGGTCACTGTTGAGTAGTGTTACCCCATTTTGGCACATGTATCCTTAAATCTGGAAGAGAGGGTCAAATTGCCCTCTTTGTGGAAAAGAGTACTATGTTGAAGTTTGGAATATTTTGAGCAGACAAAACAATCAGCTACAACAATTAACATGATTTACGGGGACTTTGGGGTTGTTTTGAGTGGTGTAACAATCACTTCTAGTTAAAGAAACAACATCAGGACAAATCTTTGTGCTTAATTAGCCATGGAACATGCCTAAATGCAGTCCTGGGCATAAAAGAGGCACCTAACAGTACTTTGAGACAGTTTTTGATGCAGGAAACCCATAAGGATGGAAGGGTATTTTATGTATCCTCTAAGCCAGGTTATCCATCATATGAACGACTCGTAGGGATGATTCCATAGGATAAATGGACACCAATTGCAAGTGATAATCAGCCCACAAATAGAGTTTTCCAATTTACATAAAGAAAGTCAGAGACAAAAGAGTGAACCTACTAATCTCAGAGGAAGTAGTAGTAATCTCAATATAGAAGCTAAATCTCATGCTAGATAATGTTCAATCAAAGTATTGTATAAGAACATTGTAATTATTGCAGAAAAGGTGGACAAACTGAAGATGAATCTTATAAGAAACAAAGGGAATGGAAAAGGAATTAAAAGTAATACAAATATACAAAGATGAATAGGAGGGACTAGGGAGTTATATAGATAAATTTCGTATAGAAGATATAAATAATTTTTGGCTTTCAAGTATTCATTTGGATGCATCCAAAAGTGTTCTCTATAGAGACTCAAGCCAAAAGAGTTATGGGAAGAACCTTTTTTGCAGGCATGTGCATGGAAGCCTTGTGCAGATGAACACAACATAAACTTTCAAGGTAACATTGTATCCTCTTGATTCTCAGTTCTGGTTTATTGAATTTGAATTTCTGGCATCTGAAGCATTGTTGTATACTGTCAGTTTTGACTGCCTTGTGATAACAATTTCTACTGCTTGGATATGCTCCTCAGTCAGCAAAGGGGCTTTCTAGAACTATGTTCAGTATTTTGTTCATATTATTCTTTGAATTTTTTCTTTTTTTGATTTTTAAACTTTATGTGGCTCAGAACTTTGACATTCTAGTTATTTATTACATGTTTTTTTTTATAGAACCTCTATCTCTGGAAAACAGCACAGGATATATTTTGGTTAGTGCAAATGGAGGTCTAAATCAGCAGCGACTAGCGGTGAGGCACTTCTCTGATTCTATTTTCGTGATTCATTCTATAAGTGCATAATTCAATGATGGACGCATATTTTATCCAGTTGCACATGCATATGCCAATTTGTCAGAATTTTATCATTTATTGTTGCAGAATAGCTAAACATGATACTAATTATCATATGATTTTCTGAATTATACATCCTTCTTTCAACCATTGAAAAACTATAATATAGATAATTATATGGTTAAACTAGATATTTAAATAATAAATCTCAAATACCAGTCAACAAAGTACCGATCAAGGAACATTCATTTAAAATGTGAAGTCAATCTGAGGAAGCAAGGCGACTGTTGGAGGAAAAGATAAATTGTTCCCAGGAAATTCTATTGCCTCGTCAAAGAATGAGCATAGATTAACATGGCAAGCCTATAGAACCAGATACCGTACTTCATCCATGATGAAGTACAAAGCAATTAAACATTTCATCCTTTCTGAAATTCATACTTGAGCTGAGGCAAGGATGACCTAATGAGGCCTAGAGATCTAGCACTTCCCTTGCTAGGACTATCTTGAATAATACTTTTGACTTTGTAATGAACCATCTCTGGTATTAGACTTGACAAGTGAGCCACCTCTCTATGACAAACACTTTCCTGGCCCAAATTTGGATCATGACCCATCAGTAGATATGAACTGTCAATAAATCAAAAGTCCAGTTGCTGTGGGAAAACATTAGGGATGTGCCATGAGCGGGGAAAAGAGCAGATGCTATCTGTTACTTATTTAGGGTAAAACCCATCTCTACAAATGGAAATGTGTAGAAATTCAGATATGCAATGATAATCCATATCATAACCAGGTATGGTATGAAATAAGGAGTCAAATTTGTAGTCCTAAAACTTCAGCAGAAACATGTTTTGCATAGTTTTGTAAAATGTGAATGCCAAACAAAATGCCTAGACATACATGTTTTTTATTTAGGGAGCAGAAATTCTGATATGCAATGATAATCCATATCATAACCAGAAAAATAATAAGATTTATAGAAATATTAAAGACAAAGTCCCAAAATACAAAGAGCCATTTAGCATCACTGTATGGTCTTACTTTGTTGCCTTGTGTATTTATCTTAGTAAAGAATTCTACGATGCAAGATGGGGCCATAAATAAGTAGGAAAATGTTCTCTAATGTTCTCTAATATAAAGATCCATTTAGCATCACCGTATGGTCTTACTTTGCTTCCTTGTGCATTTATCTTAGTAAATTTAATCCTGAGAATTTTGAACACTCTTCCTGAAACACTAGGAAAAGGCTTACTTTTACCGAAACCAATTATTCAGGCATTGAAAGTGGGGAGTTAGTTGAAAACATCTCTGCAAGTTTGGCACTAGCCCCTTTTTAATCATTTCATCATAAACCATCAATGCATCTTGCATTCTACCTTCCTTACAAATCCTGATGATAGATTTCATATCCTGTGAACTGACATGAGTGGCCAAAACCTCCTTCGGAATTTCTTCATCTGTATTAGCTGTCAGCATGGAAGTTGTATCAATGTCATCATCATTGACTAACCTATCAAGTTGCACAGTACAACTTGAAATACCAGAAGCTGGATTCTTTAATTCCAATTCCCTTAATATAGTTGTTGCTTCCTGTATCTTTCCTTCATGGTAAAGCCTTTTGATGAAATCAACAAATGAGATATCAAGCTCTGGCCAAACAAACAAATTATCAGTTCCCATAGAATTCAATCTTCAAAAATATTTAGAGTATAATCTACTGTCAGTATTGATGCCAAGAAGTAAATCCCTCTCAAGCAGTTCTGATTTGTAGCAGTATTCTAGCTTGTAGCTGACATGAATCCAAACTTCAGCTGACAACTCAGATTATTTTGCCCTCGATTTGATTTGGGAATGGACTGCCAATTTTGAGTATTGTGGAACATGAAATCTAGCTCCCAGTTCTCAAACATGTCTTTTTGGATTGAATTTCTGGGTATGGGTTTTGAATTTCTGGTTGGCGAGTATTTCTAAGTATCAATTTTCTACTTGGACGTTGGAATTCCTCTTTGTGCATTGAATTTATACTTGGATGTTGGCATTCCACCTGGAACCTTGAATTTCTAGATCTAGGTATCACATTTCTGGTTGGCGAGGATGTATGGCTATTAAATTTATGCTTCCACATTGACATTTCTCTTGGAGCTTCGAATTTATGGGTATTGAAATTGAAAAATTCTGTTAACTGAGAATTTCTGGTTTCTGCTTGGCCTTATAAGTAGAACCACTGAAATCATCTGAGCCTACCACTACTCAATATGGCATTTGATGGTTACAGAAGATTCTTAGAACACTTTCGTTGATTCTTGTATTTATGAAACGTTTTGTGGATTCCAGAATTCTGTTCAGCACCCAGAAGCCTCCCCAGCACCTGTTTTGAGCTACGGATTCACTCAAACCTCATCAAATTCGTTGATGTATGAGTCAAAGAAGGGATTTCCTAAGAAAGCTATCTACAAATACACTGAATGGTGCATCAACAGTGCATTAACCAAGAGATCTAACACAGTTTACACTTCTATCGATGCGTGGGATCAATTTGTTTTCCGTAATGGCTTCCTATTCTTACAACGTTGACATAATCAACTTATTTTGCATCAATAATCCATCACCCTAGTGAAAAATATTTTTGTATCTACCCGTACTTTGCTATTTCTCCCAACCATAACCCATATTAAGGGTTGTTAGCTTTGCTGGTGCCATTGCATATGATGGCAGTGTTGCTTTCTCTGCTTGCTCTACTGCTTCAAACTATCAATTTGGAAATGGAAAAGATGTTGTAGCTAGATCTGTTGTTGTTGGTTATAGCAAGCCCAGTGAAAAGATTAAGCTCGGTGGGTGCCATGAATTCAAAATCATGTCAAGTATTAATTCATTAAAGCTGGGTATAGGGTCAAAGCCCAGTGGTGAAAGAAATTATATGTAGGAGAAAATCCTACTTCTGCTAGATCGACTTATGCTACTATGGGATATGGTTCTGTTGGATCTAATTCTACTCGGGGTGCTAGAAGAAACAGGATGCTGGAAAGAATAAAATAGCAAGGCCATTTAAAAGATTTGTGATACAAGTCTAAAATTAACATTGTCTGATCAATTACAGTAATACTTGATCAATTAAAATTAACATTGTTTTGCATTGTACACTGTTAGAATTATGAGTATGATCTTCACATGTGGCCATGATTACTCAGCTATCTTCTCAGTATCTTCTACACTAAATTTCAGTATATATTCTTTTACCTGAGAGATTTGTGTTGTCTGATTTGATATATTCTTGGTTTGTGCTATGTTGATGCCATTTTTATGATAGTGATTCTGATGAGTTGTCTGAGGTTCTGCTCAGCCCTATCAATCTAGCTACAATTCTGTAGTTCTCTTAGACAGGGGCGTAGATCATCTGAATGGAGGGCCATTTATACCTCCCAAATGTCTCAGCTCCCCTTTTGCTCTTTGTACCAATATATTCATGACTGTCTTCCTCCATGCAAATCAAATAAAGTTCTGAAGGTATCTACTGGGTTCATAGCCCGATCTTTCACTTAATCATGCCATTGGATATTTAATGGGTTTTACATAATATAACTGAAATTAAGGTTTTTAACTGTTTATTTTTCTGACCAAGGGGATTAATGCACATAACACGATTGAAATGTTAAGGAGTATAGATGATCATTTGAGGATATATATATATATATATATATATATTCTGGAGAAATAATTCCTCTCAATCCTCCAACATTTAAGTGAAAAATCAGGAATCTGGTACCTTGCCAACACCATTTCATGGACCCGCCCCCCCCCTCTTCCCTTACTTGTGGGATGGAGGGTGTTATTAACTGGTATCCACAATACCAGTCATTAACCCCGCAAGACTTGCTGTGAATAGAATGTGTCACTATCAACTATGTGTGTAAATTTGATATTCTGTGTCCATGTTGACAACTGTTTTTTGAATTTGTAATTTTTACTGGGGAGGGCTAACATTGAAACTGTCAACTATGTGTGTAAATTTGATATTGTGTCCATGTTGACTTAGTTACCATGGTCATTTCATGAGCATGCAAATGATAGCGAGTTTCAGTGGTAAGAGGTAGCCACAAACCTGTAAGCCAACAATAATGTAAAGCTTTTCAATTGTTTATCAATGAAGCTATATTAATTTGAAGGGGAAAAAGGGTGGTAGGTGTGCTTCCATTGGAAGTTTTTATTTTGTCTTTTGGGTGAATGCTAAACAACCTGGACGAAAATGGCCAGCCACTCATTTCCTTCACATGGCTTCCAAACATGACTATAGTCGATGTTCTAGCTGCTATATTAATTAGCAATTATGTGCCCAGTAGATGTAGTAGATAGCTAACCTCTATTGAGATCATATTTCATTCATTCCTTGTAATTGAATTTAATAACAAAGAAAATGAGCTTTTGATGAGGAATTGATACATCAGGTAGATGGGTGATATCTCTACAAATGAGAGTCTCTATTTGGTTTCTGTGGAAGCTGCCTTGAAAACTAATTATCTGAAAAGCCAAGTCATGTTAGATTGGGGGTTTATTAGTGCAATTTCATTTTCTATGCTGTTTGTAGGAAATTTCATTATTCAAATGTTTAGGTTGTACTAAACTGGCTTGATTTCTGTAAATGTCCTCAGCTTCCAGAATATCTGGAACCACCTCCCATGTCAATAACACTTGTAAAGGTCAACATGTAGCCTGAGTCGCCCTAGTGTAATGTGAAAAAAATGTTCTGCAGCTGGTACAACAGTGTCAAAAATTGCTAGGAATGCTATGATTAAAGTTGTTCCAAGGGTCATCATGCTCAAGAGAGAAACTGATCTGTGTTTACAGTGTATGCCCAACCTTAAATTGTCGATATTAAAGTGCTTATAGTTAACTACTAAAAATTTTAATATTCAAGACATTGTTGCAATACTAAATATCTAATTTGAAACAAAATTATGTCGCTACCATATGAAATTTTGAGGTCCAGTTCTAGGACTTTTAATCATCAATATATCCCATATGCTATCCAAAAGTATGCATGCATGTGTATATAGATATAGTCATACAAATTATTCACTACAAACTGTGTACAAGTCAACCATTTTCACGTTTTTCACATTAATCAGTGATAAGAAGCACATACATGTCCATTGAGCTGTGGTTTAGTAGCAAGTTGGAGTGCTTTTCCAAATAACCAGAGTCCTATTCAATCAATTGGCTAAAACCTTGCTTTTATAGGTTGATTACATACTAGGTGACAATCCAAGGGCCACAAGTTACATGGTGGGATATGGGCCAAACTATCCTTGTCAGGTCCACCACAGACCTTCCTCCATTGTATCTTACAAAGAGGATTCATCTTTTGTTAGTTGCAAAGCAGGGTATTCTACATGGCTAAATCGCCAAGGAAGTGACCCTAATGTTTTAGTAGGTGCTCTTGTTGGAGGACCTGATCAAAATGATAACTTCGTTGACACAAGAGACAACTATCAGCAGACAGAACCTACAACCTACAACAATGCCCCCATGGTGGGAGTTTTGGATAGACTTCAAGGTGGAAATGTTGGACACATCCAAAATCTTCCAGGTATCATTGTCTTCGATGCGATTTATTTGGTTTAAATTCATTTCAGTTATGTTGATGGTGGTGTTATAACCTCTGTTCTTCTGGTAGTCACTGTGCCTAAGCCTGGATCAGGTTCAGGATCATATGCACCAACTATAGTTCTAAATCCAAAGCCAACGCACTCTCCTGCACCTAGACAGGGCTCTCCACTTCCAACTTCCCCACAAAGTAATACCTCCTCATCTTAAATATTGGCTACCACAATGCTGGTAAGAATTCAATTTCAGTGTGACCATAAAGTAAATAAGACCAATCTTGGAAAAACACAGGGAGAAAAAGATTAGTTATAGTTTCAATTTTACAGCTAAATCTATATTAAGAATTCTAATAGAGATTTGACTATAGTTCTGAAGCCAAAGCCAAAGCCCTGTCCTGTCCTTTAATTAGGTATATTTAAAGGAAGGTTTTCTACACAAAACTTTATTGTGGTACTTAGAGCCAAAGCTTTAGTGATTGAATGATGATACTTAGTATCAATTTTTGTTATGCTCCAGTTGTTATCAGTTAGGAAAGGCTTTAGAGTTTAGTTCATGGTCATTTTAATTCTGGTTGGAAGAGTAACAAATAGGGAAACTATTTTGAGATGTATGTAAAGTGCATAAATTCCAGAGTGAAATTTGTTGAGTAGGTCGGCCCTGTGCCTTTTGGGGGCCTGTCTTAGGTCAACACACTTGTATTTATACCCAGCTAGGCGCCTCATTTGTTACATGCTCTCTTTTGAGGAGCACTCTCTTATGCAAGCACATATTTGGTCATAGTGATCTGAAGAGGATGAAGGAGAGACTATCTTGTCTCATGGGTTTTGGTCTTGGCTTGTATTTGGCATTTATATATACTGAGGAATTTCTTTGCTGGGTTTTTCCCGTTTAGGGTTTTCCTAGGATACATCTTGTGTTATCTCTTTTGTGGTTTGTTATCTTTCAGAAAGATCCTAAGTAATGTTATATTGTTTTCAGGCATAATAGTTACAAGTATAACAGAAATTTAACAAACTAGATCGGAAAAAATTATAAATAATTCATTGATAGTAAAAGTGCAAAATTATAAATAATTCATTGACAGTAAAAGTGCTTAGGAGAATGGAACACAAATTAAAACCATAATCAGGCCAGCCCCATGTCTAAGAATAACAAACTTCATACTGCCAGGCCGATGACTAGATGTTTGTTGAGCCTTCTCATTTCGGTGGACTGTTTGAAATTGTCATTTCCTTATCATCAAAGGGGGGCACAAATTGGTGTTCTCTCAGCCCAGCCCAGTCGTAGTGCCTCATCTTTGTAAGGGTTTCGTCCTCTCATCTCGGTTCATGTGATATACATTGAAGCAGGGATGACTTTATTGAACCAGGGTTTGAACTTTGAATGAAAGGCCAGCTCTGCCCTTAAACCACATTCCCTACCCACGCATTTCCTACAGTCTTCTTATATTTTGAAATATGAATACCTACAGGCACACCCTTTTGCTAAAGTCTTTGGATCCTTGAGTTCTTGGTCAGACAATGGAGTGCCTTTGGAGTCTTTACAAGTTTAAACTTTAAAGTCATTTATCCTGATTTATTTCAACTTATGGTAGCAAATATTCAATTTCTTTCTTCCATAATCTGTATTTCAGTGTTGAAGGTTATAGTTCCATTTCTGTTTCTTTCTTGATTGTGTGTTGGTAAATTCCTTGTTTGTGTCAAAAACTTAACCTTTTTGGGGCTCAATGTTTCTTCATCTAGATTCTATTATGTGGATAGAATGTATTTGTCACGAACTTGTTAAGTTCAACTTCTCCTTTTTGTTTTGCTTTAAAACACACTGCAACCATGCCTTCATGTAGCATCTAGCAACTTTATGAAGTAATATCTGCTTCTCAAGTGAAATTGGACTTCTTAACTTAGTCTGTTTGTTTTTATTATACGTATTCACTTTGGTAGCTGGCCACTTCTTATTTTGTTCAGGCTCAGCAGACAAGACTATCAAATTTGGGGACCTTGAGACATTTGAGCTTATTGGATCACATGGACCAGAGGTAAAAATGCTCATTAACAATCTTCATCAAAGTCACCATAAATTCGTTTTGTCTTGTCCCTGGCATGCATTGAGCTTAGATATCACTTTTGGCTGATTCTATATACAACAATTGGCGAAAGCCATAAATTTTGATCTATAATTCTTTTGGATCTTTCATAATAGATACTCATGTTCATAAGATGATGTTAACAACATTTGAATAATCTATAAGCTGGTCCTTTGTGTCACAATGCTATTTTTATACATTCTGCTGACCAATATCTATATCAAATTGCAAATTATTAAAGTTGTTTGTGTAGTAGTTTCTTGTAATTAGATATTTGTAGGTAGTTTTTTGGTGTTTTTTTAAGGTGAATGACTTAGTATACTGATATTCAGATAGGACGAGTGCACTCAATTATATTTAATTCTGATGGATGAACTTTACTGACTGGATTGCATGAAAGCATGAAGGTGAGTTCTTTTCTAGTAAAGAGTCCTCATTTATGCATGAAAACCATTTCCTGTTTTAATTTTCATTAAGTTTTCAAGACCTTCTTTGCAAACCATTGTTGGATGCAGGTTTTTTCTTGGGAGCCATTAATATGCCATGATACAATAGATATTGGATGGTCAAAACTAGCAAATCTCAACATACATGAAGGAAAACTTCTTGCTTGCTCATACAATCAAAGTTGTGTTGGTATTTGGGTTGTTGACCTGTTGGTATGATCAGCTACTATTATTTTTCAAATTAGTGTATTGATAAGGTGCATGCTTCTGTTCTTTCCTTGATTGTTTTATGGCATGCTAGTGAATGATCATTGTATTGACAATGAAATGTCTTTCACTTTTGCAGCAGGTAGGGCCATATGCTTCTGGAACTGTGCCTAGATCAAATAAGCTTGCAGTAGAGAAATTGAATTCTAATGGACGTTTGGGTGTTAAGCAATCAGTGGATGCTAGTGGAAAGAATGGTAATGTGGCAAGGCCCTCTTCATCACATGGTTTGGAATCAGGATTGAGGGAATCGACGCTGACTTCATCAATAGCGGGTAGATTTTTTACTTGCTTTGCATTTAGCAATTCTATTGCTCTCTTCCTCTATATTTGAAAATTTTGCATTGAATATTAATATATTTTGTTTATATTATAGGCTTATAATTCTGAAGTATTATATGTGAACTTGCATTTTGGATTCTAAAATGCAATTTTAGTTTTTGTTATTTCCTTCTAATTACATTCAGAAAAATACTTGAATATAAATATGAGACTTTTCTTGTTTTATTTCATTTGATTTTCCTGGTTCTTACAACTGATATCTGTGTAGCCTTTGGAAGTGCCCCAGGCACACCTCAAAGAGTCGGATCAGGTTTTGCCTTAAAATGTGTTTTTGAAAGTTCTGCACCAGCATCATATGTCATGTCCTCAAGGAAAAGTACTTCAACCAAACTATAGCCTACCACAAGTACTTGGGCGTTATGCAGGGCTGATGTAATTCCATTCATTGTCCCAAGAAATAGTGCAGGGCCAAAAATGGCTGCAAATGTCAGAGAAGTCAATAATATTAGAAAATCTTCTTCTACAATATCATCAAAAGTAAATGATTTCATTAAAATGGGGAATGGAACAAACGACTCTGTCAGGACAGAGAGGACTAGTCAGTCAGCATCGATACTGAAGCCTACCATATGCAATGATAGATTTGATGGAAATTTAATCTCTAGAACAGATACTCCCTGGAGTGATTCTGTTGTAGCCGATGATGAGATTCAGTAAAGTTTCAAGTGGATAGGTGCAACCAAATTTAGGAGAAAATCAACCCATATATTAGATGGAGATATTCAGAGTGGAGGAAATAATCTTCAATGGTTTTCACTGTCTGGTAATTTAACTTGTCTCTAATT
>LPNX010975929.1:0-13776 GCA_001517045.1 Pseudotsuga menziesii | reverse complement strand
AACGGTCGCCAGTTCCTTTGAACCCAGCTATCAGTGGTTTTAGGGGAGGGCCATAGCCCTGTGAACTGCCCGATCAGAGCGCGATCTGCTAGTGACAGGGAAACCTGGATTGTTTCCTCCGGTGGGAGAGCAACCACCGGCACATCTTCTATTCTCTTGACGAATTTCGGGAGTTCTCTTTTGCTAGTTCTGTTGACAGTGTTTGATATAAGCTTTTCGAAGGCTTCGGATCTATTAGGCGGAGGATCCCCGCCAGTCTCCTCGGCCATCTTGGATCTCCACCTCAGAGCATGGAGGTCACCAAAACTCTGCCAAACCAATACAGCTCAAGGTTGAGCATGCATGCAGATCCCTCCACGAGCACACAGCCCCACAAAGCACGATCTGGCAGAGATGGACCAGCTTCATGCCTGGGCAAGGAGCCCCACGCCTGCAACACGACCTCGGCCTCAACGCCCTCGATTTGCAGGTCCCGTCCTCGTCCTCAACGCCAGCCAGCCGAGATCAACCTTCAGGTAGCGATGAAACAAAAACTCCGTTATGTGTTCCGAATCTTGAGTGCACAATAGATGCGAGAATTTTCTCTCTCCATCTGGGCATAACTTGGTTTTCAAATCTGGAAGGAAAAGAGGTTCGGAATTGCTTTTGTACCTTCTTCAATGTGTGCTTTTTAATGATCTCTAATATGATGCTTTGAAATTGGAAGTTAATTACAGAGTCTCAGGTTATCTATTGTTGTACATAAATTTTTAATGTTTAGGCTTATTGTTTTGTGCTGCTATTTTGTTGGCTAGAGGCTGAATACTATCATTCCTATATGCTATCAAGTTATCTTTATTGATTTTGAGTGACTAATAGATGCGATATTTTTCTCTCTCTATTTGGGCATAACTTGGTTTTGAAATCTGGAAGGAAAACAGGTTTTGAATTGCTTTTGCCAATATTTCTAATTTTACTGTGGCTTCTTCAATGTGTGCTTTTTAATGATCTATAAGATGATGCTCTATAATTTTCTTTCGTGCAAGTATTTATCAAAGATGCTAATTATATAAAAGTATGGCGACTGATGGTTTTGGCTTGAACAGATTAGCAAGGTGAATTATAGTTTCGGAAAGTTAAAACTTAGCAATAATGGCACATATCTCTTTTCAAAATTAGAAAGGTGGCTAGGGTATGAAAATAGAAAGGATAAGGTATGTGAAATTACCAATAAAAGCAACCAAACATAGCGAGGCCATTAGGGTTTTGGAGTTTCATATGGGCCAACAAGAAATAGCAAGTTGATTTAGAGTTGAGCACAAGATAAATTTAAAACCACATACAAATGGAAACCCTTCAAAGCTTGTATGTCAATTCAAAGGTTATATCTAGGTTCCTCATAGTGAAAATTGAAATGAGTCTAATGAGATTGTTTTCATTGACATGCGATATATTGCGATGTTAAGCAGTGTCTATTTGTAGATGTGTTATATTTGGCAGTGGTCTTGAAGGAATTTTCTTCATATTTTGTTTTTCATTTTTTAAGAATATCACCTTGCTATCGTCAATCTTGTACCAGGCCCCTTGTAAATTCTTGACATACATAATGCCCAGAAAAGGAAGCATTCATCATATCTAAATGCACCACTACTGCATACAGCTTGTATAATGGTGGTTTGTCACCCATTCTACTCATGTATGGTTTCATGTTCAGGAATTCGAGGAAAATAGCACGCTTTTTGAGTTTGCCAAACTTCCCAGACTGAGACAGAAAAAGTTTACTAAACTGTCAAACAACGAAAAATAGGAACATGCATTGAAAACACAAAAGGCAATAAGGTTGGTGCCTGAAACCTCTCAAGAGCAATAGTAAGAATGTTAGGAGCAATAGTAAGAATTGTCTTGGCACACTTTCCATGACAATTTTGTGACAAGTGATGGACAAAATTGAAGGGAATTGATTGCAGATTTGTGACTGTGTTTGTCACAAGATTCAAGAGCAGATTTGGACTTGACATAAGGATAGTTTTTGGGAACAATTTTCAAAGAAGATTTAAGATCATTGTTGAACTGTAGACAAAATTTGAAGGAATTATTGAATAAACTTTACTTTTTTACTTACAGTGTATAAGAAGCACTATCCTCGAGCTCTGGGTGATGAAGTATGGCATCTAGATAGAGTTGGAAAAGATGGTGCTTTTCACAAGAGACTAAGTGCTTAGGGGATTGACACAGTGCAAGATTTCTTAAGGTTATTTGTTACAGATTCCATGCGACTTTGCCAAGTAAAGATACTGTCCTCTATTTTCATTTATATCTATTTCTGATATCTTATTTCTGAAAACACATAAGCAGATCTGAATGTCCACACTTTATCTAAAACCCTACAGATTCTTTCCAATGGAATGTCGGCCAAGATGTGGGAAGGAACAATGGAGCATGCAAAGTGAAATTGGAGCATGGAGAGTGAAATTGCAGATTTCCAAATGGATCCAAACATTGTCAAAGGATTTTGAATTTATGTTCTAATGCATGGACCGGACCCAAATAAATCCCTATTGACTGTATGTAACTTCATATTAATATTTGAAAGAACTAATGATAGAGGAATTAAGCCATCATTAAGATATGCCAATTATTTGTAGCGATTTGCACATAGGAGCAATGCAAACATTGAGATAGATGCAAATGGAATGAAGGAGGACACTTGTATTATTGTTTATGCAGAGAGTACATATGATACAAAATCAAGGGCTTCTCTTCTACCGAAAACTCAAGATAACTGAAGACATGAATCTTAAGAAGTGCAGGAAAGAAGATAGGCACCAACATGAAGTGGTGGGTACTAATGTGGAACAATCTTCCCCTTTCATTACCATATGATAGGTTTCCTTTAATGCTTTGCAGCTCTATTGGGTGTAGGTTTAGAAAAAATTTCCCATTCTCTGCACTTTAATGCTTTGCAGCTCTGTTGGGTGTAGGTTTGATCCCTGTTTCTTTGCAACTTATTAAAAGGTTAAAATATGTCCATCACGGGAAACTGGGAGATTTTTAAATCTCTTGATACTTACCAGAATGATAAAGAGAGTTAGAAATAGTTATTTGTTTCTTGTATACTGTGCCCTTTTAGGAAGAGCCTTGAAGGCAGTGGTTTTTTGCTTGAAGTTTTTTTAGTGTACTATTCTTTGCACATTTGCAATCCAAAGCATTCATTCCACAAATAATTAGAAACGATATGTTTCTTTCTCTAGTTATGCTATAATAGTTTCTATCTCTTGTAGGCGATAGCCCCACGGGAATTGGCACTGCAGACCAGGCTAAGTATGAACATGTCACAACTACAGAATGTGGATAGTGAAGGACTTGGTGGTTATGGTTGGGTTGGACACTTTTTTGTGATTTTTGAGCTCCAAAAACAAGTGTTCAATTTATGAGAGGCCTTAAAGCTCCCGCCTTGCAATGCATCAGTAGATTTAGATGAGGTATATTAGTGCTGTCCTATGTCAAACAATATAAATTGGTAGTGTTGGTCTCTAGATATTTTGAAGTTATGATTGCTTGGACTTGGCTTGAGAATTTGTTGCAGTAGTGTAATTTTGTTTTTCATCTTGATTAGAAGAGTTGTAAGTTGTTTCCACTAAAAATATATATTGATTTTTATTATAACACCTGTTAACATGTTCCTTGTAGCTATTATTGAGCGCCATGGAAGCACTCCATAAAAGACGATTCTTCTTTTCAGTTCACCTTCTCTTGTTCCAACAAGGCCAGCTCATCAAGCGGTTTCCCCTAAGGTTTCACTTCCCTCTTCTCTTTTGATTTATGTTTATTGCATGTTTGGGAAAGTAGGTTTATATAGCTTTTCTCACATACACAAGTCATACATTTTACGTTTTTGTTGCACCAGAATTTCCAACTTGTGTTTGAGTGCATTTGCTACACTTTTGCACCAAATCATACATAGCAGAATGGTGACTCCATAGGTAAAGAAATCTATTATTTATTCTTTGGGCGTTGGATTGGAGACTTTCTTAAATAATTCATCAGTTTCCATAGTTGTCATGTCATTCATTAACCACATGACATATAGGGGTGAACTCCTTCACAGAATGCACTATGTATACAGGTTTCTACCTGTGCAGTTGAGCATAATTGTTTTGTGGATTTGTTGATTATATTTCCTGTTCAAATCCATTTCTTGGTTTAGAGCTGAGTTTTACTTTTCTTAGGTACTAAATAGTTGCAGATTTAGCCATTCAAGTTTAATTTTAACCAATTCTTAAATTGAATTTGTTAGATTAGATTTTCCTATTTTGCACATGATCTTGATTATTGTTGTTAGCTGTTGAACAAGGTAAATAATTTGCTTCATTGTTTCTCTAATTTACAGTTCATTGTTTTTCTATTTTACAAGTGATTATTTTTTATTGGATTTTGTAGGAGTGAGCTTAACTTATAAGTGGGCCATTGAGTATGAAGAGCTCGCTATTGAAGATTTGCCATTCCGTATGAAGAGCCTGATGTTGAGGCTTTCAAGCTGCTAAGTGTCGTTTTGAAGCTGCTGACGTGGGATTTAAGTATGGTTTAGAAGCTGTTGATGTGGGATCTAAGTATGGTTTTGCAACCAAGTGCAAGTATGATGGTTTAGCCATTGTAATATTTTGAAAAGTGATGGATTTTGCCATAAAGTTATATGGAAATTAATATGTGTTTTTGAGAAAACTCATATTTATTGTAATACTTTTGACATTTCATATAATATAATTTGTGGTTTAAAACTTATATATATGGTTGTACTTTATATTATGTATCAATGTTGTAATTATTAACTAATTAATGTGACATTACATGATTTACATGTGTATTAGATTTTATTTACAAGTGTTGTAATTAATTATAATGTGACTGCATAATTCGCATGTGTATTAGATGAGAATAAATGTATGATTTTTTTTTAAATTTAAACATAATATCATATTAAAAATTTATATTGACTAATAATGGACACCATTCAAGCTATTAAAATATAATGACCATACATAAAGCGACTAAAAATTGACTAAATTAGTGACCAATAAATGAGATTAAAGACCAAAATTCGCAAATAAAATGACCAATAATTGAGAGATACACGACCAAACAATGAGATACAAAAGACTAAAAAAATGACCAAAATTCGCATATCAATGACCAAAAATCAGTTTTGGTGGCTAATTTATGGTCTTTTATTACGCGACCAAATTTGGTCATATTCTAGCTTGTCATGTGGTCATTAATTTGGTCACAAATGTGGTCATATATTTGGTCATTGATTCAAATATATGACCAAATTAATGACCAACTGACAATCTATAAATGACCAAAATAAAAATGACCAATTTTGGTCATGTAATAAAAGACCGCAAATTAGCCACCAGCGATCGCCAAACCAAAAGTGGTCATTGATATGCGGATTTTGGTCATTTTTTTGGTCACTAATCTCTCATTTTCCACTAGTGCAATGACCATTACATACTTCTAGAATTGTTGCATATATAGAAAATTAAGATGACCAAATATTTCATGCCATAACCTACTACTATCATCAGCATGCGTAAGTAATAAGGCAGAAATTGGTTCAATGAATTCAAAAAATGTGTAAGGCCTAGATCTGTGATTTACCTCACCAATGGCAACTTTAGAGTTTCTTTGTATGTCAAAGATATTCACAGCATCGGGAGTGAATTCAATTCTCTTTCTGCTGCAAGAATGTGTAATCTGATAGACAAAGAGAATATTCACCGAGAGTTTTGGAACATGTAGCACATCCTCAAAGCTACCATGATTGAGTTTAATTCTGCCCTTTTCAGTGATCGCGATAGGAGAATCTTCCCCCATGAGTATAGGAGGACCTTTGCATGCATCTAATGAAGAGAAGGCTTCCTTGGTGGTAGCCATGTGGTGAGATGCACCTGTATCTACAATCTAGGCATAGGGAGATGAATTGATGGCAATCAAAGCATGGCTAGAGTTACCTTTCCAAGGAGCATGATCTTTAGGATTCTTCTTTCCACCCTCTAGAATGTGATCTCCAAGGTTGTGCTTCTGAAGTATCTGGGCCATATGATCCATATACTTCTTCATGCATGAGGATTCTGGATTGAATCCTTTCTAGCAATATGTGCATTTCTCCCATTTATTCCCCTTTTCACCTTTGGATCTAGAGGGATCATCGAAGGGTTTAGTGTTCCCTTCCTTCTTTCGATTTGCATGTGCCTTTCCTTTGTCTTTGGATTTAGATATTTGTTTTGGGTTATGACTTCCATCATGCATAGCAAGAGCATGTGCCTTGGAGCCCTTGATTTTTCCCATACTTATGAACTTGTCTTGTTCCTGAGACAAAGATTCAATAAAAGCATAAAGAGTGGACATGGTCCAATTCATACCAGAGGTGAGCCTCACTAATGAAACATGGAGACAAACATAGAGTATTCCAGTGCAAGCTTGGAGAGGATGGATAGAACCATCTATTTTCCTCCTGAGATTTATCAACCCCACAACCCTTGAGTTGTAGCGGCAAATCCTTGCAGCTTGTGAAGAAATCATGTATATTTTCAAAGCTTCATGGATCCAAAGAGAGAAAATCCACTTCAAGCATGTGGCCTTTCATCTAATCTTGCTTGCCAAATAGTCCTTTCATGGTGGTCCAAACTTCATTGGGAGTTTTGTAAGAAGAAATATGGAAAAGCAGCTCAGGGGAGATGTGCATGCAGAGGGCTCCATAGGCCTCATCCATCTGATTGAGGTATTTGTACTTTTCTATGGATTCTATAGGCTCAATCTCTGTGGCCATAGCAATCCTATACAATCCTTTGCTTCAAATTAATATCTCCATCGTTGCTTCTCATGCAAAATAATTGTATGGTGTGAGATAGCTTCCTTTGGAAACTCCATTCTTCCAACGATTTTCAATCTTGTGTACTTGCAAATAAAAAACGATGGCGCGCCTTTGTCCTAGAAGTAGAGATATGATACCATGTAGATGAGTGTTGAACACTTGAACAAAAACATCTAGCTAGCAAGAGAGAACACATATCTTGCAAAACATAAAAATAATGAAAAATAGAGAAAAGAATTTGAATGAATTATGTACTAATATGTGATAAATATTACAATACATAATAGCTATCGTGATTAGAAGAAAATAGGAAACATGTCAGAGTGGTGGTCTAAAGAGATCTGATGCATGTCATCAGTTAGGGAGTGAACTAGCACGGAGACTCTCAGTTACAAAAGTAACTAAGCATACATAGGTCTCCAACAAGTACAACTAAAAATATAGGAAGTTAAAAGAAAGGGTTGCATAATTGCTAACCTTGTTAAAGACAAACAGATTGAAAATCTTGTTTAGACTTAGATTCAGATAAGATCGTTATCATAGAAAATTCATAACCCTAATGCATGAACTTGGTTTCCAAAATTGACGCCAAATCCAAGCAATATGTTGCACATGATGAGAATGTTTCCATATGGAATTATTCTTTCCCATCCTGTAGTTACTGATTCTTTCCTATTCTTTTTTCATTCTTTCCTATCATGTAGATGGTTGTTTCCTATCCTTTTAGGATCTGCAGCTTGATTATAGGATCTGTAGCTTGACTGTAGGATCGACAGCTCAATTGTAGGATTTGAAAATTGATCCATTGATGTATGTGTACCTATACAATTCACTGTAATAAACATAATCATATTTGTTGAACTCTGTTTTGAACTTGGTATCAAAGCCAAGAAGCTTAAATCGTTAGTACTCTACACTGAACCATGGCCGACTCAGATTATAAAACATCTCGGAACAAATATGCTCCCATTATTATTGAATATGAAGGTTCAATGTTCAATGTAGAGATTGTACTTGATGAAACAAACTATGATTTGTGGTCTCAAATCATGGAGATGCATATTGCTAAGAAGGAGAAGTTGTCTTTCATTCGTGGTAATTCACATCCACCTGCCAAGAAGGATGATGGATATGAAAAGTGGTATGCAGACAATCGGAAGGTCAAAAGATGGTTGTTGATGTCTATGTCCCCAAAAATCATGAAGTGATATATTTGCTTACCCATCGCTCGAGATATTTGGAAATCTCTTTCTAAATATTTTTATGATGGAGCAGATGAATTGTAGGTGTTTGTCTTGAATCAGAGGGCCTTCTCTGCGAAACAAAATGGCAGAACACTCTCGGTGTATTATGGAGAATTAACCGATATCTTTTGTGAGTTGGATCATCATGATAAGGTGATTATGGAGAGTGAGAATGATGTTGAATCTTACTGAAAATTAGTTCAGTGAAAAAGGGTGCATATTTTTCTGGCTGGATTAGATGGTGAATTCGAACAAATCCGTGGTGAAATTTTGAGAAAGGATCATATCCACGAATGGGAAGCATGTTATGCTTTGGTCCGTCGTGAATCTGTTCCACTTGCAATGATGAATGGAGAACCAAAAAACACTAAAGCTTCATCCCTGGTGACTTGAAATCAGTCTAATAAGAACCGGTATTCTCAAAGCCATCCTAAGAACACCGATGATACCAATAAATCCATCTACAAATGCACTCATTGCAAACAAAATGGTCACACCAAGAGCCACTACTTTGAACTTGTGGGGTATCCAAAATGGTGGGATCATAGCTGTGATTCATCGAAGAATAATTCCAAGAGGACCTCCAGTGTTGCGGTTATCGAAACAAAGACAACGAATGGTGTTGGTGGTCAGATCTCGGCATTAGCAGCAGCGGCAGGTAATGGTGGTAAGGTTTTAAATATTTCTACGCTTGTTTCTAATAGTGCATGGATAATTGATTCCAGTGCTACGGATCATATGATGTTTGATTCTAGACAGGTCTCACCTCGTAAACCATCTGCACAAAAAATTTGTTTCCACTACCAATGGCTCTTTGGCCCCAATTATTGGAGAAGGGTCTTTACCTCTCACAGATACTTTAAATATAGATTTAGTTTTAGTTGTTCCTTCTTTGGATTATAATCTATTGTCAGTTTCCCAAATCACCATCACCTTACTTTCTATTGTAATTTTTTGGCCTAATTTTTGTGTGTTTAAGGACATCCGAACGAGGCAAACGATTGGTTGTGGTGTTAGGTGAGGAAAGTTGTATTACTTGGACTTAGTGTCAAAGAGTTCGGATAAGTTGCCTCAAGATTTAACAGTGGATGGCTCTGAGGGGGAGAAAAGGAAATCTAAAATCTAGTTATGGCATCGACGTTTGGGGCATGCCTCCTTTGGTTACCTAAAGAAATTATTTCCTAGTTTATTTGCAAAATTTGATGTTTCTAGTTTCCACTGTGACATTTGCGAACTTGGAAAAGGCCATCATGCTTCGTTTCCATTAAGTTTGAATAAAAGTCCAATTCCTTTTAGGGTCATACATTCTCATGTTTGGAGTCCGTCCAAAGTCACTACCTTTGGTGGATCACATTGGTTTGTTACATTCATTGACAATTGTACTAGGATTACTTGGGTGTGCTTGATGAATTCTAAAAGTGAAGTGAATTTGTTATTTCAAAATTTTTATAAAATGGTTCGTACTCTGTACAATGCACAGGTTCAGGTTCTCTGCAGTGACAATGGAGGAAAATATTTGAGTTCTGAGCTTCAGCAATATCTCGAAGCACATAGAACTATTCATTAAAGTACTTGTCCCAATACACTTCAGCAGAATGGGGTGGCTGGGACAAAAAACCACCACTTGTTGGAGGTTATCCATGCTTCGTTGATAGAAGCCGATATGCCGCTATCCTATTGGGAAGAAGCACTTACCTCTGCAGCATATTTGATCAACCGGGTACCCTCCACTACTATTAATTTCCAGACACCATCTCAGGCTCTCGCTAAAGCGGTTGTTGCTCCAACCATCCCATATTTATCTCCTCACATCTTTGGTTGTGTATATTTTGTACACCTCCATTAGCATCAATGGAACAAGTTGTCTCCTCGAGCGTTGCGATGTGTCTTTCTCGGATATGTTGCTTATCAAAAAGGGTACCGATGCTATCATCCTCCAACCCAACGAATGCTTATTACATTAGATGTAATTTTTCATGAAGACTCAATGTATTTTTCCTCTGAGCCTGAACTTCAGGGGGAGTACCAGAAGGAAATTCAGACTCTAGACTATGATGATCACATTTTTGAAGATGTGGTTGTTCACATCCTCGAAGTAGGGGAACTCTCTGATGAGCTGAATCAAGAAGTGGGAGAATTGGATGTGGGTGGTTTGACTTTTGATCCAAGTAGTGATGAACACCTAGAAACTGAAGTTGTGGCTCCACCTCTGTTCGAGCCTCTCACACCATAGGAAGCTAATACACCAAACCAATCACTTGCTAAGGATGCTCCTAAACCATCTAGAAGACAACTACCACAGCGTCACACCAGAGGTATTCCGAAACGCACATATGAACCCGAGCTTTCTAGTAACGTTAAATATACCATGAGTCATTATTTGTCTAACAATCGTTTGTCAGAATCAAATCAGTCATTTGTAAATCAATTATCTACTATATCCCTAACAATGTGCAGGAAGCCTTAGCTGACCCAAGGCGGAAAGCCGCTATGAAAGAGGAGTTGAAATCCTTGCAGGAGAATAAAACCTGGGAACGTGTTGACCGTTCACCAGGAAAGAAACCATTTGGATGTCGGTGGGTTTATACTGTGAAGTACAAAGAAGATGATGCAATTGAATGCTTTAAGGTGAGACTGGTGGCAAAAGGATACATCCAAACTTATGGGATTGATTATACAGAGACATTTGCACATGTAGCTAAAATCAATACAGTACGAGTCTTGTTGTCTCTTGCTGTGAACTTGGGTTGGCCATTACAACAGTTTGATGTGAAGAACACCTTTCTACATGGCAAGTTGTCTGAAGAAGTTTACATGGAACTCCCACCATGATGCATGATACCAGAAATGCATAGTCGAAAGGTGTGTAGATTAAAGAAGTCAATGTATGGGTTGAAATAGTCTCCTAGAGCATGGTTCAGAAGGTTCACAAAATCTATGAAATATTTTGGTTACCGTCAGACCAACTCAGACCACACTTTATTCTTGAAGAAACAACAAGGTAAGATAACTACACTTATTGTATATGTGGATGACATGGTGGTTACAGGAAATGATCTCGAAGAAAGGAAGGCTTTACAGGATTACTTATCCAGAGAATTCAAAATGAAAGACCTCGGCCCCTTGAAATATTTTCTTGGGATCGAAGTGTCTCGATCTCATAAAGGGATTTTTCTATCTCAAAGAAAATATGCCTTAGACTTGTTACAGGAAACTAGTATGTTAGCATGGCAACCCGTTGAGACACCAGTCAAAGAAGGATTGAAGTTATGTGTTGAGTCTGATCAGGTACCAATTGATAAAGGAAGATACCATAGACTCGTAGGAAGATTGATGTACTTAGCATAGACAAGGCCGGACCTTGCCTATGCCTTGAGTATTGTTAGCCAGTTTATGCATAATCCTCGCGAGCAACACATGTATGCAATTATGCGCATTTTGAGGTATCTTAAATCTGCTCCCGGAAAAGGAATTTTATTCACTAAAAGTGAAGATTGTCAAAGCGTGGATGTATATACTGATGCTAACTGGGTTGGAGCAGTCGATGACAGGTGTTCTACTTCAGGTTATTTCACTTTTGTAGGAGGTAACCTTGTTACATGGAGAAGCAAAAAACATAATGTTGTTTCCCGATCAAGTGCAGAGGCTGAAATTAGAGGTATGGCACTTGGAGTATCTGAAGCATTGTGGCTAAGACTTCTCCTCAAAGATTTGGGCTATCCACCTAGGTAGCCAATTCGATTGTATTGTGATAATAAAGCAGCATGTGATATTGCTCATAATCCGGTTCAACATGATCGAACAAAACATGTGGAGGTAGATAGATTCTTCATTAAGGAGAAGTTGGATGAGGATATAGTGGAGTTGCCTAAGATTCGATCAGAGGATCAGTTAGCCCATATTCTCACCAAAAAAGTTTCAAGCCGAATGTTCTCAAAGTTTTTGGGCAAGCTGGATTATCTCTTCCCCGTACAAATAGGATATGCCTAACACAAACTGCTCCAATTGAAACCACTTCTGGCTCTTTGAAAGATTTGTTTCTGGTTTTCTCCATCCTGTTGAATCGTAATTAGTTAGTCGTGTCCAAGAAAACGTAAAAACAGCAGGTCCCACCTTTTGATCATAATATTCGTTGATATCTCTGTGTCTGGCTGACACGTTTTCATTGTTTGGGCGACATCTGTCTAGAGCGGCGCCCACTCTCTCACACAAAGAGATATGTGTCAATGTAGGCGCTCCCCTCCCTCATATTTAGAAGGGACCCTGTCTCTCATTCTTTTCAACGCAATCTTCTACAATTTCAGCATTACTGTTCAAGAAGTCAATCAATCGATCTCTTCTTCAACAAATCGATCTTTATTCAGAAAGATGGCCGATCAGTACAAGCAGTATGGGCAGGAGAAAGCTGGACAACCTCAACAAACAACTCAAGTAACCATTCTTATAATTATTTGAACTCTCTCATTGGTCTCTACTGTTTTAGAAACTGGAACTGGTGTTGCTTTGATTGATGGTATTCACTATATTTTGTTTTGGCCAGGGGATGATGGGGACTGCTCAAGAGAAGAGTGGTGAGATGAAGGATATGACTCAGCAGAAAGCTTCTCAGGCGACTGAAGCGACCAAGGGAATGGGTCAGTCCGCCATGGGTGCAGCCCAGCAGCGCAAGGAACAAACTGGCTCTTTCTTCCAACAGGTTGTTCATCATTTTATTACAAAACATTTTATCGTCAGTTTGTTCATCATTTTATAGAAAATATTGTATTAACAGATTAACTATCGAATTTGAAAGGTGTAAGATTAATTTTATGATTTAAACTGAATGACCCATATGAAGAGACGCGCATACTGGCAGCAGAAACGTTTTTCCCTGAGTTCTTGTAACGGATTCAGGAATGGTCTCGAATCTCCTACTCTGATGGACAGGTGGAGAATAACGGCCTTGGGGAAACCGGTCCTCTCTCTGCCTATAAATGGACCTTCAGAAAACCCATCTTCAATCGATCTGAAAGAGTGTATGGCAGCAGGGCTAGAGAGAGAAACCGCTTTCTGTTCTGTGCTGGGTTTCTTCAATACGTTGCTGAAAGGAGCAGCAGTTGCAGAGGTGTCTGGATTCCAACTCAGGCTGTCAAGATGGAACCAGGTATTACGAAATTGTTGTCTACATTCCGCTGTTTATTTATTGCTTATCAAT
Source organism: Pseudotsuga menziesii (assembly GCA_001517045.1). Classification (NCBI taxonomy): domain Eukaryota; kingdom Viridiplantae; phylum Streptophyta; class Pinopsida; order Pinales; family Pinaceae; genus Pseudotsuga; species Pseudotsuga menziesii. The sequence continues at coordinate 482 of LPNX010975929.1, read as the reverse complement.
GGAAAGTTTCAGATCCATAACTGCTAACATTGGTATCAGAGCCCCGTTTTAATCTTTCCTTTGATCGAATGCAATCCGCCTTACAGATAAACCCTCTAGTCTGGTAATAAATAATTTTGTTCACGGGTTTGATGACGATTTTTATGAAAGCCTTTGTAAATCTCTTTGCGTATTTGGGAATCGCTTCAATGTTATCCTTGGCAAATGTTTATGGCAGGGATCAATAAACTTAACCTGCAAATGACAGTTCTATTCCGATGTAAATGTCTGCTCTTTTATGAATGGAAATGACAGCTTAACCGACTCGGTACTAGAGCATGCCAACACGACGTTCTGGCTATTAGTGGTCGATACCAGGTTATTAGGCCTGTGGTAATGCATGAGTGGCAACGCTTATGTGCAGCCAGAAATCGTGAATGGTATGCTGGCGATTGACCGTTGTTGTTCTGTGACAGTTTCCTTGAATGCCCTTTAACTCAGTA
>LPNX010975914.1:81908-105592 GCA_001517045.1 Pseudotsuga menziesii | reverse complement strand
AAAAATGTGTTAAATGCCAATCCAAGATGTAATTAGCGTATGCATCAGTTAATGAATTCTGATTTCTTGGAATATGATTGAATGTAATGAATTCAAAATTTCCTAAGTTACATAAACTTACGTAATAGAATAGGGTTCCGCACCTGATAAGCTCGATTGAGCTAGGAAACCACCAGTTGAGAGTCCAGTTGGACTTCCAACTAAGTAATACCATGTGACAAAGCATCCCATAGAAGCTCAATTATATCCCTATACTCAGCGACATTATTAGAAGCAGGACCTAAGCAAGCACCTCCTAATGCAACTAACTGTCCCGAGGGAGCATAAATAACCCATGCCGCTGAAGCTAGATTACAAGTGTGGCAATTGGCGCCATCAGCGAAACCTACGAACCTCTCTGAAACAACCAGCAGATGGTATAAAAAACACAAACCGACGAAATAGTGTACATAAAAACACATACAAGAAAATACAAGAAAAAATGCTAAGCCTAAGCATAGTACTTTTTCAAGTAGAGCCCATTTATAGGCTCAAGTAGCTTATTTCCATCAAAATCAATTAATTCATGTGCACCCTTCTTTAATACCTTCAACACGACATAAGGTCCCAACCACATGGGCTTGAACTTTCTTGCCCCCAGGGATTCTTTGTCTTGGTCCTAGCGCAAAACAAGTTCCCTCTCAGAGAAAATTCGAGGCTTGACCAACTTATCATATTGACTTTTGACCCTATTTTTGTGAGCTTGACTTGCTGTCAGTGCATCTCTACATTGTTCATAAAGATGTTCTAAATGTACTAGACGTTATTCAAGCTCTGTCATATCAAGTAACACATGAATAGCTATTTTCAAGGATGGTATTTCACATTCAACTGAGGTAACAACTTCCACTCCATGAACGAGTTGGAAGGGGGAGAAAACCGTAGCAGTTTTTACATTAGTTCGATACGCCCAAAGTGCGGGGTATAGCATGATATTCCAGTTAGAACGGGTTGCATCAATGGTACATTTGAGGATAGTTTTCAAAGTTTTATTAACACCCTCAACCTGACCATTTTCTTGAGGATAGTATGAAGATGAATGTTCTTGTCTAAATCCAAGCATAGTGGTTAGTTCTGTCATCATGCTCTTTTGAAAATGACTGCCATGTTCAGTGACAATCACTTTGGGTATACTAAACCGTGCTATAATTTGATTGAACATGAAAAAAGTTGCGGTTTCCTCCTCGGCTTTAAAGGTGGGAATTGCCTCTACCCATTTTGTAAAATAGTCCACAGCAACAATGATATATTTGTGCCCCCCAGCCGAGGCTGGGTTACACGTCATGTAATAAATCCCCCACTTCATGAATGGGCCCACTGAGAAAATAGGAAATAACAGAGAGGGATGTGACTGTATCTTTCTAGTGTAAATCTGACAAGGATAACAGCGCTTCACGGCTTCCACACAATCCTTGAAGATCGTGGGCTGGAAATAACCGGCACGTAGTATCTTCTGGGCCTTTGCTAACCCGGATAAATGACCCCCACACGCTCCACTATGGGCATCATTCAAGACAATCTCTGCTTCCTCATGGGTAAAACATCGATGCAAAACAGAATCTACCCCCCTTCGATATAAAGTATCTCCTATGATAAGGTAGTTCTTGGCATGAAGGTGTAGTTTACATCGTTCCTCCCGTGAGAAAGCTGTAGAATACTTCAAAGTCTGGAGATAAATAAGTATATCTCCATACCAAGGGTCAAAGGTGGATATCAAGAAGATATGTTCATCTGGGAATGAGTCTTCTTCAATGACTACATCTTCTTCAATTGGAAATTCAGCTATAAGCTCAACAAAAACTAAGGAGTTTTTAGATTTAGCGGACTGGAAATCCAAGTCAAACTCTTGGAGAATGACTATCCATTTATTGAATTTTCCCCCAACAATCCGTCGGGACAAAACATATTGAAAGGGATTAACATCTGCCACTACTGTTGTAGTCCTTAGTAAAATGTAGTGACATAACCTCTGAATAGCATAGACAGATGCTAAGGCCCAATTTCTCAATGTGGGAGTACCTGAGTTCAAGTCCAGCTAAAGCATGGCTAAGATAGTAAACGACATGCTCCTGGAGCTTATCATCCTCCTGGACCAAGACCACCCCAATGGTCGACTCAGACATAGCCAGATACAATATAAAATCCCTAAAGTAATCTGGCAGACGCAGTACAGGTGCCGACAACAAATCTTTTTCAATGCCTCGAAAGCGAGTTGTGCAGTTTCATCCCATACAAATGGGGTGTCCTATTTTAACAGGCACATGAAACCCTTGGTAATCTTGGCATAGTTTACAATGAAACGTCAAAGAAAATCAGACTTCCCCTACAAGCTCTGAAGTTGCCTGATAGAACGAGGAGGAAGATTTACAATGGCCTCTACTTTTAATGGATCTACCTGAATGCCTTTGTCGGAGACAATGAATCCGAGCAGTCTCCCTGACTCGACACAGAACACGCACTTGTGGGGATTCAAGTGAATCTTATAATATCTGCATCGTTCAAAGATTAGACGCAAGTGATCTGGATGATCGATTCTTTTACGAGAATGCGTAGGCAGATCATCAAGGTAAGGTTTGACAATGGCCTTAATATCATGGAAGGAAAATTTCATGGCCCCCTAAAAGGTTTCCCTAGCATTTTTCAATCCAAAGGGCATTTTTTTGTACGCGAAGGTACCCCAAGGACAAATGAAATCATTTTTATGTTGGTCTTCCGATTTTATTTGAATTTGATTATATCCGGAGAAACCATCCATAAACAAGAAGACTTCACTTCCCGCACAAGCATCAATAATTTGATCTATAAATGGCATGGGATAGTTGTCCTTGGGACAGGCTTTATTCAAATCTCTAAAGTCAGTACAGACACATATGGTCCCTTGCTTCTTATCAACAGGAACAGGGTTGGATACCCATTTCGTCAGAGCTATGGGATAAATAAAACCGGCTTTCAATAGTTTTTCAACTTCAGCCTTCATAGCCGCCGCTTTACATGGGTTAACAGGTCTTAACTTTTGTTGAACAGGTTTAGCGTCAGGGTATGTTTGGATCTCGTGCTCAACTATCGATGGATCAATGCTTGGCATCTCCTCATATGACCAAGCAAAAACGTTGCGGAATTCCTTGAATAAGGACGTATATATCGCAATATCCTCAGGAGAGCAGTTTGCATCGATATGTATATTTTCCACAATGTTAGGATTTACAAATATGTTGATAGGGATAGTAGCAAAAATATTTTCCATATTCCCCTCAGCAAACATTCCTTCCCTTGGTAAGGGATTGATGGGTATATCAACATCGTCTGCCAGTCTCATATGAAACTCTTGATTCTCTATCCCGCTTAGCTCTAGAAGAAAATAGGATCGATGATGAAGATATTCATAGATCTTATCACATCCAGACATGGCTTCCAAAATGGCTTCATCAGAAGGTAAAACCATATCTAAACAGTCCGCAGAATGTAAAGAGTTTTCTACCCAAGCAGGCATATAGGCTTCTTCCAGTTCCTCTGAGATTGTGAGAGGGTCTGGAATAGGATCAACAATGGTTTGAGTGATATCTTGGTAAGCCACTTCCACTACTGATAAGGGAACTTCAGGTTCATGGTGGGTAGGGAGGACCCAAGGATCAATCCTATCGACAACCATAGCAATGGACTTTCCCACACTAGTAGAACCTATATAATTAATAAGAGCTGGAAGATCGAATGTGCCCATCAATGATGCGTACATTCCATCCCCTAAACTTTGTGTAGCAGGTTTGACCTGATCAACCAATGGCATAGCGGACTCATTAGACTCCATGCAGCCTTTTCAAGTAAAATCGAGTTGGTCAACAATAACCAACTTCCCTTCATGTGGAAATACCACCACCCGAAAGATGGTCGATGTAATAGCAGACATGGCATAAGTCCACATTCTTCCCAAAAGCAAATTATAGTCCAAAGGTGCATCAATCACCTCCACCTCAACAGACACCGCTTTCCCTACCAGCTTAATTTCAAAAGCCAGTAGGATACCATGTGGATGGAATGACCTTCTGTCGAAAGCAGTAAGCAGGGTACTTGACAGGACCAGCTCTGGGGATCCGAGATCTTTCCAACATGAAAAGGACATAACACATGTAGAACCACCCTCGTCAACAACTAGCCTTCCAATGGTCTTTCCACCATGGATGACATCTATTGATAAGGCTACATGGTAAGGTAGGCAAATTTTAACATCAAACAAGTGAAATTTCACCATGAGACTCGACGAGTCCATACTGCCTAAGGCTTCTAAGAGTGCATCCCACTAGGTGGGACAACTCTGTAGCACCTCTAAAGCTGACATTGCACAAGGCGTTTGGGCTAAGTCTTCAACCACGGAGTAGTTTGAAGCAGCCCTAGCATTAGGGTTATGCAAGGTCTTCTTAAAGACACCTTTCGGTATCTTGGGCATAGTTTCAACAGGCTTCTCAATCATGAGAGGGTTAGAAGTTTCACCTATAGACTTACCCTTCTCAAAATTCTCTTTTTCATATTTTTTATTCCTAGTCTGTAGCAAAGTCGAAGATCAAACCATGTTGATATAATTGGGGTCAAGGGCATTTGGAGTGCCCCCTACTACATTCGAAGCTGAAGTTGAATTCTTCTCTTGGGGAAATGGATCCTTTAGGACAATCAGTTATTGAGCTTTAAGCAGCTTCTGGGCTTGTTCCATAAGGGGACAAATATGGGTGAAGTGATCCTCATGGCACAACTTACACGGGAATTTCACCTTTTTCTTTTCTTTCTTGCCCCCATTAGCATTGTTTGTGGGTTTATGCTTGTTTTGATTTCCCTCCCCTTTCTTTCATCTCTTCTTTTTCCCACTAGGCTGCTGATTGCCCTTCTGAGAGGTCTGTGCAAAAACATTTTCATTTTGGGGTGAGGGGGCAGCCTTTGCTACCTCCACCATAGAATGTTTGATGGACAGCTGATGGAGTTGTTTGGCCAAAGATTCCACGGTGGGAGAGTTTACGGACCCAACCACGCCATCAACATGGGTTCCAAGCTTGGGTTTCTCTGCATCGTGGGTAGGCCTCAGTGCCTCAGGGATAATCTCATACAAGATCCTAGATTGAGAATAAATCAAATCCAATTGCTGCGCCCGGAGAATAGCTTCTTCCTCATTTGTCACTCCTAAAGTGGATACATCCTTAGATATATAAGGCAACAGGGATTTAAGGAACCACTCTAATAAAAACTCAAGAGGAATAGTGGCTTTAATAAGGCTCTTTCGCCTCCTCCACTCTTGGATGTGATCCGAGATGTGCGTAGCCTTGTTCTTCCTGAAGGTAGATAACAAGTTCGTTCCGAATTCATATCGGACCGAAAGTTGAAAGTGGCTAAGGAATGCATTAGCCAAGTCCCAAAAACTACTGAACGCAGCAGAAGACAACTCAATGTACCACTTTGTTGTAGTACTTGTCAAGGTTATTTGGAACAGCCTCAACCTAACTGAATCTTCATTCAGTGAATTGGAAGAACACCATAAATGAAAGGTGGTGGCATGAGCCCCAGGATCTTCACCAACTTTGCCCTCGAATTTTAGGATGTCCAATGACAATTTGGTGGGGACAGGTGTCTAGGAGGGATCATGCCTCACCGGGTTGTTCATCAATTTAGACAAACCTGGAAAGTTTAACGTTTCCAGGAATGGAATCTTGGGTTGAACCAAAGCACTAAAAGTGCCAGAATGGGGATTAGAGGGACTTGCCCCCAAATTCTCATAAGTGAAGGTGGGGTTTCCCCCTGTCATCGGTTGCAAAGTGGATGGGTTACTTTGGAATGGATTCCATCCGTAAGCCACAGGATTATGGGTGGGAGGTGCAGTATAAGAGGTTCTGGCCGTCCTAGTCAAAACTGGGGTTTGAGAAATAGGAGTAGGTATCCCCCTGCTAAACAATGAAAAGGGAGAGCTCGTGAATGAGGCCGAGACCGAAGTTTAAAAACCTTGCCCGTAAGGGTTAGTGTTTCCAAACTGCACTCCTACATAAGAAGGTGATGGGCCTACGTATGGAGTGGATGGGGGAATATGCCCCCCATTCCAAGGAAATCCTTGGACAAAAGTGGAGGATCCTACCAGGCCACTCTAGGTAGTGTGTGTGAAGGAGGAAGGAACAGTAGGTATACTAGGAATCCCAGTAACCATGCCACCAGAAGCACCTGCTAGGCTTGTGGGAACGGGTGGTTGAACCACCCAGCTCATTGGAGTTAAGGGCGTAGTAGGTATTCTAGATCTAGGGGTACTTACCAGGGAGGTAGTACCCCTTCAGCCGGAGTGGCTGAGGTGAAAACAAAAGAACTTTCTCCCGTAGTAGACATTATCCTACCCACAAGGACACCAAACACGGGTGGATCCAAAGGACGAACCTGGATGATCACAGGATCGATTAAGTCATTCAAGGGTGTATTAAAATTCCTTGCAAACACATCATCCTGCAAGTCTTCTATCTCAACTGTATTAAAATTAAAATGGTTAGCCCTAAGTTCTGGTTCACCTAGAACTTCACTTACTCCTATCGGTTCAAATGAATCATCTGTGTCCAATCTCCGCCTTTGAGTTGGAAGTGGAGGTTCCAATGTGATGAGAGGACGAAGTTTTTGCAACCTTCATGACCTTCTGATAGGTCGGTCCTCCATGATTGAAAATTTTAAAAAATTCAAACCCTAAGGTCAGCTAAACACAGACAAACCACAGATCAATCACTATGAAAAATCCTAAAGTCTCAACAGTCAGCAAGGGTAAAAGATATGCTTTCCTGAAGAAAGATGAATAATGGTTACTTGGCATCCTTGAAGAGGTTCTTAGGCACAAGCAGAGGAATCACCCACCACCCTCCTACACTTTCAACAAGGGTTACCTTCCAATCCCGTCCAAGGTGAACCAGAAATAGCCTTTCGGTTTACGTAGGTATGAACCCTAGATATCAAGAGACTAGAGGCTACCTTAACTATACCAACTGTCTGGGGGGACAATCACAAGCCTGACTCATATGCATGGACAAGGTAGCTGAGCCTGAAACTCTATCTAGGACAGAATCCCCAGATGTGTAAAAGTCCTGATTTACGTTTCGACAAGGAATCAGAGGGTTATCTCCTCAGTCCAATGCCTCCACGCAACCTCGTGCTTGACTCCTATTTGAGAGGAGCTTCCCAGATACTATCGATAAAGATAAGGATTTACCTATCGATTGGCCCACTATGTCTGAATTTTAAAACTTATGGGAATTTTACACTTCCTATCCCAGAAGTCTAGCCTAAAAAATAAAAATTACTAATAAATTTTAATTATTGCGTTGATTTTAAGGGCTATTTTTTACTCAGAAGGCAAGTGGAGTGAAAGACTATGATTTTTTTGACTTGATAAGAAATATAAAATTCAAAGGTGTATACTTCCAAAGAAAATTATCACTACTAAAAGATAAGCTTCTTTTTTCTTTTTGTAAATGTAAATTGATGAAAAATGCAACGATAAAGAGAATACTAAGACTATATTTTTTGTAGTTTTTTGAGATTATATTTTAAAAACTGAAAATAAAACTACTCTATGCAAAATCAAATGTGAAATCTTCCAAATGTTTTCTTTTCACTTTTTAAAATGCTCAAAGACTACTACGCACCTAAATGCACAAAACTTGAGTATGCTTGAATTAAACTAGTTGTATAAAGTAAGCAAAGTGAAGTAAACAGATTAATAAGACCAAATATCAACCACCTAAGGAAGACTTGGAACCCTAGCTTGGGCGGATACAATGAAAGGAAATCACTGAGATCACACAAAGGCAAGTGGAAAACCAAATACTATCCGAAAATAGAATGGGATATACAGTGTCTAGAACCCTAATCACTGATTCAGACAACCAACACTTGAACCTATAACCCAAACAGGAAAATCCACTTCAAGTTGCTAACAGAAGACAATCCAAACAATAAGAACTCAAGGGATTTACAACAAAGCACAAGGTGTGGCTAACAAGGTCATCAAACTCACAGTGCAATGCTTATAAGGAAGACCAACCAGCAAACAAAATTTAAAGAGGGACAGGGACAAGCAAACCCTAGCCCAAAATTTTCAATGCTCAGGCTTGTACGTGACTATGTACAAGGGCAACCCGTGTACTGTACATGACTTTCCTATAGAGTAGCCCATGTACACCGACCTCTGTATGCGACTGTGTGCAAGAGCAACCCGCGTACAGGTATAAAATTTTCTAATAAAAAGAAAAAATTTCAAGGTCTCCAAACACTACCCTAAGCATGAACCAAAACAGGACACCACACACAGAATCAAGGCAAAGACTGGGCAACAGTCAACAGAAATAACCCACAGTAGTCTGGGATCCCCAGCGGAGTCGCCAGTTCTATTGTACATGAATAAACACCCTTGTAACCGAGGGTCTGGGGTTACCAACTTACTTCTAAAACTTGCAGATAATCAGCTTTAAAGTATAGAAAAGGAATAGGAAGAAATGTTGAACTCACCCGATTAACAACGGTTGATCCAAGCTTTCTCTTCTCCCGCTCTACCTCTCTCCAAAGCTTTCAAGGATGCACCTCTTTCACCTGCAAAGAGAATATTCTCCAAGTACAATATTATACATGTATATATAACAAGTTAGATGAATAATATATAGAGTGCTTAATAAAATATATTCATCAAACATGATACATGAAAGAGACTCAACACAAAGTTGGAAGAAGAATTCTCTTTATTAACAATAGTGAATGAGATAAGTGTACAACCCAATGTCTGAGACAAGGACTCCTTTGCAACCAAAGGACTTTGAGATCTGCTGCTCCAAAAACTTCTAAAGATATACCACCGGCATAACTTTTCTCTCCAAGATTGATTGATTAATGCCCTCCCCAAGGCCTCTATTTATACTTTGGGAAATAGAGCAGTTTCAAAGGTTGAAGAGGTTGAGATAGTTGAGTTGATTAATGATTAAGGCTCAACAAATATCCATTAATCATGTTTTATTATTTTTAATGTCGAATGGATGTGTACGCGACTATTGATACTGGCAACCCGCGTATGACACGCGAGTTGCTATACGGGAAACCCACGTACATATCTGTACGCGGGTTGCAATGAGAATAGTCGGGTACAGTATGCAGGTTGTCTATGAAGATAGTCGCGTACGTACGCGAGTTTCTATGGAGATAGTCGCATATGGCAATCAACATATAGAAAGGTAAAAAGGAAAGTTGGTTGGATAGTGAATGCATCTCATGTGATGCCCATCTATAGTGTTTAGGAAACCTTCAATCCATAAGTGTCATTTTGTGTACCAACATATGAAGTGTCGGAACTCGAACGGAGAAGTTCCATTTGGGTTGATAACAAAGCTTAAGCATAGTACTTCTTCAGGTAGAGCCCATTTCTAGGCTCAGGCAGCTTATTCCCTTCGAAATCAGTTAATTCATATGCCCCTTTCTTTAGTATTTTTGACACGACATAGGGTCCTAACCACATAGACCTGAATTTCCCTTCCCCCATGGGTTCTTTGTCCTGGTCCCAGAGCAAGACAAGCTCCCCTTCAGAAAAAATCCTAGGTTTGACCAATTTATCATATTGATTGTTCACCCTATTTTTGCGAGACTCGTTTCCAATTTGCGCAACTCATCTAAATGTTCTACGTGTAGCAAACGTTCTTCTAGCTCAGTCGTATCAGGTAACACATGAATGGCAATTTTTAAATATGGGATTTCGCCTTCAACCGAGGTTAGTGCTTCCACTCCGTGAACAAGTTGGAAAGGTGAGAACCCCATGGAAGTTTTCACATTGGTTCGATAGGCCCAAAGTGCAGGATACAACATGATGTGACAATTTGACCAGGCTGCATTAATAGTACGCTTGAGAATAGTCTTCAAGGTCTTATTGACTGCATCGACTTGACCATTCACTTGTGAGTAGAAAGAATATGAATGTTCTTGTTTAAACCCTAGCATAGTAGTCAACTCGGCCATCATGTTGTTTTGGAAGTGACTACCATGGTCAGTGACAATCTCTTTAGGAATATCAAAACGTGCGATAATCTGGTTAAAAACAAAAAAAGTTGCAGTTTCCCTGTCAACCTTATAGGTGGGAATTGCCTCTACCCACTTCGTGAAGTAATCTACAGTGACAATGATATGTTTGTGCCCCCCAGCAAAAACTGGGTTGCATGTTACATAATCTATCCCCCACTTGGTGAAGGGACCCACTATGATGATAGAAAATAACAAAGTAGGATGTGACCGCATCTTTCTGGTGTAAAGTTGACAAGGATGACAGTGCTTCACGGCTTCCACACAATCTTTGAATATTGTGGGCCATAAATAACTGGCACGTAAAATCTTCTAGGCCGTTGCTAACCCAGATAAATGACCCCCACATGCTCCATTATGGGAATCATTTAAGACAATCTTAGCCTCTTTGTGGGTGAGGCACCAATGCAAAACAAAGTCTACGCCACTTATATACAAAGTATCTCCGATGATGAGGTAGTTTTTTGCATGTGTGCGTAACTTGCGTCGCTCTTCCTGCGAAAAGCTTGCAGGATACTTCAGAGCCTGGAGATAGATAAGTATATCTCCATACCATGAGTCAGAGGTGGAAATCAAGAAAATGTGCTCATCTGGGAATGAGTCTTCTTCAATTGCTATATCTTCTTCAACTAGAAATTCTGCAATGAGCTCTGCAAAAACTAAGGATTTTTTGGATTTGGCAGATTGAAAATCCAAGTCAAACTCCTGGATAATGACTATCCATTTGTTAAATTTTCCTCCAACTATGAGTCGAGAAAATACATATTGGAAAGAATTGACATCCACCACTACTATTATAGTCCCTAGTAAGATATAGTTACGTAACCTCTGAACATCATACATAGCTGCTAAGGCCAACTTTTCAACATGGGAGTACCTCAGTTCAGGGCTAGCTAAATCATGACTAAGGTAATAGACGACATGTTCTTGGAGCTTATCATCCTCATGGACTAGCACTACCCCAATGGTCGACTCGGATGCAACCAAATACAATATAAAATCACGAGAGTAATCTGGCAAGTGCAATAAAGGTGCTGACAACAAATATTTCTTTAATGCCTCGAACGCAAATTGTGCGATCTCATCCCATACAAATGGGGTGTCCTATTTCAATAGGCACATGAAACCTTTGGTGATTTTGGAATAATTCACGATAAAACATCGAAGAAAGTTATACTTCCCTTGTAGGCTCTGAAGTTTCCTTATGGAACGAGGAGGAGGTAGATTTACAGTGGCCTCAAATTTCAAAGGATCCACCTGAATACCTTTGTTAGAAAAAATGAACCTGGGTAGCCTACCTGACTCGACACAGAAAAAAAACTTGTGGGGATTCAAGCGTATTTTATAATGTCTTCATTGTTCAAAAATTAAACGCAAGTGATCTAGGTGATCGATCCTCTTACGATAATGTGCTGGCAGGTCATCAAGGTAGGGTTCGACAATAGACTTAATGTCATGGAAGGCAAAATTCATTGCCCGCTAAAAGGTATCCCCTGCATTTTTCAATCCAAAAGGAATTTTCTTGTATGCAAATGTACCCCAAGGACAAATGAAATTCGTTTTATGTTGGTCTTCCAGCTTGATTTGAATCTAATTATACCCGGAGAAACCATCCATAAACGAAAAGACTTCACTCCCCACACAAGCATCAAAGATTTGATCTATGAATGGTGTGGGGTAGTTATCCTTTGGACAAGATTTGTTTAAATCACAAAATTCAGTACAGACACGTATCATCTCTTGCTTTTTATCAACAGGAACAGGGTTGGATACCCATTCTGTCAAAGCTATCAAGTAAATAAAACCAGCTTTCAGTAGCTTTTCAACTTCATCCTTGATGGTTGTCGCTTTATGCGGATTGACAGGTCTAAGTTTTTGTCGAACTGGTTTGGCATCAGGATAGGTTCGGATTTCATGTTCGACTATCGATGGATCTATGCCTAGCATCTCCTCATATGACCAGGAAAATATGTCACGGAATTCCTTAAACAAGGCCGTATAGATAGAAATCTCCTCCGGAGAGAAATTTGCACCAATATATACATTTTCAACAATGTTGGAGTTCACAGAGATGTTGATAGGAATAGTAACGAAAATATTTTCCATATTCCCCTTGGCAAAGATTCCCTCCCTTGGTAAGGGATTGATTGGTATATCAGCATCACCTGCAGTCTCACATGAAACTCTTGATTTTCAATCCTTCTTAACTCTGGAAGGAAGTAGGATCTATGATGAAGATCTTTGCAGATCTTGTCTCGCCCACTCATGGCTTCCAAAATGGCTTCATCTGAAGGAAAAACCATGTCTAAGCGGTCGTCAGTATACAAAGAGTTCTCTGCCCAAGCAGGTAGATAGGATTCGTCTGACTCCTCTGAGACTGTAGGAGGAACCAAAATGGGATCAATAGTGGTATTAACGATAGCTTGATAGGCTACTTCCACTGTCAATAAGGGCACTTCAGGTTCATAATGGGAAGGAAGAACCCAAGGATCCATTCTATCACCAACCGGTGCAATAGAATTCCCTACACTAGTAGAACCTAAGTAGTTAATCGAGGCTGGGATATCGAATGTGCCCATTAATGAAGAATACATTCTAGCCCCTAAGCTCTCTGAAGCAGGTTTGACCTAATCAACCAATCGCACGATGGACTCATTAGTTTCCATGCAGCCCTTCTGAGTGAAACTGAGTTGGTCTACTGTAACCAACTTCCCTTCATGTGGAAACACTACTACCCAAAGAATGGTCGATGTAATAGTAGACATGACATAATTCCAACTTCTCCCTAGGAGCAAATTATAATCCAACGGTGCATCTATTACCTCTACTTCATTAGACACTGCCTTCCCTGCCAACTTTATCTCTAAATCTGGTAGGATACCATGTGGATGAAATGACCTTCCATCGAAAGCATTAAGTAGGGTATTCGATGGAACTAGCTCTGGAGATCCAAGAGGCTTCCAGCAAGACAAGGACATGACACATGTGGAAGCAGCCTCATCAACAACTGACCTTTTGATGGTTTTTCTGCCATGGATGACATCTATCGACAAGGCCACATGATATGGCAGCCGAATTTTGACATCATAGAAATTAAACTTCGCCATGAGGCTTGATGAATCCATACTACCTAAGGCTGCTAAGAGTGCATCTCACTGGGCGAGACAACTCTGTAACACCTCCAAAGCTGACATCGCACTAAGGGTTTGGGTTAAATATTCAACTACATAGTAATTGGCTACAGCCCTAGCATTAGGATTGTGCAATGCTTTCTTGAAGACACCTTTTGGTATCTTAGGCATAGTTTCAACAGGTTTTTCAATTGTGAGAGGGTTTGAAGTTTCACCTATAGACGAACCCTTCTCTAGAGCCTCCATCTCATAGTTCTTGTTTCTAGTCTAGAGCAAGGTCTGGGATCGAACCATGTTGACATAGTTTTGGTCAGGGGCATTAGCAGTGCCCCCTACAATGTTAGAAACTGAAGCTGCATTTTTTCCTTGGGGAAAAGGATCCTTTAGAACAACTGGTTGTTGATTTTTTAGCATCTTCTAAGCTTGATCCATAAGAGGGCATTGATGGGTCAAGTGATCTTCTTGGCACAACTTAGAGGGAAAATTCACCTTCCTTTTCTCTTTTTTTCCTGTAAGCATTATCTGTGTGTTTTTGCTTTTTTTGGTTAGCCTCACCTTTCTTCCCCCTTTTTTTTCCCACTGGGCTGCTAATTTCCCTTTTGGGAGGATTGAGCAAAAAAGTTTGCATTTTGGGATGAGGGAGCAGCCTTTGTTGCCTCCATTGTAGACTGTTTAATAGAAAACTCATGGAGTTGTTTTGCCAAAGATTGTACAGTGGGATATTTAACTGAACCAACCACACCATCAACATGGGGTCCAGACTTAGGTTTCTTGACACTATGTGTTGGCCTCGGTGCATCAGGGATGATTTCATATAGAATTCTAAACTGAAAATATATCAAATCTAACTGCTGGGCCTTGAGGATAGCCTCTTCCTCATTAGTTACTCCCAAATTTGATACATCCTTAGATATATATAGCAATAAGGACTTAAGGAACCATTCTAACAAAAACTCAAGAGGGATAATGGCCTTAATAAGCCTTTTCCACTTTCGCCACTCTTGGATGTGATCTGAAATATGAGTGGCTTTATCTTGCTGAAAGGTGGACAATAAGTCTGTGCCTGCATCATATCAGACAGAAGTTGGAAATGGTTAAGGAACACATTAGCTAAGTCCCAAAAATATCAAAAGCAGCAGAGGGAAGTTCAATGTACCGCTTTGCTGCGGCACTAGTCAGAGTTCTTAGGAACAATCTCAACCGAATGGTGTCATCATTCAGTGAGTTGGAAGAGCACCATAAGTGAAAGGTGGTGACATGAGCCCCTGGTTCTTCACCAAATTTTCCTTCGAATTTTGGGATATCCAAGGGTAATTTGGTAGGGATAGGTGGCCAGGAGGTACCATGTTTCATCGGGTCATTCATTAACTTGGACAAGTCTGGCAAGTTTAAAGTTTCCAGGAAAGGAAGTTTGGGCCTAACGGGAGCCTGAAAAGTGCGAGACTGGGAAGTAGAAGGACCTGCCCTTATATTCCCAAATGTAAAAGTGGGGTTGCCCCCTGTTGCCGGTTACAAAGTAGTCAGACTACTTTGGAAAGGATTTCACCCATAAGCCAGTGGATTGTTCATATGTGGTGCATTGTATGTGTTTTGAGGTTCTCTAGTTGAAACTAGAGTTTGGAAAACAGGAGCAGGTATCCCTCCACTAAAAATAAATAAAGGAGAGCTCGTGAAAGGAGCCGAAAACAACCTTTGAAAACCTTGACCATAAGAGTTAGTGTTTCCAAACTGCACCCCTACATATGCAGGTGTGGGGCCTACATATGGAGTGGATGGGGGAATATGCCCCCAATTCCAAGGAAAACCCTAGATGAATGAAGAGGATCCAACAGGACCAATCTGAGCAGTTTGTGCAAAAGAAGGTGAAGCAGAAGGTACACTAGGTACCCCAATGACCACCCCACCAGAAGATCCTGCTACATTTGTGGAAGTTGGTGGTTGAACCACCCGACTAGCTGGAGTTAAGGGAGTAGCAGGTATGTTTGTTCTAGGGGTACCAACCAGGGGAGGTGGCACTCCTTCAGCCGAAACAACTGGGATGGGGTTAGATGGACTTTCTCCTACACTAGCCATGAGTCTGCCCATAGGAACACCAATCACAGATGAATTGAAAGGACGAACCTAGACGATCACGGGATCGTTTAGGTTAGTAAGAGGTGAATTAGAATTTCTTGCAAACTCGTCAGCTTACAAGTCTTCTATCCCTGTTGTGGTTGTATCAACCTTGTTTGTCCTAAGTACTGGTTCACCTGGAACTTCACTAATTCCTATCGGTTCGAAAGAACCATCTGTGTCTAATCTCCACCTTTTAGGGGGAGGTGGAGGCTCCACTGTAGTGAGCGGAGGAAGGTTTTGAAAACTTCTTGACCATCTAAGAGCTTGGTCCTCCATGATTGAAAATTTGACTCTTCACACCCTAAGGTCAGCGAAACACAAACAAACCACACAACAATTACTACAAAATTTCCTAAAGCCACAACAGACATAAGGTGTATAAAATATGCTTTCCAAAAGAAAGTTGAGAGACAGTTACTTGGCATCCTTGAAGATGTTCTTAGGCACAAGCAGAGGAATCACTCACCGCCCTCCCACACTTTCTACAAGGGTTACCTTCTAAGCTCATCCAAGGTCAACCAGAAATAGCCTTCGATGTACCTATGTAGAAACCCTGGATGTCAAAAGAGAGTAAAGGCTACCACAACTATACTGAAATTATGGGGGGACATTCACAAGCCTATTTCATATGCATGGGAAAGGTAGCGAATCCCGAAACCCTGTCTAAGACAGAATTCCCCCAATGTGCAAAAACCTTGGTCTACACTTTGACAAGGAATCGCAAAGTTATCTCCTCAGTCCAAGCCTCCACGCAGCCTCATGCTTAAATCCCATTTGAGAGGAGTTTCCCAAATACAATCAACATAGAAGAGGGTTTACTAAGGATTGGCCAACTACCTCTGAATTTAAACACTTGTGGAGAGTTAAACTCCTATTCCACAAGTCTAGACTAAGATAGTTGGTGTATGAGCCTATAAAATAAAACTTACTAATAATTTTCAAACTGTATCGTTCATTTTAAGGGCTATTCTTAGTCAGAAGGTAAATGGTGTGAAATATTGTGATGTTATACACTCGATAATAAAAAGTAAAATGATGTAAAAAGCAAATTCCAAAGCAAATTGCAACTACTTAAACCAATTTTCTTTTCTTTTTTGCAAATGTAAGCTAATGAAATTGAAACTAAGTGCTAGAAAACTAAGACTTATTTTTATAATTTTGAAATTTTATTTGAAAAAATACTGAAAAGAAAATGACTAAGTGCAACTAAATACAAAAGTATAAGATGTTTTTATTCACTTTTTCAAATTCTTCAAAAACTACAATGCAACTAAATGCAAATTTTTTGAGCAAGTTTGAATAATCAGAGCATATAATAAGTAAAATGAAGTATAAAGGATCCAAAATAACCAACTTCAACCAAACAAGAAGAAGACTCGGAAAAAACCGACTTGGAGAGACTATTGAACTCAAAAATTCCATTAGACTCACAAAAGAACAAATGCCACCCTGACACTACAAAATGCAATACTTAATATAAAGTATCCAAAGCCCTGATCACTGACCTAGACACAAAGCACTGAAATCATCAACCAAGCAGGAGCACCAACTTCAAATTATGAGATGAAAGAAAATTCAAACAAAGAAAGTTCAAAGGCTTGAAAACAAGCACAAGGTGTGACACACAAGACTTTTAGACTCACAGAGTCATGCCAGAATCAGAAGACTCCCAAGCAAGCAAAAATCAAACAGGACAGGGACAAGCAAACCCTACTAAAAAATTATGATGCTACAGGATATACACGACTGTGTATGCAGGCAACCCGCGTACCATACCCGAGTGTCTTATAGAGAAACCCGCGTATACAAGTTTTTATATGCGATTGTGTATAACAGCAACCTGCGTTTACAACAAAACAAAATTTCAAAAAAGAAAAAAAAAGTAAAAGCTTCTGGGCACACTACACTATGAATTAAAGCAAGATAAAAAAGACCACACTCAGAATCAGAAACATAGCAAAGCTTGGTATTGAACCTACAGGATAAACCCACAGCAAGCTGGGCTCCCCAATGGAGTCACCAGTTCTGTTGTTCAGTACATTTCACCCTTGAAACCTAGGGTATGGGGTTACCAACTTACTACTATACTTGCAGAAAATCAACTTTTATAAAAACTGGAATGAGAATAGGAAGATATCTTGGCTTACCTGGTTTATGATGGTTGATCCAAGCTTGGTCTTCTCTCGCTCCAATCTTCTCCAAAGCTTCCAGGGATGGTTCTCCTCACCTGCAAAGAGCCAATTCTTCAAGCAATATCTCATACATATATAAATCAAAGGTTAGATGAAAAGAATATCAATAACATCATTGAACATATTCATTAAACCAGTATACATGAGATAAGTACAATACAAGATTGGAAGAAGAAGTCTCTTTATTAACAAAAGGTGAATAGGTAAGAATACAACCCAGCTTCTGACACAGGGACTCCTCTGCAACCGAGGACTCTGAGTTCTGCTGCTCCAAGACTCTGAAGATATACCACCAGCATAACTTTGCTCTCCAAAAATTGATTGATTAGCCCCACTCCAAGGCCTCTATTTATACTTTAGGAAATAGAGTGGTTTCGAAGGTTGGGATGGTTGAGACAATTGGGATAGTTATGGATTAGGGCTCAACTAATCTCAATTTATATTTTTTGATGTCGAATTAAGGCATATGTGGGTATTAATATAGGAAAATCGCGTATAACATGTGTGTTGCTCAAAATAAACTCGCATATGCAAGGTATACGCAGGTTGCAATGTACATAGTCACGTATGACATGCGAGTTGCAATGCACATAGTTGTGTATGCATACCAAAACTCAGAATAAATATATATAATGCTGGTCCGAGGATAATGCATCAAAGGTCATGCACATCTATAGTGTTTTGGCCACTTCAATCCAAATTGTCCTTTTGTGTATCGACATGATGAATGTCAGCACTCAGATGGATAAGTGTCATTTTGGCTGATAACACCGTTGTAGGCCCCAAAAACAGCATTTAGGGCCTTAAAACGGCCTCAAAAATTTAGGAGCAACTTTGATGGATTTGAATGGCCACCCTTGCTTTCAATTCCACATTTTTGACCAAATAAGCTAAGCTTCAAGCTAGGAAGTCATCCTAATATTGAGCTATGCCTATCTATGAAAAATGAAAATGAAAAAATACAACATAGCCAATAAATTTACCAATGAAATGCAAAGGCCAGCACTGAATTTTTCTTAGTATAATCCAAACCCAAAACATTGAAACTTGTATCCCATGGTGCAGGTATAACAAAAAAGGTATTTGTCATATATGTCTTCCTAGAGCGAGGGGAGTTTAGGAATACTAAAGGAAAGTGAGTCATCTAGTAGGTCTACAAGAGGGAGATCAACTAGATGTCAAAATATCATAAGAAAATTCCATCAACGCATGGAATTTTTTCTTGCAGAAGGTGGCTCATGTTATTATGATGATGAGACCATATGCAACATTGAGGTCCCTTCGATGTACAAACATCTAGTGAAATGATGGATACCCAAGGATCTCCCTCAAATAAACATAGATTTTTGTGTGAGCGAGATGATATATTGGATTGCACCATCATCATTACATAGTTTTGGGTTGTTTTGCAAGGATGGAATAAAGGATGGTTACGACATATGTATTGAATTAGTGGAGTATATCGAACCCCATTACAAGTACAAAGATTGGATGCAACTGGTCCAACATACATGAAGTATGAGTAGATGCAGAATCTCTATGAATTATTTACAGCTAAAAGACAAGATCAAAATAAAGGAGTGACTATGTACATTGATGGAAGGCCAAAAGAAACAGGGCATATTTCAGAGTTATAAACAATACATAACCTAGGTATAAAAATAAGAAACCCAATTGCACATTTGAGGGGCGTGAAGGAAATTTTTTTTGTATGTGCCATAAAATCAGTAGCTGCAAGGGAAGAGTTGTTGATCAATTGCAATTTGAATCGAAAGGTTTCAATCATTGTTACTATGGCAGTGGTACATATAACATTTTACCCAACCTTTAATTAATGAATCTAATATCTTATGTTTTTTTTCACGATCCTATTGTTATAATTTCTGTAACATTTTCAATTTTGTTTTACAGGGTAGTAACCAAGGAAATTCGTCGACAGTTGATCAGAGGAGTACACCTGATCCTCAAGGCAGTAAGTATACCTCATTGTAATTGTAAAAATGTAATATGAACAATATTTTTTTTATTATGCTTTTTTCATGAGTATATTGGTTTCATTTCGATAATATGTTTTATATTTTTGTTGTAGTTTGTTGATTGGGGAAAGTCCTCAGTTGTTAATTAGATGACACCATCCTCGAGGTAACATGTACACCTTATTGTAATTGTACAAATTAAATATGAGCAACATGTTTTTTCATTATGTTTATTTTTTGAGTATATCGCTTTCATTTTGGTAATGTTTTATATATTTTTGTTACAAGGTGCTAACCGAGGAAACTCCCCAATAGTATATCAGAGGATACTAGCCTCGAGGTAGCAGGAATACCTCATTGTAACTGTATAAATATAAAAGTATACCAGATGGATGTGAAACCAACCTTCCTAAACAAAGATTTGAAAGAATATATCTACATAGAACAACCTAAAGGAGTTCAATTATTAGAAAATGAAGACTTTGTTTGGAGACTAAAGAAGGTCTTGTATGTAATAAAACAAGCTTTGAGAGCCTCGTACTCAAGGTTAAACAATTACGTTCAAAAACAAGGATTTTGAATATGAGGACATGATAGAAATTTATACCTAAAAATTGATCATGAAAATATGATTATTGTTGAAGTTTATGTATATGACATTATCCATGGAATTAATGATAACAACCTGAGTAAAAAATTTATAGCATAAATGAAGAATGAGTTTGAAATGTCTATGTTAGGATAACTGACGTTCTTTATGGGACTACAAATCTCACAACTCAATAAAGGCATAGTTTGATCCAGGAGGATATTGGTGGCCACCCACATATTCCACTTGGACCCCCACCATTGTTTCTTTTAGTTTTCCAGTTTCCTTAATTGTAGCACAATTTACTATTTTTGGCAGTTTTCAAGTCCTAAACTTTCGGAACCGTTTTGAGGCCCTAAATGATGTTTTTTCGGCATCAAATGGTAGGGAAAATATGAGTCCATTCCGGACTCAATATTTGTTGCTTATGGATGTAGTCCTTAAACAGATCTTCCTAATGATGTATCATGCGTGTCAAACAAAGGTAGTATGCTAAAGTTACGACCCCGGGAAATTGATGTACCAAGTTACCCAACGGGGCCCACATTCTGGTGTTTCATCCCCTAGGGTTTGGTTTTTGGATGTGTAGGGTTTCCATTGTTTCTCAATAATATATAGGCCTTTGAGCCTCAATGTAACACAGAGTTCAGAGGCATGTAGCCATCACATCTCTTCTCAGAGATAAGCTACCAGTACTCTAGCTAGTTTATTTCCATTCTGTATGTAAACAAGTTTCAATTATTGATGAATGAAATGAAGTGTTATTTCCACTGCATATTTGTTTCTATGTTTCTTTGTGTATTCTGTTGCGTTCCTACATAAATCCATATCATTGTTATTTCTCAGACCAAATATGTAAAAGAAAAGATGAAGAAATTTAACATGGAATATTGAAAACCAGTATGTACTCCCATGATAACCGATTGTAAGTTAAGAAAACAAGATGAAGCCAAGGAAGTAGATCAAAAAAAAATTTACGTCAATGATTGGTAATTTATTGTATGTCACAAATTCAACACTAGATATTATATAATCTGTAGGACTATTTTATAGGATTCAAGCAGCCCCTAAGGAGGAACATGTTCATGTTGTTAAAAAAATCTTTAAATATCTAAAAGGAACTTTGAATTTTGGTCTATGGTATCCATGAAATGAAGAATTGAATCTGGTAGCACATAATAATGCAAATTTGGTAGGAAGTATCAATTATAGAATAAGTACAAGCGGAGCAACATTTTTTCTAGGGAAATTGCTTAGTGTCTTAGCTGAGTAAAAAATAATTTTTAGTGTCACTATCAATAGTAGAGGAATAATACGTTGTAACAACAATATGTTGTACTCAAGTTCTCCAGATGAAGAAAAATTTTAAGGATATTCATGAGGATTTTGATTATCCTATACCAATCTTATGTGATAACACAATCTCAATTAGTATTTCCAAGAATCCTGTTATGCAGTCTAAGGAAAAACATATTCCCGTCAAGTATCATTTCTTGACAGAACAAGTTGCTGAAAACACTGTTAGGTTGCACTATATTGATACCAAGGAGAATATTTTATATATATTTACAAATCCTCTCCCAAGGGATGTATTTGAATATCTTAGTTAGAAATTAGGAGTAATCCCTAGTCCTCATTAAATTACTCAAGATTTAAAGAGGATTGTGCAAAGAAAAAGTAACCAGCGCAGAGGAGCAAGAGAAGACCATAACATAAGAATAAATCCACGAGGGGGATTAAATTTTTCAGAGAATTGAATATGTGGAAACTAAGCCCATTCTTAGTACAATTTAACTCACAAAAAAAATGCTAGAAGACATGCAAAGATCCACTCAAAATTGGTGACTGAAATTGGTGCATAACACTAACTTGCATTGCATAAGTGTACATCATCCAACCTTATAAAATAATAGGATGTCCAAATATATAATTACATCATAGATTTGAATTCCTAAGGAGGCAAGTTGAATCCTCCTAATAGCGGGCTTGCTAAAAGTCAAAACACCCCCTAGGTGTATAAAACACTTTCCAAATCTGTCCAGGAAGGTCACGAATTGGTTGAATGATGTATGTCAACTCATAAGTGATGGAAATTAAATATACTCATGCTTTCAAGAGATAAAAAGAAGGAGGATGCGTTGGGAAAAGAACAAGGAAATTTCCATGTGACTAGTTTTCACCTTTCTACCTTAAAGCCACTGAAAATATGTCTAAGTCTGGATAAGGCAAGGAAGTGCACTTACTAAACTGGGTAGTCTATATAGTTTGCAGAATCCATGAAGGGCACTCCTACATGCAGTTATGGTAAATTTTGACCAAATTGTCCGAGTGGATGCCAACTATCTAGGCTAGAACCTAGGAAACTAACCATAAAGATTAATAAATGTATCCTAAGTATGGGAATGGATTTTTAATTATTCTAACATAATACTCCTTTTCCATTGGTTTCAAAGGGGGAGAAAGTAGCAAGCAAATCTACGTGTAATATTTTGCAACAAAAGACTTCATTGAAGAACTAGTTTTTAGAAGGAGATAAGTGTCAATTGGTGCCGGTATCAATGCCAAAGGGGCAGATTCTTAAACTCAGTATTGTCATTGATGTCAAATAGTCCAAAACTTAGTTTGGTTATGTTAAATGAGAAGCATGAATTCTAAAATCTATTTTGAAGAAGTATATAGACTAAGCTTGTTTGTGCACAAGTCCCACCAAGTCATGGCACTCTAGTGTGAAAGTCCCACCCAGTCATGGAACTCTCGTGCGAGATCCACCAAGTCATGGAACTCCATAATCACAATACAAGGAAAAGTGGATTAATCATCATGAATTCAATAAATATACAAAAGTGCACATTGAAGAAAGAATGAGAGGGGTGGTAAGCTTGACCAAAAATAAATGAAAGGGGTGTCATCAACTTAGAGAAAACCCAATTTGTGGACATATCAATTAGGTAAGATTGGTATGATTGTGGAAATATCAATTGAGTAAGATTGGTATTCTTGTTGACATATCAATTGAGTATAATTGGTATGAATAAGAGAAATATTCATGTGTGTTAAGCTAAGATTGTGGGGGAAAATATGTAGTATTATAAATTGCAAGCTTTGGGTTACAGATGAAATGCTCAAGAGAATCAATGGCAGTATGAATAAAATGAGTGAAATTATAAGACAAGCATAAATAAAAGGAGTAGTCACACAGATATATAATGAGAATTTGTGAAAGAGAAAAAGGATCATTTGTATAAGGAGAATTTGAACAGAAGGACACACAAAATCATCACACAAAAAGAGTTGGATATGTGAAGTATAGTATGCTCAGCAGTTTGTGCAGAAGATAAGAAATAGAAAAAAATGTGTAGAATGAATTGTGACTGAGGAATACAACAAAAAAATCTACATCTGGTTACTAGGATGGGTTAAGGAAATAATATTGGTGTCTTCCACGGTTTGGTTCCTATAAGCTCAGGCGAGTGCCTAAATGCACATGTTAGTGCTTTCTTACTATGATTTGGTGCTCATACGAGGATTGGTGTCCTGACAAGTTGGTTCTTGTAAAACAACAAGTTGGTGCTTACAAGGGATTGAT
>LPNX010975914.1:55000-77671 GCA_001517045.1 Pseudotsuga menziesii | reverse complement strand
TATATATATATATATGTATGTATATACATACATATATACATATATACATATATATATGTGTGTGTGTATGTATATACATACATACATACATATATATATATACATATATACATATATATATATACATATACATATATACATATACATATATACATATACATATACATATACATATATATGTATGTATGTATATATGTATGTATGTATGTATGTATGTATGTATGTATGTATGTGTTACATATATATATGTATATATATACATATATATATCATCCTTAAGGTAGGAATACCCATGCTCAGAAAAGACTCAAAGCATGGTCACCAACATAATACACTGCGCATCCATGTAATCAAATGCTAGACTATGGCCATGGGAAAGTACATCATGGATCCATGTCATTAAAAAGATCATATCCACAAGAAAATACAATGTGGATCTATGTCATAGTGCATATTAGGAACACATAATGGTCTCCATAATTCTCATAAAATATACTCCTTATAAACCTCTAGAGAGTAGCATGAACAAATGGTGCCACTCTAGAACCTAGGGTTTTCATCTAAATACCAATGGTATGATTCCAAAACATGTGAATAGATGTGTTGATGTTGAGCATGCGAGAAACTGTTTTATTACTAGTAAATGAGGGCTACCATTAATATACTCTAGGGAGGCTATTGATAATTGATATGTAACCTAAGATACCCAATGCAAACTAAGTAGTGTGATTAAAGGCGTTTATGTCGAACACTCATAGAATCATTCGATTAGGAGTCAATATGGGAAACCTAGTACTGTCGAATGTGAGGACACCTACCATTGAGGACTGCAAGCTCCATGGTACTGACTAGTGTCTATACCTCCTTCCTAAATAAGTAGATGAAATTTATAGGAAGGAAACTATTAGAGGATTCCCTTGATGTATCCCCCGTCAATCAACACAACACATGAACTAAGAGTAATGGTGAAGAGGTAGAAGAACCGAGTACAACTGACACAAGGATGGTCAAGATGGAAAGTTAATAAAATATCAGATGGTCAACTCAAGTTTAATTACCTTGAGAATATAGCACAACACATGATGACTTGGTAGCATCGACTTATGATCACCGTAAATATAAAGAAAACACTCAAACTAGAGCGAACAATTCTCCATATGGACTGGAAGAGTAACCAACTCGATGAGTAAAAGACTCATATAAATGGTACAAATCCTAGTAAAGCTATAGCACAATTGTAATATAAAGGCTCAAGTGCCATGTTTAAGGGTGACACAACAAACTATTGTCACATGGTTGTATAGATCAATATATGATCCCCCAATCCTTTTATTTTCGGTGTCTCCTTCATAGTTTTAGAAGCATAAAAGAGAGATAAAAATATGCATGATAGTGTCTTTTACATGTAAGTTTTATGGTCGTAAAAAATAGGTAAAAGTGTACTCACAGTGTATTTTTATTATATGTTTTACAAGCCTAAAAAATAGGTAAAAGGATGCTCGACAAATTGTTTTTCATGTATGTTTTATGAGCCTAAATTAGAAATAAAAGGACACTCGAAATTGTCTTTTTAAAGTATGTTTTATGAGACCAAAATAAAAATTATGTCTATCTTGAGAGAATGAGTTGCTCCAGAGGATTCATAGATGTTCGATGTGCATGGAATTGAATTATGAAAAAATTTATAGTAGGGAATTGTCCAAAAAAAGTACACTCATCATAGCAATTCCTTCCATGGGAAAAATGGATGACACAAGATTTAAGCAAGGTGATGTAAATGCTAGAGTTCAAGAGTGACTACATTTGTGGTAAGAGGTGAAAATCACAAATTAGTAGTAGGCACCATTGTATGATCAACAATAAGCATATGAAACTATTGAGTGCAATAACATGGTTGGGAACCCCACACATGCTATGTGCAAACTAATGTTGTAGAGAAAGAGCATGTGGTTTCAATGACGATGCATAGTGGTGCTAAATAAGGGTTCCCATACCTGTAAATAATGAAAACATTGGCATCAATCGATAATCAAGGTGCTAATATAGGGTTCTCGTGTTGGTAATCACTACTACACAAATGGTGATCGACTTGGAGGGATTGGACCTATGACATAAACTAGGAATAGTGGCAGTTAATAATGCATAGGAAGATGCAGGGAAAAAGATATCTCTACATTCTAGTTAAAGAAGTGTAGCTAAAGTTTGGTAGATGTCACCAAAATACTTGTATCATGTGATTTCTCACACACATGTGCTCAATATCACCCATCAAGGGGTTGTGCAATCCTTGGTAACATATTTGAAATGGAAATTAAAACAACAACAAAAACAAATCTAACTATGAATTGACACTCTAAAACCAAGATGCAAACATAGATCACTAAGATAGAATACATAGAGGAAAAGAATGTGCTTTCATTACTATCACAAAGAATATTTACAAAGCCAATCCTTATTACAATTTATAGAGGATATGTGGCCTTCAATTATCACCCAATGGAATTTTCACGTGTCTCCTTTGTGACCTCCAATTTCTATCCAAACATCAAAGATGGATCTCCATAGCGATTGTAATACCCCGGCTTCAACCCCAATTGCATTAATTTATAAATGATGTAAATATTGTAATTAATCATGGTGTGGAGCTAAAGGGAAAAAGGCCCACCATTGATTTATCATTTTATGTTTCGGCGATTAAAATCGATGCCGATGGTATTTTGTGCTAACCGACACATTATAATTTTGGACATCATGTAAATATGCAATTTAATTAAATATCCACAACTAGCTATGTCAATGCAAAATTAAAAGAGATGGGGGCATGATTTACTAAGGATAAAAGGGGGGGGATGTTTAACCTTGAGCCAATGGGGAAAATCCAAGTGTCAAAAGGAGATCCCATTAGCTACCAACCACCTTTTCTTGTCTTATTCATCAATCAATTAAACTCTCCAAAAGTTGGTTGGGTAGTTATTTCCTTGGGGCTTGGGAGGTGTGGGTAGCCGTCAGTTCCGACAGGGCTGTCAGCCTTGACCACATGCTTGCCCAAGGGGAATGTTTTCTGGCCTATTACCCTCACGTGGAAGAGGGAAACGATAATACTCATGTGCAAGTAGTTTTTCATCACCCACTCATGTTCTCCATTTTCCTCACGCAGTGAAATCTGGGAGAGTTATTTTCCTCCACATTTTTTGGGTCTGCTGTGTTCTTCCTTCACAATTGAGGGCTCATGGGAATTTTTCTCACTCATCATTCATCCACATTGGGGCTCTCTAAAGCTGTTGCGATCTTCCTGTGCGTCGCATTCATGTTTCTCTGTTGTGTGTGTGGTTTCCCTCACGTGGGTAGCTGTTTTCCTCATTTTTCCCAAGCTGGAAATCATTTTTGGTAATGCCCAGCGAATGGGAGAAGAGACCCATGATTTATTAGGTGTTGTTGAGTCTGTTTTGGCCACGTTAGGGCCAAAACGTTCCTGGGAATCGAATTTCTATTAGGGGGTTGTTTTCACCCATCTTGGCAGTTCATTTGGTTACCAAAACTATTTTTGGTTCATACCCAGAAATTGCATCTTGCTGTGTAGTGCAACCCTGTGTTGGCTTGGCTGGGCAAGACCAAGAATCCATCTGTTAGTGGGATGACTATGTTTGGATGTGTTTATTGGCTTGAGTGTGGGTGTTTGGCATTGTTTTGTGTAAGTTTTTGTCTCCTAGTTCCCTGTGGAAATCATGCCCAGCTCGGGGGTGGCAGTGATGCTGAGAGAGTAAGGAGCACATTGGCCTATGGTTGGGTGGAACGTTGTAGCGACATAGCTAGTTGTGGGGAATATTCTTCATAAGATAAGTATCTATGTTTTAATCTATACATTTGTATTTGTTTAATGAAATATGATGAACATGTCTAATGTGTTGAATGCTTGAATGGATGTGTATGCTTCCGCTTTAAATTGCACTAGGTATCTATATATGTTATTAGTTCAATGCATTTTACTATGTGTTCATGGGACTAGTTTCCCAGAATAGCTAGCAACTATGTTAGTCGCGTCCTCTCTGCCGAGTAGAGGGGTGAGGATTTGACAATGGTGAAAGTGGAAAGTGTAGTATGGTATCCTTCAATTTATGGAGGAAATTTATCTAAGAGACAACGTGTTTTTAATGAAATTGGAGTTGTGTCGAATGGTGACCACGAGGGATTATTTTTAGTCACAAGAGTGGACAAGAGAAATATCTATATCTAATGTGTATGCTCTCCATATCCTTGATTTACTAGTGCATAAATTAGGGTTTTGGAAGCTAGATCTATTATTGGTTTCAGCCACACCAATTTTTGTGGACACTTTTGTCCCATACTTCATTAGGGAAGCGAGAATGAGAAATTTTAACTTAAAAATCACTTTTTGGGACTAGATTATGCCTTAGCCAATAGTAGCGATTAAGGTCATGATTTGCAAGGGAAAAGTATCAACCTTAATTACATGTTCAATCTCATAGTTTGACTTTCATCTTTTTAAGTAGTTTACCACTTCCTCGGTGTTATTCACCTGAATGGCACCTCTCCGTCCGAGTGCCGACATTCCTTATGTTGGCACACAAAAGGACATTTATGGATTGAGGGTTGCCTAAAACACTATAGATGGGCATATTATGAACTACATTTATCATCCATCCAGCTGGTTATTTTTACCTTTAAATATGTCAAGTGTTGCACGCGCCTCTTCTTATATGCAACTTGCGTACATACGCGCCTTTCATTAAAGCATGTCGTGTGTTGTACACAAGTATTGGTTATTGCATCTCGTATACATATTTGTACGTGGGTTCTCCTTAGAGAAAATCCCGTGTCATACGCGAATTTCCAGTATTAATACTCGCGTACACATTCCTTTGACATTAAAAATAATAAATCGCAATTATCTGAGATTTGTTAAGCCCTTAACTATAACTATCTTAACTGTCTCAACCTCCTCAACCCTCGAAACTACCTTATTTCACCAAGTATAAATAAAGGCCTTGGGGATGGTATTAATCAATGATACTTGGAGAGCAAATTTATGCTGGTGGAGTCTATTCAGAAGTCTTTGGAGCAGTGGAACTCAGAATCCTTTGGTTGCAGAGGAGTCCTTGTCTCAGGCGTTGGGTTGTAATCTGAACTCATTCACTATTGTTAATAAAGAGAATCATTTTTCCATATGTGTCTTGAATATCTTTCATGTATCATGGTTTGATGAATACTTATGATTAAGCACTCTGTATATGATTTATCTGACCTATTTTATATACATGTATTATCTTGCACTTGGAGGATTTGCTCTTGATAGGTGAAGGAGAAGCATCCCAGAAGGCTTTGGAGGAGAAGCAGAGCGGAAGAGGACAAAGACAGGATCAACCGTCGTATATCGGGTGAGTCTTTTCTATCCTCCTGTTTCCTTTTCTGTCCTCTAAGGTCGATTGCCTGCAAGTTTTATGAGTATGTTGGTAACCCCAGACCTTCGGTTATAAGGTGTTTATTCCTGTACAACACTTGGGTCATATGGATGGAATGAGGTCGAAAATGGTATTTATAATACCGATTATGACGTGTAATTATAATGAAACCGATGACAAGGTAGGTGAGCAAATTTTGGTTGTTAACATGTATTACTTCTCATTTTGTTGGCACATCCATTGCTATGGATTTGTGATGTTGATGTCTTGGTGATAGGTGGATGTGAGAAGGTATTGATGGTTTTTGTGTTGGTGGTGGGATTGAAGGGAGAATCAATGCCATATTTTTTATTATGAAACCCTTATTTATTTGTAGTGATAGAGTTCATCCATTGGTTGTTGTGGATTCCAAACCACCTCCTTTTCATTCTTGAATTATTATGCCAATATCTTGATGTGAAGGTGTTGGAGTAAGAAGTGATATCGATGAGGTTTTTTTTTCTTGTTGTTTTAGTCATGAGATCCCTTGTTTTTGCATATACTAATGTGAATGGTTTTGGCTTTATCTTTTTGGATCACCCATTTTTATGAATTTGTGGTTATATGATCTTGGTGGTTGTGGTGTTGTTGTTAGACATGGGGAAGAGGTGTGATGAGTTATTGGCAATTGTTTGTGGTTATATATGAGAGATTGGTTGTTTAGGGTGGTGGTGGGAAACTTTATTTGTTACTTGTAAAATGTTCATGCTAATTTTACCTATGACTTGGGGTCATGGTGTTCAAATTTTTTCGTGTGTTTCCTACATTATTCTTTTGAATTTACTTATACTCAAATTTGGTTTCTTGATGATGCAAACCCAACAATCCTTGAAATTTTCCTTTCATTGCACTTGATATCTTGGTTTTGAATTTGCATATGATGTAGTGAGACAACACCTCCCTACAAGTCAAAGTAAGAAAACAAAAAAACAAGGACACTTGGATTTAATAAATCTCTATATTATTAATCCATCACACATAATAATAAGTAAAAAAATTAATTGTACATAAATGAACCATAGTATTGAGCCTTAAATACAATAATCTTGGACCTTAATTACAATAACTTGAAGAGACTTAAGTTTTCTTTGGATTCTAATTGATCAACAGAACTACATCCACTCTTACACAACTACAATTCAACATGCAAAATATTTCCACCAACTACAACTTGAAGGCTACCCTAAGCCACCACAATAGAACTCATCGACACCTCTATCCACTACAAAAACTAATAAATGAATCTTTATATAGAATCCAAAGGTGTCTTTATCATTCATGGGTAGATATTTTTAAACACTTGGAAGTTGAATAGTTCCAAACATTCAAATGCCATTGGTTTTCCTTCAAGAAGATTAAAACCATTTTAGTCACATTATTTCATATTATCAATAATTATATCAACACCATTAATTATTCAATTTAAACCATAGTTTTTACTTCTAAGTTCTAATCCATCACTTACTTTGTTGGGTGCATTATCTACTTCTTTAAAAATAATGTTTGTATTCATTTGTTTCCTAAGGGAAATAAGTTCTTTACAAATATATAATGCAACTAGAGGTACATTTATAAGAACTACTCCCAAATATGGATTAGAATATCATTGTTATCTCTTCCATGGTCAAGCATTTCTTCTGCAACCACTTCTATAGTAGTCTCTTTTGTAACTAACACTGTCAAAGGTTCTATCTTATTTCATGTTATTACTATATCAACTTCTCTAACAACATAAATTATATGAATTATTATATAATTAACAACTAAACCACTAAAATAAAATGAGATGTGAAGGGCACCTGGATCCATTAGGGATTATCTTTCATTAGACCCATTTGGTTGGAAATTTTTAGCATCTTTCTCAAGAGGTAAGATAACAAAAAGTGTTGATTGGGAATCTTTCATTTCCCCTTGCTTATTCTAACATCCACAACATTTATTTTAATAAATCAATTCAATACTATTCCATATCCACCGTACCTTTTAATATGTCTTCCATTCCTTATTAATATGTTATGTTCCATGTGGTTATATTACCTCCTTTTCTTTTACCCCGTTGGTTCTTAATCCATTACACTACCCATTAATCCCACTCAATGGTGTTCATTTTTACCCAAACCTCCCTTTTATACAACATTCCAAATTCTTGTTGAAGATCCTACACAAGTATAGAATTATCCTCATTGTCAAATTTTCCTTTTGTTGTCTCATTCATGGTCACATCCTCCACTTTGTCTACTATTTTTTTGCAGACACACTGCCACATAAAACATCACCAGAATCAATACCTCGCATATGTTTCTCTTTTAAAAGTGTTACTACTATAACACCCATGTCCATCTCTTTAAATTATCCATCCCACTACCCCATCAGTTCATGCTACTCCACTTCCTTCACATATGCCAACATTAGACTTACCATCATTCAATTAGCCTTCTATAATTTTGTATTCAATGGATGTAAGTTAAACTTCATCCCATATTTTTCAATCTAGTAGGTATTTCTCCTCCCATCATGGATAAATATTCTATCAAAATTCCATAGCATTCCCATCAAAACATCACAAGCATCCATTGAAAACACATCAAATATAATTTTATCTCTATCACCCCCATTATTAAAATTAATTTAACAGTAGTCCCTCACAATGATTATATGCCCATTTTGTAAACGACATTCTACATGCTTCTAGAGGAGGTTTACAATTTAATTTAACTTATGAACAAATTCATTTGATAAGAAATTTTATGAACTAGTACCATCAATTATTAAAATAAAACATTTAAGTTCTATTTTAGATTTGATTCTAAACTGTTCTTTTTTTTTATTTTGATTTTGTATCAACCTTTTTCTTAGGCTACAACCAATTTTTCAGCATCATCAAATTTTCTCCCTACTTTGCCCTCAATTCCACCACCTCACTTGTTATTTTCATTGGTTTTTCTTCAACAATATGACGTCTACCCTCTTATCTTCTTCCATCCTTCAAAATTTATGGGCATTCAAGTGCCATATGGTGTCATGTTCCCTCAAATTGACCATTAAAAGTGTTGACCATGCTAAGTTCCTAGGGGCTCAAGTTGTTATCAATTATTCCTCCTAGGATAAATTTTTACTAATAATTGTTCTAAGGCATGTATTTAATTTTATTTCAGCAATTTTATTTATTATGCACAATAATGATGTGGAATTAAGGCTTCCATGTCAGAGGGTGTATTGGGGAAAGCTAGTCAACTTTCCTTGGTAAAAATAAGAAAGTCCATGACAAAAGCAAGTAAGAGAATAAAGGGAAGTTTCCTAAAAGCAAAAAAAGTAGACAAAGGTAAAATCAATATAGTGTTTCAAAGGGGAGGGTGCAGTTTCCTCTTATGGAGCTCAGAAAAGCTGTAAGAGAAAAGCAGGAAAGTTTTTTAAGGAAAGAAAGAGTTTCCTTATGACCCAGGAAAAGCATAAAGCTGTCATAACTCAAAAGAGGCAGATTTTGACTAAGGGAGGGTGTAGTTTCTAATTGTGAAGGATGATTTGGAATTGGAAACAATTCCACATGTTCCTACTTGCCTAATTTCCCAAAGGGGGCGCTTTTGTGGCTAGGGTTAAGTCACCCATGTGGTTGACTTGCTCTCACAGGTCACCATTGGCCTCAACTTACTAAGCAGGTCATCCATAAGTCTATAAAAGATAAATCCAAACCCATTGC
Source organism: Pseudotsuga menziesii (assembly GCA_001517045.1). Classification (NCBI taxonomy): domain Eukaryota; kingdom Viridiplantae; phylum Streptophyta; class Pinopsida; order Pinales; family Pinaceae; genus Pseudotsuga; species Pseudotsuga menziesii. The sequence continues at coordinate 68,515 of LPNX010975914.1, read as the reverse complement.
TTCAGTTTGGTTGATTATTTGATTGTTGAATGCTTATGTGAGCATTACTTCTGAGTGTTGTGCCTCAGACTACTGGGAGATGAGCCCCAGCCTTCCATTCCCATCTCCTTCCATCCCCTTCTCTTCCATTGCAGGTGTGGAGCACTAGATTGTAGAAATTGAAGGATAATTAGAGTTATTTTCATCCTCCATCAAATTCAGGTCGAGCTCCATTGAAGCCCATGCTTCACCTATGCTCACAGCCCCTTGCTGGTCATGATTCGGGCCTCCTACCCCTTAATTTTGGAAGCATCTTTGTAATGGTTAGTCAATAATGTAATTTCTGTTATGTAGTGTCATTATGTTCTGAACATTCCATTTATCAGGTCCAAATATCTCAGACCCTAAAGAATATTATCTCATTTTCATTAAAAGGTCCCATTTTATCAGTGTATGGGGGGGATTGAGTGAATATGAGTGTTGTAATAAATATTTCATGATGGGTAAGTGATTGAAATAAGTATTTATTTTTATAGAGATAATATTTATCTCTTTTATAAATATCATGTTTTACAGAATTGGATTTAAGCTGATTTAATATCTTTTTTAAGACCCTAGCTAGATTACTAATTTTTAATAGCTAGTTTTACTAAAATTGATGCAATACAAACTCTGTAAACTCAAAATGAGATCTGTCAGTTCCTATAGGTCAGAAACATTCCCACCTTCCCATATAAATCTCCATAACCCTTTTTTTTTTTACCACCCTTTTTCATCCTCCTCTACGCAGGGTTTCTCTTGACCAAAATTGCCAGAAATCCCCAAATTCACCGAAAACACCTTAAAATTTACAGAACCTTAGAAAACTATCTAAATACATTTTTTATGTTACATTAGGGATGGAAAAAACCTCTACAAGTTTCCCAAAGCCTCTGGTTGAAACAAACCAAACTACTCTCCTTAGTTTCACGGTTTGGCTGCCTAGAAGCGTGGTAGTAGGTTTCCGCAGAGCGGAATCTGAAACCTAAACAGAACCAGATATAAATGTGTTAGGCGAGAGGAAATTACATGTATGAAATATCTTTGTTTTCTTCCCACTAATCACTCTTGTCCTCTGCAAAATTTCCTAGAAGAACCCCTTGTTTTACCCAATCCGAGAAGACTCTGTGTGAACCAATTAAAATTTCAGAATTGTTTAAGTAAAATTACAGAATTAAAGTGTTCAGGTCTACACACCAGACTTAGGACATTAAAGTGGTATCAGAGCACTTTCCTTGGCTCATCTTGTGGAAAGTAACTCTTAGTGGAAAAGTAGCTTAGCAATATCTTCAAGTTGTAGTTGTGGAATTAGTTCCAGTCATGGAAGATTTATACTTTGATTTGTATGAGGAAGGAGAGCATTCAAAATTGGATGATAGAGAAGATTTACGAATTTTGATGCAAAGAACATTGAAAGGGCTGAAATATGTATCTCAAAGCATCATCTAGTCAGATCAAGAGACTAGAGAATTCCTTGCCAAGTTGTTGGCAAGCAAACATGGAGAAGGGAGTAGTAGTGTCTCTCAGCATGAAGGAAATAAAGTTGGAGAGTCTATGTTTTCAAAAACATTAATACATGTAGGTTCTCTAAATACAAATAATCCATCAAGAAAGGAACTAAGGTATTCCCCTTCTCAAAGTAAAGGGGAAGAAAAGAGGACCAAAAGTGAAGATTCATTAGAGCCCTCTGCACATGGTTTCTTTGAGAAATTATTTGGGTTTTCCTGAAAGAGAGATCAGCATATTTGAAGAATCCATGAGGATGATGAATCACCAAATCCTCCATCAGAAAGAGATGAAGAAGATCCATGCACAACTAAATATCCAATAGCCCAACATCTAGTTGTTGGTAACGTGGAAGGTGAGATGAATCCAAATTTCTTTGTGGTTGATTTCAAGATAAGTGTAGAAGAGATGGGGCAGATTGATGATGGTGAGACATCTTTTGGATCTGATCCAAAAGATAAACATGATTCAGATTTACAGTCACCCCTTGAGCCTCACAAGGAAGCACAAATTGAGCACATCTCAGTAGGGTGTGAAGCAGAGAAATGGGTGGGTGAACAAGCCATCATAATTCCACCACATAAGGAGGAGAACATCACACATGGCAAGTTAGTAAATTCTGATTTTTATGTGTCATTTTGAAAATATGATATGGAAGCCACTTCCAGTGAAGAGTTCAGAATGGTTGAGCCCCCTAGTGATGAGGTTCAGAATTCTAGTGTAAAAAATGAATGCAGTATGAAGGATGAAACTTTGGGAGAATATCTTTCTAGTGCACCAAGGATGAATTAGCACTTAAGTTGCATCAAAAATTATGTTGTTGAGGAATTAAAATATTAATATATTGCAGAAACAACATATGGATCAGATTTCAAAACCTCGAGTGCACTGCATGAAATTGATCTGGTGGTGGAAAATGAAGAGGAGGAACATCTACAAGAACCTCATCTTCTTGCAGGGTCATTGAAGATGGATGAACAGAAGATCCAAGAGGCCCTGAAAATTGTCCATGACACTCATGGTTCAGTGTCAAAGATGTGTTGGGAAGATTTTTTAATGGAAGACCAATCTTCCTTTGAAGCCATGGAGAATATCCAAAAAGCAATGTCCACAATCAAAGGTAATTTCTCATAATTGCTTTCATAGAAAAATGGCATGTTTGAGCTTATTGAGTTATTGCAGGAAGCATCACTGCATGATGAAGAAAATATTTGCATATATGAAGAAGAGAACTACAAGCTCAAAGGTAATTTGTTGGCCACCCAATGTTCTTTGAGATACACTCAAAGTGCCCTCTTAGAATCACAAATGAAGATAGAACAATTCCAACAAGAGTGGAAAGAGTTGACTGAATCCTCAATATTTCCTGAGAGTCGTCAATTTTGGGTAAATGGCATGAAAAAATACATGGAGGGACCTCATGAGAGGGTGGACCATGAGGATAATTCTATTTGGTATGTGCTTAAAGAGTGTGCAGAACAGTTTTATTAGAACCAAGCACTTGATTTCTTTCCAAGGAAACTTGAGTTGTTCCTTGAAGACAATCACTCTCTTATGGAAGAGTGGGATGAGAGCACCCAATTTGGGCTAGACAATAATGAAAAAGTTTCAGCCATAAGTTTTATTACTGAAGGTTGCAAACATGCAAAGAAGGTTCACAGTTCTTTCCCACATGTCCTAGATTTAGAAACACCAATGGGGAATGAACAATGGGTGAAGAAATTTTTCTTGTTTGTGTCGCATGCACAACAGGGGGATCATGATTTGTCCCCATGGGAGATAGATCCTATTGCATAAGATATGGATGATTATAGATCATATAAATCAGCAATAAATATCTTTGATTCATCCACTGGATGGTTGGATAGAGGAATCACTGAAGAGGAAAATATGGAAGGTAAAAGTTGTATGTCTTGTTGCAAGAAAATTGTTTTTAATAGTGCTGATTTTTCTATGATTTACAAGCAGCAGAAAAGGCATGTGTGTGCAGCCACTTTTGACAAGAAGGCATCATATCTACACATACTTTCAATGTGTAGGTCAATTGATCGATTTTTGCACCCTTGGATCAATGGCAGAGAGTTGAGCCATTGGATGAAGAGGGGAGCACTTGTTGAGTTCCATAGAGACATATTTGGAATGAAGACCTTGGGAGGAAATTTTTTTTATTTCTGCGATAATTTTTCTATTGTGACTAGCATTGTCTTGACATGTGAACAGCAACAAAGACTTATTTTGCAGCTATTATATATGATCCAGGAGGATCCAAGAACGCAAAAAATTTTAAGTCCTCCAATCTCAGCAAAACTAGCACCAGATTGAAGGGCTCGACGAGATGATTCCAACGGCGTTCGTTTCACCTCAAACGGACTCTGTATGAAAAAGTTATCATGTTCTGTTGTATTAATGAAACAGGCAAATTTGGCAAAATGGGGGTGCCATGTGGCACCACTGGCAGGGTGACACATGGCATCCATACAATATGGATGAGTTGACATGGCATGTATGTACGGACCAATGGATATTGAACATGTGGTAGTACGGGCAGTGACTTGGCAGTTGACTGGACGTCGACTGGGCATAAGGTGGACCAATCCCAGGCCGCCACGTGGCAGCACGGGATTGGCCAATAAATCTAATACAAAATTATGGCCTCCGCGGGGTTCGACCCCATGACCTCTGCAAAGAATGCTAAGCACCTTCGCCACTCGGGCTACATGTGGTTCTTGGTATGCATATGCAATAAAATTTATTTAAGGTTGGGTTAAAGTTTATATTGGCACAAAAAGGGGTCAAGGCTAGCCCCGACCCCTAGTTCTCCCCTTCGGGAATGACCAGGAGCTCCGACCGAAATGATTACGCACCAACAACGCCAACAGTTCCATTGCATATGGAGCCCATGGAGCTCGCGTAAATTTAGTGCACATGCCATATTTCCAACTATATAAAAGTGGGTTGAAACAACAAATTGGTTTGTAAATAAATTATTTGTTATGTGGGTTGTTCTCCATAGTTTCGGTTGGGTAGGTTATAACAAGGGCTAATATAATATGCTATAGTTGGTAAATTTCCAACTAAAAACTTTTAATAAAAAGCCCAACCACATGAGAACCAACTTAGGAGTTGTAACTCCATGCCCATTGAGGCAAATTTGTTGTAACCAAAGAGAACATGAGGAAAATGTGAAGAGGGACAAGCCAAACTATATAAACCCCCTTGATTTCCATTGCCACTCATGCTTTGGAGTGGAGACTTTGTAGCTAAAGGAGAGAAGGGAGATTGTGTAGCTCTGCAGGAGGAAGGTACGAGTGTTTATACTCGTTTTACACAGTCTTCAGGTTTCAGAGTTGCTAGAAGCAATCTTGTTGTGTTTTGGGCAGTGGTTCTCTTCCTGACCATTGTCGCCAAGGTATCATTGTATCATTGCCATGTATTTTTCCTTATGCTGAGATTAAAGATCGGCCCCCCTATTGAGAAGCAGGCCCGGAGATGTAGTCCATCCTAGACAAACTCCGTTATCAACTTGTTGTCTTTATGTGCGTATTGTCTATGCTGTTTGGTTCTCTTCTTATGGATTTGTGAGCTTCATTCATGCTCTTTATGCAATTCATGTTAAAATCATAGAGTAGCAAAGATCTTGTTTTTGGATCAATATACCTCCCATACACATGCACATGAGGTGCATTCTGATTTGCATGTGCTTGAGGAGTTTGAGGTCAAGCAATATGACGATCAAGCACTTGCATGGTTCCTAAGAGATTATGAGTTGCCTCTAGGAAAATGTTGTACAATTTTGGAGGAGGCACATGATCACACTGTCACTCAGAAAACTAACGAAGGAATTTGTGGATCCATTATCTTGATTGATGAGCATTGTAGGGATTTGGCTCACAATTCTTCACCCCACACTTCTATTTCAGCCACATCATGTGGGGATGAAAATTGGGTGAAAGAATTTTTTCTGTTGATGCCACAAGAGGAGCTTGATACTTTCACTCTTCCAGTTGAGGTATTGATGGTCAAATCATGCAGTTTGACAAGTGCATTAGTAGTAGCTGAATTATTCCCACCCAAATCATTTAGCATGAAATTTTGTCCGTTCATTGATTGGGTGGCTAGACACATGATTGAGATGTGTGCACTGGAGGGTAAAAATTTTGCTTGCATCAATGGAGAGACATTGGACACATAAAAGAAATTATATGAGAAATGGAATGAGCATGTATGGTTTCTATATGATGCTCTCAGTATACATGGAGGGACATGGGATAACCTCTTGTGTATTCATAACAACAGTGACATGAGTTCCAATGCTATCTTGCACATGGATTTTCATACTTTAGAGAGCCTCAAGATGATTTGGTCCCGCATTAAGGAATTCGATGTCTGGTGGGAGAGTTTAAAAAATGTTCAGTTTGGCATGGGGAGAGATGAGCTCCCATTATGGTGGTATGATTTTCATAACCTCATTTTCCTCCTCTACAATGATAAAATTTTGTTGTTTTTATTAATGGGTGGAAGGAGGCAGATAAAACCATGGGATCCAGGCATTCTTAGGAATGACAGAGTACAAAAGGTGGTAGAAAAATTTGGGTCATTACAGAGGAGGCAATGAGATCCAGGAATTCTACTCAGTTACTTTAACTGGATTGAAAATTTTGCTAAAGGAAGTGGCATCAGAAAAATGGCAATGATCAGAGTGGTGCAGCAAAAACATGGTGGAAAAATTTGCAACACTCTGTGGTGCTTCTGCTTGAGGACAAGCATATTTGGGAGGGGATGATTGTCATGTTCCCTCAAATTGACCATTAAAAGTGTTGACCATGCTAAGTTCCTAGGGGCTCAAGTTGTTATTTATAATTATTCCTCCTAGGATAAATTTTTACTAATAATTGTTCTAAGGCATGTATTTAATTTTATTTCAGCAATTTTATTTGTTATGCACAATAATGATGTGGAATTAAGGCTGCCATGTCAGGAGGGTGCATTAGGGAAAGCTAGTCAACTTTCCTTGGTAAAAATAAGAAAGTCCATGACAAAAGCAAGCAAGAGAATAAAGGGAAATTTCCTAAAAGTAGAAAAAGCATATAGAGGTAAAAGCAGGAAAGTATTTCAAAGGGCAGAGTGTAGTTTCCTCTTATGGAGCTCAGAAAATCTGTAAGAGAAAAGCAAGAAAGTTTTTAAAGGAAAGAAAGAGTTTCCTTATGACCCAGGAAAAGCAGAAAGTTGTCATAACTCAAAAGAGGCAGCTTTTGACTAAGGGAGGGTGCAGTTTCTAATTGTGAAGGATGATTTGGAATTGGAAACAATTCCACATGGTCCTACTTGCCTAATTTCCCAAAGAGGGTGCTTTTGTGGCTAGGGTTAGGTCACTCATAAGGTTGACTTGCTCTCACAGGTCACCATTGGCCTCAACTTACTAAGCAGGTCATCCATAAGTCCATAAAAGATAAATTTGAACCCATTGCATCAGTTTGGTTGATGATTTGATTGTTGAATGCTTATGTGAGCATTAATTCTGAGTGGTGTGCCTCAGACTACTGGGAGATGAGCCCCAGCCTTCCATTGCCCTCCCTAATTCCATCCCCTTCTCTTCCATTGCAGGTGTGGAGTGCTAGATTGAATACATTGAAAGATAATCAGAGTTATTTTCATCCTCCATCAAGTTCAGTTCGATCTCCAGTGAAGCCCATGCTTCACCTATGCTCACAGCCCCTTGCTGGTCATGATTCGGGCCTCCTGCCCCTTAATTTTGGAAGCATCTTTGTAATGGTTAGTAAATAATGTGATTTCTATTATGTAGTGTCATTATATTATGAATATTTTATTTATCAGGTCTATATATCTTATACCCTAAAGAATATTATCTCAGTTTCATAAAAAGGTCCCATTTTATCAGTGTATGGGGGGGATTGAGTGAATATGAGTGTTGTAATAAATAATTCATGATGGGGAAGTGATTGAAATAAGTATTTATGTTCATATGGATCATATTTATCTTTTTTATGAATCTCATGTTTTACAGAATTGGATTTAATCTGATTTAATAACTTTTTTAAGACCCTAGCTAGATTACTAGTTTTTAATAACTAGTTTTACTAAAATTGATGCAAAACAGGATCTGTAAACTCAAACTGAGATCTATCAGTTCCTATGTGTCTGTAACAGTCCTACCTTACCATATCAATCTCCAGAACCCTTTTTTGTTTTGTTTGTACCACCCTTTTGCATCCTCCTCTACGCAGGGTTTCTCTTGACCAAAATTGCCAGAAATCCCCAAATTCACCCAAAACACCTTAAACTTTCCAGAACCTTAGAAAAATATATAAATAAATTTTTTATGTTACATTAAGGATGGAAAAAACCTCTGCAATTTTTCCGAAGCCTCTGGTTTAAACAGACCGAACTACTCTCCTTAGTTTCACGGTTTAGCTGCCTAGAAGCATGGTAGTAGGTTTCCACGGAGTGGAATCTGAAACCTAAATGGAACCAAATATAAATGTCTTAGGGGAGAGGACATTACATTTCTGAATTCTCTTTTTTTTCTTCCCACTGATCACTCTTGTCCTCTGCAAAATTTCCCAGAAGAACCCCTTGTTTTACCCAATCCGAGAAGGCTCTGTGTGAACCAATTAAGATTTCAGAATTGTTTAAGTAAAATTACAGAATTAAAGTGTTCAGGTCTGCACACCAGACTTAGGACATTACATATGGCCTTGCATTTCACATTTATAGAAAACTCCAAGTTTTCTTCCTCTACCTCTACCCCTCACTAATTGACCTCCTCTCTTCTCAACATTAAATCCTCTTCCAATATCTTGATCCATAGTGTCAAATTTTTCTTCTCTTCCACTCATTTTTATTTTTGTTTTCCTCTTCCATATATTAAATTTTTTCTTGTGGTCTATTATTTCCTCTAAAATTTCTCCTTGATCCTCAAAGCTACTTGATAAACCTCCAGCACAAAAACCAAAAAATCAAAGTATCACTCATAATGAATGGAATAACTTAGACCATTCATGCTTGCAATGGATTTTGAACTCCCCTCAATATACCTAGACCTTTATATAAACTCTGGAGAAATCCTCTATGTACTACTTTATTTACATCTTCAATTACTTGAAATCATGCAATCTTCTCAACATATTTAAAGAATAATACACATGAAAAAAATATTCTTCAACTCTGACACCATGCTACCCCACGTTTTAATATTCTCTCTTCCATAACTTTCTTTATTCAACTTCAAATTATCCCATCATAAATAAACATGACTTTTTAATTTCATATTGGAGAACCTACCCCCCTAGGATCTCTAATCTTCTCACATTCAAAGAGATTTTCCATTTCTTCTATTCAATCTATCAATTCCTTGGGATTTTAACTTGTTCAATATACAAGATTATCAATTTTGGGTTTACCTCTAATATCACTAATTAATCTAATCATTCTCTCTTCCATTGTCATGTGCTCTTCTATTTATTCTCTTGTAGCCATTATTCTCTTATAGGCTTTGATTCCACTTCATCATCACTAATTTATTGTAACACATGTGCAAAACCTCTCTTATAGCATGCCTCCATGTCATTTATTTCAACCTTTACCTCTTTCTCTATATTCCATCATTATGACTCTATTTTGGGATCTCTTCTTATGTGCTTCCCTCTTCACCAACATTCAAAAATTGTTGGATTGAGACTAAGGTCTCTTTTTCCTTCCACTACAAGCTCAACTTTCTTTGAATACCACTTGATGCCATGAGATAGTTCCTTCCTGCAATTTAGAATAATGAAGCAAAACAAAGCCACTCGACTTTCATAAATCTCTATAATATGGATCCATAACACATAACAATAATCAAACAAAATTAATTATGCATAAATGAACCACAACATAACTTTGTAATTTTTTATTAATGTAACTTTCCAAACTCTTGGGCCTTCATTACAATAATTTGGGCCTTCATTACAATAATTTGAAGAGACCTATGTTGTCTAGCTTCTACTCAATCAATGCTACTATAACCACTCTTCATGTAGATACAATTCACTATGAAAAATATTTCCACCAACTACCACTCAAAAGATTAACCTTGGACTATTGCAATAGATCTTACCAACACCTCTATACACGACTACAAACAATAAATCAAGCTTTCAATAGAGGCCAAAGTTGTCTTTCTCATTCACGAGCATATAGTTTTGTACACAAAACATGGAAGTAGAATAGATCTAACCATTCAACTACCATTGGTTTGTATTCAATATTATTAAAATTATTGTAGTTATATTGTCTCCTATTCCCCATAATTATCTCAGCATCATTAATTATCCACTTTAAACCATAATTCTTATTGCTAAGCTCTAGCTACATAAATTACTTTCCCGGGTCCGTTATCCATTCCTTTAACAAAATGATGTTTTTCTTTGTTTATTACTAGAAGGAAATGATTTCTTTATGAATATATCATGCCATTAGAGGTACACTTGTAGAAAGAATGATTCTCAAATGTCTACTAGAATGTAGTTTTTATATCGTCTACAATCAAGCATTTCCTCTACAACTACTTTTGTAGGAGCCTCTTTCATAACCAAGACTATGAGATATTCTCTGTTCTTCCATGGTATTGATGCAACAAAATAAATCTATGAATTATAATGGAGGTAGTACATAGACCACTAAAATCTAATGATATGTATTGGATATCTAGCTAGACCAATAATGTTGCTCCATCAATTGAATTGTTGAGTGGAAAATTATTTAGGCGGTATTCTTATGTATCACTAATATGTTTTCTTGGGGTTTCTATTACGTTTCCATGATTATCACTAAAGGTATGTATGTACCTTACAATTCATCATATAACACTGTACTTTTTCTAGGTTCATAGGTCATATACAATATATCATATTTGATGTTTTCAAATTCTAACTTGTACAAGTTTGAGTTGCTTAGGGAACTAATCCATTCTATATGTACCTTTTATGTTTAAACAAAATTGTTTGGATATCCAATTATTGGTTTATTATATAAAGAGGAAAGAAATGAATACTACCATTTTGTTCTTCTATATTGTATTTAGCTTAATAATATTTTTCCATTTAACATGCTTGATGCGGAAATTAGTTCCAACCAACCTCTGTTGTTTAAAATAAAGGTTTTAGAAAATTAGAGTATCGATTTGATATGTAACCAGGTATAAATAGAGACAATGGTTTTCTTATTCGCTCTCTTTATCATTTCAAGTTTCTTAGCATTCAATGTACTTATCCTAGAAATCACTTCCAAACTATTATATATGGTTTGATAGTTAGATAATTTGACTTGTATTCATGCTTCCATATTGATATAACTTTTTTTCCATCTCTATTTATGCTAGGGGATTTACTCTATTGATTGATTGCTTGAGTGTTTTTTTTATTTCCTCAAGGTTTCTTTGTTGTTATTTCCTCTTATCATGTTCATGTTTAGAAAGGTAATTCATTGTCCTTCTATATTTATTGTTTAAAATAAACTAGTTTGGAATTTGAAGGATTTCTTTGTTATTTGAGAAGCAACAAATAATCATCATGGGGTTTTGTTTCTAGGATTAATTATTCAAATTTTTTTTCATGTAAAGAAACTAACTTTCAAGTCAATTCTAATTTACTATAAATGGACTAATTGCAAGAATGATTGAATTGTATGGTTCTTTTCATTTGAAGGCAAGATTAGTTATTGATATTTTTTTTTTCTAGAAAATTTAACTATTCTTTCGTGATATTTTTAACAAACAAATATAGAAGCTAAATGGGTCACTACTATAGTTAGAAATCCATATAAGAGAAGAATAATTTATTAGAGTAATATAATCTTCAATAACCTCACAAAAATATATCATAATATTATTCTTCCAATATTTTCCTACTACAATTTATACGATTATTTGACATGTTATGTATTTGTATATTGATACTACTATGCATGTGCAAGGTGTGCATGCCTGGCCAATACATGCACAGGGAGAACATGTACTATAACATACATCATCTTTCCTACAGCTAATTGCTAACTAAGACTAATAATCCTTCACGCAAACATAACAAGTATACATATATAATATAATTGATCTAACACTTACTCCCTTTTATGGTTTCATATCTTATCTTTGTGTTCTTATTAACTTAACTGGTTAAATAAGACAGGTACCTACTACCACTAACTCAATATCAGAAAGAACCCAACCCTAAACAATACTAACTATCATATCCTCCCATCATATACTACTTCCACATCCTCCCTACACTTCCTCCGCTAGTATAGATGTGGTGTCGGCTTCACCGACCTGGACCCACATAGAAACTGAGAGAGTTAGCACCGGCTAAACAACAGACCGAACCCCTCCTAGCAGGCATCTAACCATCATCATCCCATGTCTAGGGGAGCATGACTCAGCACAACCCTCCCACGACCTTAGGTATCATAAGAACCATATGGCGGGGAATACCTCCATCCCTCTCAACATACTCGGTTTATACCCTGTGCAAATCATATTATGATGTTATTTAGATTATCGGTTTGTGTCATCATATTATCATGTCCATTTCTAATATTTATTGCTTAATGGACACTTATTCCTCATATCATATCATGTACTAGCTGGCCATCTCATAGTCATTGTGTCCTACAAATTAGTGTTTTGAAACCATACATTTCTAACAATTATATCTATTTGATTAGCAGTTGATTCATGCCATCGAAAAAATTTCATTTCATCACATAACATCATTAAACAAATCACATCAAGGATTGGTATCCACGTACCATATCATATATATCATATTTCATAAAGGATAATAAGTAAACACGGCATGTCATTATGAAAGAAGGAATTCTCATGATAATTACAACATCCAAATCACATAATCATAGTAAAATTTCATAAGAATGGTAACATCATCAAATCATACTCATAGTATCAGCATAAGCATAGTAACATCATTAGTATAGTACTAACATATAATCAGGTCTAATGTTCCAAAATATAGTTTACTCGGTCTAGTCGAGTCTAACAAATAATAAGCAAAATAAAGTGTAGCGTGTAGGTCGGTAAACATGCCTAGTCAAAATATGGGGCATTACATACACCCACCATTCGGGAAACTTTGTCCCTAAGTTATGGTCAAAATAATAAGGGAAAATATTGATGCATAGTCTATGCATCCTCCTAGGTATTAGATCGTGGTATATACCTGTCCTACTGGACCTAACTTGGTCCACGTGGTGACTACGGAGCTATCGAATCCTATGATCGAGTATACGTGATGGTTTAACCGTAAAGGTTCCCTTGTCCAAGACTAGTGGATTGTACTACAATGGATTGATGTTCTGCTTGGTTGCTATGAACTTCTGAATGAATCCGATGATTGTTACTTAAACAATGCATGGGTTCTTTTCCCTCCCCCTTCCTGCTGTCAGTCTGACCTTTAAGGAAATTATGCTATAAATGAGGCCCCTTGCATCCCCAACAAGATATATTGGGTGGTGATTTCATGCTGCCAAGAGGAGTCCTCTAGGATGAGTTCCTTCCCTGTAATCCTCTAAAACCTCTCATTCCTTGATCATAGCTGCCACGTGTTTGAAAAAGACTCTCCTGGGTTGCAGATGATTCTTGCAACACTGAGTGAGCTTAAGTGTTACCCCTCGGGGTGAACCTGTTATCATAAGGAGGAGGTCTATATTTTCATCCCCTGAAGTATGGTCATTGGGCCTTCCCTAGAACATATGGATTGGACCCTATCAATTTTCTACCTCCTCTCGCTTCTTACATATCCTCCGCATAATGAGCATACTTAAATTCCATAGCAACTAAATTTGGATTCCACATCCGTACTGCAACCCTGATCTTGTAGTTGACTCCATACAAAAAAAAGTTCTACTTGGCGATCATCTGAGTCCAAGTAAGGAATGTATTTCACTAGTTCCATGAACCTAGCTTCATACTCTTCCACA
>LPNX010975914.1:0-47500 GCA_001517045.1 Pseudotsuga menziesii | reverse complement strand
CTAGTGCACAAACATTAAGGAAATTTCAAGGAGGTGGTTAGGTGGTTTTTCAGAGGTTCAAATGGTGGTATAAGAAACACTTATCATACACTAAAATGGATAGATGTGAGACACATGTTCGAATGAACCCATGATGCATTAAAGAAAAAGGTCAATTTGGAAGTGGCGATATGTGGATTTTAGAGCCCTAAAGTATGGTTTTGGGAACCACAATTTGAACTCCAGAATTTATAATGAAACAACATGTGTAAGGGAATTTTAAAGTTTTCAAGGATGAAATTCATGTTAAAATCCTACAGGATCAACCTTTAAAATATCTAAATGTGTGCCTCCTGTCCATTGGAACCCAATAAAAGATAAATTAAAAGGGTACTTTTCAATAGTGGTGGTAAGTGGTTTAGGAGGCTAACGAAGTGGTATTGGAAACCACTTATCAAGCTCTGAGATGGTTGTGTGATTGCCACGTGTATTGGTGGATTCAAATTTAGGACGAAAAGGTGGGTTTTAAAGTTTGAATAGGCTCAATCCAAAAAAGGATAGATGAATTCCATGTGTCTAGTGGAACCCACTACATAGGAAATAAAAACGTGGTTTTCAACATTGGCAGTAAGTGATTTTGGATCCATCATTTTTGGTTTTGGAAATTGCATTTCAAGGTCCAAAACAATGAGAGTGTTCCATGTGTAAAGATGTGTTTTGGAATTTTTGATGGCAAGGGTCATGATAAAGGTCAACTAATTAAACACCTAAAATTGTCTAGGCCATTGATATAGATTGCACATGGGGAAACATGTGCACTAGGGATTGGACAATAGATATGGAAATCCCCCAAGTCACATCAACCTCAAGAATTGTTTTCAGTAGATAATCCAATATAGGGCCAAAGTGACATGATAAGGGGACTTCATGGAGTCCAAAAAAGATTACATGGTGGATGCATGTGATGACATCTATGACCCTACTTCCACAATAGTAGTTGCATATCATGCCACATGAGTAGATGGAAAGGATTAAAAAAAGTTAAAACACCAAACTTTGTTTTTGTCATAACAAGAATATATGCATCCAAAATTGGATAAAATTTTAGGGGTAAGTATATAGTGAAGAGGACTACCAAAATTCCAAAGAGAGGTGTGGGCCTATTAATTTAAGCTCCATATTTCTAAAAATGAAACATTAGTGACTTTTGAAGACTCGTACCTCACGCTTTGATAGGGGAAATATTGAGGATGAAATTTGGATAGTGTATATGGTGTCTAGGTAGGGATATACTTAGTGGAGAATTTAGCCAAATTCCAAGGGGTTTGGAATAGAGATGTTAAAGTAGTCCAAAATCCGCTATTCCATGAGGCTTTTTCGCAATTTTTAAAAATTTGGAGGTAAAGTGACCTAAGAAGAACAAAATGGATTTTTTTTCCTTCTCAACAATTTGAACAACTTTTATGAAGTGAAGTTCCCTAATTTTTGTGTTTTTGAGATGTTCATTTTCACTAAAAAATTTAAGTTTGGAAGAGATACAAAAAAGACAATGTGGGCAATTTCATATTTATGCAAAAAAATATTGGAGCATCAAATTAATGATTTGGACATTGTTGAATACTCACAATTATATACTCCCTCAGTTCATAGTACAAAAAATTATGATTTATTCTTAGATTTTATTCTATAGGTTGTAGGAGCTCATCTCTAAGATTTAAAGTAGTTGTAGGAAAATTGTATAATTGGGAAAATTTACTAACTTTGGAGAGTTGAAAATTTCATCTCTAAGCTCATGACTAAGTATGATTATATTCATTTGAGATATAATCCATGGGAGAATAAATATAAATAATTTTATCATGAAGAAGTATTTCATATCTTTCCAAAATTGGGCAAAAAAAGGGCATACATTAGCTTTATTTGAAAGATGGTCAGGTAAGCTGTTTTTAGAATGCTTAAGAAAAAAATAGAATTATGGGAATGAGGTATATATAATAGCTTATTTGTATTAACACTTTGTAGATAGAGATTTACATCAAGGGAATTTGTGGATAAGAGTTCCAAATTAGTACTAAGGAGGAAAATGAAAGAAGGGAGTCCAAAAGGCCATGAAGAACTCAGAGGTCTAAATATTAGTCTTGTAAATGAAGAGACATAATCTATTGGGCACATAAGAAGTATTGAACCCAAGTTGGAGCTAATGGAAACAATGACTAGTTTTTAGATGGAAGTGTAGATATGTAAAGCTAAAAATGAAAGAATGATAACGGTTCTATAGAAAAAATATATTGAAAACTCATTTGATGAAAATATTAAATATGTTGCAAAGGAAAATGTAGATTAGATTAGGTTCATTTCATGAGAAATAAGGAAAATTGTATTCAAGGAGGAAAGCCCATGAATTATCCAGGCACTATAGAAGTTCTACTAGTAGTCAGAAGCATTACTACTCAACACCTAATGCAGCAAGGAAGTCATATACATATGAGGAATCAAGGAGTAGTCCAAAATTTCCCCCAATTATAAATCAAAAGAGAAGAAATGTACATAAAGAGTTGTAAGGGGAACTTAGAAATATTAAGCCGCCCAGTTTTGATGGTGAAAATGAGAAGGGGGAATATTTTGAAGCTTGGTTACTAAGGATGAGGAAGTATATTCAATTGCACAACTACTCACGTTAGATGGAAGTTAGAGTTTCCATTTACAATCTACAAGAAAATGCCTCAATTTGGTGGGAATAGTGTACATAAGTGAAGCACGTTAATTAGAAGAGGATTTCATGGAGAAAATTCAAGAAGTATTTCCAGTAAAAATACCTCTCACAACACTCTTATGACAATAATATGCAGGAATTAGTTAAACTTGAGTTAGTGGATCTATCCCTGTCCAAGAATATGAGAGAAACATTTTAGAATTACTGAGATATATTGACTTTATCAATGATCCAAATTTATATGATAACGAAATTAAAGAGCGCGCGCACACACACACACACACACACACACGTATTTATATATTGAAGAAACACAGTGATACTGTAAACTCATATTCTATTAAATGAATGAAATAAAACAAACTCCAAAACAAAAGTGGTTATAATGGTGGTAGCTATATATATGAGAAGCAATGTGGTGGTTAGGCTCATTCGTGACAATATTAATACAAAAGGAGGCTGAAAGGGCCTATTTATCATAAGTGTGAGGGAAAGAACCCTAAAAATCCAAAAAACTAACAATAGAAGATGAATAGTCATAAAGTCTGTGGCCCCATGGTGGTTAGTTAAACAGTCAAATTCTCGAGGTCATAACTTTTGCATACGATATATGTTTATGGTAGTCAATTGGAAATATCTATCCAAGGAGTAAAATAGTGGATCATGCCCCAACAATAGTATTAAACTATCATATGGCCTGTTGCATGCCCAAAAAACATCATTTAGGGCCTTAAAATGGCCTCAAAATTTTAGGAGCAACTTTGATGGCTTTGAATGGCAACCCTTGCTTTCAATTCCACATTCTTGACAAACTAAGCTGAGATTCAAGCTATGAATTCATCCTAATATTGAATCATGCGTATCTATGAAAAATGAAAATGAAAAAATACAACATAGCCAAGAAATTTACCAATGAAATGCAAAGGCCACCACTAAATTTTTCTTAGTATAATCCAAATCAAAAACATTGAAACTTTTATCCCATGGTGAAGGTATAACAAAAAAGGTATTTTCCATATCTATCTTCCTATATCAAGGGAATTTTAGGAATAATAGAGGAAATTGAGTCATCTAATGGGTCTACAAGAGGGCGATCAACTACATGTCAAAATATCATAAGAAAATTCCATAAACGCATGGAATTTTTTCTTGCTAAAGGGGGCTCATGTTCTTATGATGATGAGACCATAGGCGACATTGAGGTGCCTTTGATGTACAAACATCTAGTGAAATGATGGGTACCCAAGGATCTCCCCTTAATAAACTTTTTTTTTTTGTGAGGGAGAGGATATATCAGATTGTACCATCGTCATTACATGGTTTGGGGTTGTTTTGTATGGATGGCATAAAGGATGGTTACGACATATGTATTGAATTGATGGAGTATATCAAAACCCATTAATACAACTACAGATATTGGATGCAACTAGTCCAATATACATTAATTATGAGTAGATACCAAATCTCTGTGAATTATTTACAGGTACAATACAAACATCAAAATAAAGGAGCGACTATGTACATTGATGGAAGGCCAAAAGAAATAGGGCATATTGCAACATTATAAACAGTACATAACGTAGGTATACAAATAAGAAACACAATTGCATATTTGAGGGGTGTGAAGGAAACTGTGTTTTTGTATGTGCCATAAAATCAGTAGCCGCAAGGGAAGAGTTGTTGATCAATTACAATTTGAATCGAACGGGTTTAATCGTTTTTACTATGGGAGTGGTAAATATAACATTTTACCCAACCTTTAATTATGGAATCTAATATCTTTTTTTTTTTCATGAGTCTATTGTTATAATTTCGATAACATCTTCTATATTTTTGTCATAGGGTAGTGATCAGGGAAAGTCCTCAACAGTTGATCAGAGGAGTACACCTGATCCTCAAGGCAGCAGGTATACCTCATTGTAATTGTAAAAATGTAATATGAACAATATGTTTTTTTATTATTCTTTTTTTGCGAGTATATTGGTTTCATTTTGATAATATTTTCTATATTTTTGTTACAGGGTGTTGATTGGGGCAAGTCCCCAGTTGTTTATTAGATGACACCATCCTTGGGGCAAGTACCTTATTGTAATTGTACAAATTAAATATGAGCAACATGTTTTTTTGTTATGTTTATTTTGTGAGTCTATTGGTTTCATTTTGGTAATTTTTCATATATTGTTGTTACAAGGAGCTAACCGCGTAAACTCCCCAATAGTAGATCAAAGGATACTAGACTCGAGGTAGCAGGTATACCTCATTGTAATTGTATAGATGTAAAAGTATACCAGATGGATGTGAAACCAGCCTTCATAAATGAAGATTTGAAAGAATAAATCTACATAGATCAAACTAAATGAGTTCAATTATCAGAAAAATAAAGACTTTGTTTGGATACTAAAGAAGGTCTTGTATGGAATAAAACAAGCTCTGAGAGCCTCGTGCTAAAGGTTAGACAATTTTACCTTCAAAAACAAGGATTTTGAATAAGAGGACCTGATAGCAATTTATACATAAAAGATTATAATGAAAATATGATTATTGTTGAAGTTTATGTATATGAAATTATCCATGGAAGTAATGATGACAACCTGAGTAGAAAATTTATAGCAAAAATGAGAATGAGCTTGAAATGTCTATGTTAGGATAATTTACCTTCTTTCTGGGACTACAAATCTCACAACTCAATAAATGCATCTTTATTTCTCAGACCAATGTAAAATAAATGATGAATAAATTTAACATGGAATATTGCAAACCAGTATGTACTCACATGATAATCGATTGTAAGTTAAAAAAACAAGATGAAGTCAACAAAGTAGATCAAAAAAATTATATGTCAATGATTGGGAATCTATTATATGTCACGACTTCAACACTGTATATTATGTAATATGTAGGACTAGTTGCTAGGATTCAAGTAGCCCCTAAGGAGGCACATGTTCATGTTGTTAAAATAATATTTAAATATCTAAAAGGAACTTTGGGTTTTGGTCTATGGTATGCACAAAATGAAGACTCGACTCTGGTAGCATATACTAATGCGAATTGGGAAGGAAGTATCAATTATAGAATAAGTACAAGCGGAGAAACATTTTTCTGGGGAAATTTCTTAGTGTCTTGGTTGAGTAAAAAATAATTTTTAGTGTCACTATCCATAGTAGATGCAGAATATGTTGCAGCAACATGTTTTGCTCAAGTTCTCTGGATGAAGAAAAAAATTAAGGATATTCATGAGGATTTTGATTAGCATATGTCGATCTTATGTGATAGCATAAGCTCGATTAGTATTTACAAGAATCCTGTTATGCACTCTAGGGAAAAACATATTCCCGTCATGTATAATTTCTTGACAAAACAAGTTGCTAAAAACACTATCAAGTTGGACTATATTGATACCAAGGAGCAGATTACATATATATTTACAAATCCTCTCCCAAGGGATGTATTTGAATACATTAGTTAGAAATTAGGACTAATCCCTAGCCCTGATTAAATTATTCAATATGTAAAAAGGATTGAGCAAAGAAAAAGTAACCAGCACGGAGGAGTAAGAGAAGACCAGAACATAAGCATAAATCTAGGAGAGGATACAAATTTTCAGATAATTGGATATGTGGAAATTAATCCCAATATTAGTACAATTGAACTCACAAAAAATTGCTTGAATACATGCAAAGATCCACTCAAAATTGGAGACTGAAATTGGTGCATACCACTAACTTGCATTGCGTAAGTGTACATCAACCAACCTTATAAAAGAGTAGGATGTCCAAATATATAATTACAGTATAGATTAAAATTTCTAAGGAGGCAAGTTGAATCCTCACAATAGCGGGCTTACTAAAAGTAAAAAATCCCCCTAGGTGTATTAAACACTTTCCAAATCAGTCCAGGAATGTCACGAGTTTGATGAATGATGTATGTCAACTGATAAGTGATAGAAATTAAATACACAGATTCTTTCAAGAGAGAAAAAGAAGGAGGATGCATTGGGAAAAAACCAAGGAGATTTTCATGTGACTAGCTTTCACCTTTCTACCTTAAAGCCGCTGAAAACCAGTCTAAGTATGGATAAGGAAAGGAATCACATGGAATCACATTTACTAAATTGGGTAGTCTATATAGTTTGCAAAATCTATGAAGGGCACTCCTAGATGCAGTTATGGCAAGTTTTGACCAAGTTGTCCAAGTGGATGCCAACTATCTATGCTAGAACCTAGGAAATTAACCATAAAGATTAATAAATGTATCCTAAGTATGTGAATGGATTTTTAAGTATTCTAATATAATATTGTTTTTCCATTGATTCCAAGGGGGTAGAAAGTCGCAAGTAAATCTACAAATAATATTGTGCAACACAATGCTTCATTGAAGATATAGTATTCAAAAGAAACTAAGCTTCAATTGGCATTGATATCAATGCCAAAGGGTAAGATTCTTAAACTCAGTATTGTCAATGATGTCAAACAGTCTAAAACTTAGTTTGGTTATGTTAAATGAGAAGCATGAAGTCTAAAATCTAGTTTGAAGAAGTATATAGACTAAGCATGTTTGTGCAAAAGTCCTACCAAGTCATGACACTCTAGTGTCAAAGTCCCACCAAGTCATGGAACTCTTGTGCGAGACCCGCCAAGCCATGGAACTCCATTAGCACAGTACAAGGACAAGTGGATGAATTATCATGAATTCAATAAATATACAAAAGTGCACATCGATGAAAGAATAAGAGGGGTGTTAATATTTACCAAAAAGAGATGAAAGGGGTGTCATCAACTTAGAGAAAACCCAATTTGTGGACATATCAATTGAGTAAGATTGGTATGCTTGGGGACGTATCAATTGAGTAAGATTGGTATGCTTGTGGACATATCAATTAAGTAAAATTGGTATAAATAAGAGAAATATTCATGTGTGTTAAGCTAATATTGTGGGGAAAAAGATGTAGTATTCTAAAATAGCAAGATTTGGGGATCATATTAAATGCTAAAGAGAATCAATGGCAGTGTGACTAAAGGAAGTGAGCGAAATTACAGGATAAGCATAAATACAAGGAGTAGTCACACAGATATATAATGAGAATTTGTGAAAGAGAAAAAGGATCATTTGTATAAGTAGAATTTGAATAGAAGGGCACACAAAATGATCACACAAAAAGAGTTGGATATGTGAATTATAGTATGCTCAACAGTTTGCGCAGAACATAAGGAATAGAAAAAAAAGTGTAGAATGAATTGTGACTGAGGAATACAACAACAAATCTACTTCTGGTTGTTAAGATGGGTGAAGGAAATAATATTGGTGTCTTCCACGGGTTGGTGCGTAAAAGCCTACTTCCGCAATGCGGATTGTGGATTGCGGAAACGCTCAATTTCTTTACAAATCTGCTTCCGCAATGCAGATTCTGGGTTTCAGAAATGCTTACTTTGATTACAATTTAACTTATGATTCCTACTTGTGCAATGCGTTTTGTAGTAGTAGAAATATTTATACAATCAAATTATGTTATACAGGAAAATAAGATAGCAAAAATGGAAGGTAAGGTGCGAGGAATTCATCAGCATTGAGTTATTTGTAAATCATCATATTAAATTAAGATAAGATAACATAAAAATACTTTTAGCAATGTCTTGAAACAAACCAATGACCATGAACATGACATCAAACATGGGACTGCTAGCTACAATAGTATCAATACACAATAGGAGTGTTAAAGAAACTACTATAAGAAATCAAATGGAGCTAAATCCATATTAGTAATAATGTTTGAGAACCAACTATGATACTATATTTGTAGATAATCATGACCAAACTCAACATTTGAATTTGATGCCTAATGACTCCATGTTCCCCATTCCCACAACCTCAAGGTGTGGTGTTGATGATCAAACTATGGTGTTGTGAGGATCTCATTAGTGGAGGGAGGGTGCCTCATTTGCATTGTCGAAGTTGAAAAAGGTCTACTGGAGGCTTAGTAATATGTTTTTGTGTTAAATTTCCTACCTCTTAGTGCCTTAAATAGGAAGCACAAGGGAGAAAACTATCATTGAATAGTAGTGGAGGTGTTCTAATAAAGAAATATATATGAGCCTAAATATTAAATCTCTCATGTATTTTTAATTATAAGCTCCGTTACTTTGGGTATTTAAAGACAGTTAGGTTCTATTAATATATATCTTCTCAAAACAAAGTTCATAAACTAAGAGTGCTTAACGCAGATTCAAGGCAATCCATTATGACAGGAAATGTCACAAACTCAAATAAACAAGTGGACTCTAAGAACCAACTAACCTAGACAAGTGAGCATTGGAGGAAACTAGGTCTTCAAAGAGTGGTACATAAGCATGGAAATATCAATCTCTCATTGTCAACAATGTTGATTTTGCAAAACCAATAACTTGATGTAATAGTGCCAACCAACCATAGAAAAAACCATGTTTGAGCTTTACTTTCACCAAGAGGAGAGAATGATTATGAATTTTAAATGTATTGGATAAAAGATAGACTTTGAAACACATTTTTCATGGATTTTAGATTTAATTTGTATGTGCCCCCATATTATTTGATTATTAATGGTTTAAAGTAACTACAAATAAACTATTAATTAAGATATTGATATTCAAGATTAAGTGTGTATTAAAATTCGTTCATCTATGACACATGATTCTTCCATGTATCATGATTAATACAGGGAATTATTTCCTCAATTAGAATTTTTTTACTTTTAATAGAACTTTAGTATTCAAACATTCAAAACAAAATATTGTCTCAATTGGAACTAGATGGATATGTCATAAATAATGGCATGTATGAATATATCTAATTTGTTAAATGTTAAGAATTGTTAAACATTGAAATATATTATATAGAAATATCCAATGAAACTCCAAACATATTAATTTCCATGCCATGTTTGGACATTGAGATATATTATATAGAAATAATCCAATGAAATTGAAAACATATTAATTTTCATACTATGTGGCAAGAGGTTCTCTATCTAATATATTTGTGGCAAAAGAGTTTGAAGTCATTCATTTATGACGTATCTACCAAATTTAACTAGAATAATCAACTTAACACTCATCAAGAAATTCTAATATTTTTTACCAAAAAAGACATATCATACTAATTTATATGTAGATTTATTTCAAAATTTATGAATCACATTTATATTCTCATATTCATGGATATAATTAATTAAAAGTCAATAAAATTAGTTTGTTCCTTGTTGATATCTATGGGATGATTTCAATTTATTTAAAAATAAAACTTGAGAAAAAGTCATGATTGAACATTGAAATCAAATTCCTTATTGTTCAAGAAGTTTAAAAATGTAATCCATCTATGGCACATTTCTAATTACCACGAATAGTCCATTTAGCACTCATTATGAATTAAATTATTTTTTAGAAATGCAACTTTATTTACAACAGAATTTTATTTCAAAATTACATCTCACATTTATAAAATCATATTAATGCATATTATAGGCAACTAAAATTCATCAGGTGACTATGTCTTATTAATTTACATATGATATGATTGCAATTGCAAATAGTAATTGATATAAGTATACAAATTTATGAAAAGTTTTGGATTGAGAAATCAAATATCTAAAATAGTTCAAAAAGTTCAATTGAATCATGTATCACCCATTAATTATTAATTTAGCATGAATAATCCACTTAACATTTATTTGCAAGTAAACCATTCTAATTTTTTAGTAAGAATTGCACCGTTCTGTCAAAATTTAAATTTCCATTTTATACATGAGTATTAATGCATATAAGTAAATGAAATTCAACAAATAACTTTGTGCCTTGTAAGGACTCCTCCTCATGGTCCATAATTTCATAAAATTTCTAACTTGTTGAAATAAATTTATGTCTTTCTTTTTACTCTTTGTTTGTTGGATTTCTTGGCTTAAATAAGTCTGGTTCTCTATATCCAAGTGTGGGTATAAGGAAACAATATGCGTATATTTAATATGTGACAAATTTAATAGAAATCAAATAATCACTTGCATCCTTCATTAATCTCGAATAATAACATATATATCTAAGAAACATGTATAAGGAGAACTGTAAAACACTTAGGAAAATACCTTAATATAAGTGATGTAGGAGAGAGCGCCTTATATACTGGACAGACTTTCCCTGGAAGGGAGCCTGTCCAATGGACACCCTGTCCAATAGACACCATCGGATTTCTCATCCCACCGTGTCCATTGGACAGGCTCCCCTCCCGAGAGAAAGTCTGTCCAGTATATAAGGATTGCTGATGTAGGAGCATCAACCCTAACACAAATCAAATTGAATTTTGACCTTCCAAAATGCGAGGACGTGGACAGAAATGACTGAAGGATGAGATTTCCTGGGATCTAATCGTGGTTGATAGCGATTTGTGAGCGCTTTTAGAGAGTTGATACGATCCTTTCAGTGATCTGATCCATACTATATTTTGTTATTTAAAGCGTGATACTGTGTGGTTCGAGGTAGGCCAGACTCAATGTAAATAAGGTTGAGAAGGATTGTTAGGCCCATAAAGCCAGTATCATGTAGTTTGAGCTCGATTTAATAAGAATTGTGAATTATTCTGCATCATTGAATTTTATTTGGGTTGTGTATTGACTTCGCGAATAAAATTTTGTATGTATGAATTCCGTTGAAGTCAAAATTCAATGCAGGAGTGAGATCAAGAACCGAGCATATATGTGACAGGGTGAATGTGTGAAAATGTATGTTAGAGTTATCGTGTAGCAGGTCTATTGATCAACCATCGATCATTGAAAGGATCGATGGTGATCCACAGAATGACAAAACAGGTCCCATGATCCAGAGATTAAGACAAATATTTTGTTAACGTTTTTCTTGCAGTGTTGATGGAAGAGATCAATACCGAAGGATTAATTGACAGCAGATCGAGGGTCATTGTTTATTCATTCTACGCAGGAATTGTAAGTGAGAGGTTGGCGGATGAGTATGTGAAAGAGGAAGATTAGTGGATGAAAAATAATTTGTTGAGAGAAAGTGTGAGGAGGATAATGGAAAGGAGTGGATCTGGAGGTCTCCATTTTGTTTGTCTCAAAGTGTTTTAAATACATCGTCGATCTATTTGGGTAAGATCTGACTCTCAACGTGAATTATGCCCATCCAAATTGCATAGGGTATTATTATGAAGATGGGACCTATAATTCTAACACAATCCAGCTAATCTCTTATTGAGATTCACCAATGTACATTTCGTTGGAGTATTTGGAGAGACCATCAGATTTAGAGGAGATCGCTAGTTTCAAACTAAAGGTTGATTTATAGTTTGGGAAGTTGAGATATTTTAGTTGTTTTTGTGGAATTTATCAGTCCATATTGTGGGCCATAATCCACAGGTCCAAGAATATAATGGACCCCAGATCTGTCTTCATCAATAAGTAGTTGCTTGAAGTTTTTTCTTGGAGCCTTCCCTTTAGAATCTTTTCTCTCAGCTTGAAAAAAACCCAACTGCCCAAACAAGTCTGTATATATATAAAGTTACACCGCAATTCATTTTCTTACCATTCATTCAGCATCACACAACAATATACGTATTCAATATTATAACTTCACACACACACACACAATAATAACAAAATGTCATTTCTTTAATCGTTACTATATTCCATCGTCTAACATAATTAAGACTTATTTATTTATTTATTAACTAATTACTTTTTTAAAGATCATTTGCGAAGCTATTTACCTTATTCAACATTTAAGCATTAATTGTGATTAAGTTCTTAGTTAATGTTTATTAATTATAATCCATCATAATGATTATTCAGGGAAATATTTACCACACTAAACATTCAAATCTAGTTACAATAACCTTAACTAATATCATTAATACTTGTTTAACACTTATCAATGAATTAATATTAGTCTTAGTAATCATTAATTAATCATCATTAACACTCAATTGACATCTATTATTCAAGTTAATAATTATTATTAATAGCAATTAACATTATTAACACTTAATCAACATTTACTAATTGGGTTAAAAATAGTCCAATTAATCAATAATTGACCTTTATTTAGTGATGACTACATTAATAAATAACCTTAATCACAACTAAGACCTTTCATTAATAACTTGGTGAATTGGTTTCAGTTCATAACTTTAATAAGCAACATGTATAATGTAACTAGTCACAATTAGAAAACATAAAGGAACAATTATAATAATATGACATACAATTTCTACAAACATATATGTAAACGAGTTATGTAAATGTATCCAATGCTTACATACAGCACGTATATACACTAATAATACTCACAAAACATCACACATAATCACATAGGTTACTATTTTTCGACGCATCGTTTAACACACATTCGCAATGTCTATTCATTACCTCATATCCTAGCAAGCTATAACACCAACATAATTTACTAAAACACAACATAAGAATCAAGAAAAGTGTTTCGACCCATAGTTAATCAGTTTCCCTTCCAAAACATCCACAACATTATTATCTTCCTACTCCCTTCTATCCATTTCAGAACTAACTTCCACATCCTAGCCTTCCTCTCATGGACTACCCTGGAGCGTTAACTGCATGACCTAACTCTATTTAGAACCCGTAAGCATAAGTATCGACTCCATCAATGAAGCTTCCTCAGCAGGCACCCAGTAGTCATCATCACACACCTTAGGGAGTGTGTTGTAGCACATCCCTCCCATGACTCTGGGTTTTGGGGATAAACAGTCGGTAATTCCTCCTCCCCCATAATGGAATTAGTGACTAAGTCTACATCGACATAGTGACAACGTTGCGACTATCATACTCATGATTTGTGATCGAATAACCAATTTTGGCAGTTGAGTTTTCCTGAAACCTTGCACCTATCCAAACATCATGATGCCATACTAACAAATGGATGGCTTTGTAGATCCTAATCAATAGAAATTACGAATTAAAACCTTCTTCCGCAAGCTTATTCTGTAAGCTTATTCCCTCAATTCAGGTTTTTGCAAATTTGTTTCCACAACTCAATTTACACAATTGAGTTTCCACAACAACCTTTCTGCAATCTCCTTTCCACTATTGCAGGTTGCGGATTGCAGGTATGAAATTCCCAATTTTTAAAAACTAACTTCCACAATCTTATGACCATAATGGTCATTTCAGCAATTGGATTGCGGATACAACTTTCCACTTTTCCCAAAAATGGGCTTCTGCAATTTTCCTCCCGTAAGTATCTTTGTGCAACTCTTGAGAACTGTTGATCTCTTGTGGAATGTTTCCTATACATTGATCCCTGATCAAGTGCAGAACATGATTTTTCTTTCCGGATCGCTTATCTCCCATGCAGGTTCACTTGGTGAACCTTTTCCTGTCGTCAATCCATAATTCTCATTTAATATAGATCGTCCAAATCTTAAATACGATCTCTACAATTCTACTCTAATTAATCAGAGAATCAATCGAATGATATCATTCTTTATACAAATAACTATCTTGCTGCAATCATTCAACTGTGATTCACTAAGAGATTACATCCATTAACATATCACATCTAAATCCATTCACATAGAGAGATACAGAGAGAATTTCCCTTACATTGATCATTTAATAGAATTCCTATAATTTACACAAAGACATTCACAATTGTCTTTCTTCATTCAATCATAAGAAACTCTACATATTCACATTTTAACTCAGAACCTACATTCTGATCCTCCTAGCTGTGGTATAACACAACCAACTATCCTCGGGCTTATTTCTCCTTGATTTGGCCATGCCTTGGCCATATTTACAATATTTTGATAGCCCTTTTATTGCCTTGAAGGATTACAGAATATATACATAAGGATTTTGAAACCAATCCTGGTTCAGATCCAATAAACCCCCAATAATCTGCTAACTAATTCTAAATAAGGAAAACTCTTAAGCCTATCCTATGACTTGTTGCCATTAGATGAGGATTTTGTTACGTGACTCATACTTTGACTCTATGACTCATTAATTCACCTAGTGACTCACCTAAATGACTCATTATCCATCTAGATTCACATAAAACATAGTTTTATTTACAATATTTTATTCAAAGAACTGTTAACTCAGAAAATGAAGACCCCTTCTAGGTCTAATCCAAACATTGGGATTAGAATTGGATGGAGAGCAGGATTATCTTGCATCACATCATGATAATAACATAGTAATCATACATTACCATAATAATCCATTCACAAGCCACATCTCTTTTGGAAATTATTCCGTTGAGGTAATTCCACTCTGTGGGACTCAGTTGTCCCTTAGCTCTTTTAAACGTGTCCTTTAGTCTCATAACAAAATGTCGTGCAATTGTTGACATGTACATACATAATTTGTTAATACTAACAACAAGAATATAATCATTTGCACCATGCATCTGGCGTCGTAATCATTTAATTGAACATAACTTAAATCAGTATCCACGCACCATTATCTATTGAATTTGCATACCAAAGACGTAATTGAAACAATATCATAACTCATAATATTAACATCCCACACATATATATAAATTCCACAAAATAATGTATACATATGTCCACAGTGTCATCTACCGATGAAGTTCCACAATAGTAAGCAAATACATCCAATAATGATAGTCTAGGTAATAAGTTCAGAACGGGGCGTTGCATGCCTCGATGACATAAATGAGATTATTTTAATTACAAATAATTCATTTCGCAATACAATTTTTTTATATGTGTATAATAGAAAGAATTGTGTAGTGTAACAAATTCAATGCAAAAACAATTTTAAACAATAATAAAAATGTATATTAATATAATTATCAATTCTCATATATTACAAAACAATATAAAATCATACAAATTGTTTCACAAAAATCCATGTCCAAGTCGTATTGAAAATTTGGAATGTACTTGTGCTCATTTCTGGTAAAAACAACTTCATCTACTACAATGAAGTTAATGTTCTATTGAACATACTAATGTACTCATGTTTTTCTCTAATACATTTCTTTGATACAATGAAGTGTTTTAAGAAAGAAGAATAAAACTTACATAAGTGAGGTATCTTGCTCTTCTCATATATATATATATATATATATATATATATATATATATATATCAAGATATGGTTTCACCAATATCCAACAAATTGAGAAGTTTGGTGTATCTATTCGCAATACATTTGATTCTCCATATCTATCTCCATATTGGGACCACACATCATTCAACCTTTTCTCAGTAAATTATTTTGTACTCCTTGCTTTGAATTTTCATTGAAAACGACAACAAGACCTATCCCATGTGAATCCAAAGTCCCTTATATCAATATTTGATTTTTCAAGTACACATCAGATGTACTTTCCATTGACATTTAATGTCCATATTGCAACATCATAATTTTTTAAGCGGTATTTTAATTATTATGACTAAAAAGGACTTAAAAATAGGACCTCCCACCAAATTCCCAAACTGATTTTCATTGAATATGACATTTTGGTTCATCTCTAGTGTATGACGAGAAGAACACTCCTTTCATTTCAAATATCAACATCTTTCGACTGATATTAATTCTCATCTGCACTGCAACCGCATATATGACATTAACAGAGCTCCACTTCATTACTTAAAGACATCAAAACATAATATTAAAAAAAATAGTGTAATTCCTATCTAATATCATTTGTTTCATTTGTATACAAATGGAACTCTATAAGAAGTTAAATGCCAATTAAAAAATATAATTGCAGAGGGCCCATTCTAGTGTGCAAACTAATGATATGTTAACGTATACATCAATCTAATACTTTTATTCTACTTTTATGGAATAAGTAAGTCTTGCATGCACACATTGGTCTGCCATTCAAATCATTTATTTTATTTTTATAATAATCAGTGAAACTTCAATTGCAAAATATAATTACAAGATCTACCTTCACTCCACATTGCAGAAGATCTACCTGGTCTCCAATAGAAAATGCAAAGGAGACATTTCCACCTGTACACCAAATTAAATAAACTTAGTATTTTCTAAAGAAAAAAAATTAAATGTACTATCAATAACACTTAACTCATTCTTTAAAATTTTGATTTACCTGTATTATGCCTCAAATCCATGATGTTGCATGGACATATGGCCCCTTCATCAACATCTTCCATAATCAAATGTGGTTCAATGACATCAATTATTAAAAGCATAACATATCCTACATTAAGCCTTTCTCCGCCATATAAATTTTAGTCTATGTAGATTCAACCCTTCCTATACCAATAACTTGACCATTAATTAGGAGGTCAACATAGTCCCCTCTCGTCAAAATTATATTTTCCATTGTAACTCCTCCCAATTTTTGTAACACACTTGAATTGTAGTTTATAATTTAGGTTAAACCATGTAAAGTGTTCTCTTATATTTTAGCAAAAATACAAACTTCAAAAAGGTAATATATTTGCAATAATTTAATCTAATATAGTTGTACGCAATGAAACATTGTACCCCACCATCTTGTGCCTGCTACCAAAAGGGAATTTACATATAAATTACACTTAAAACATACATGAAGACCTGACAATTAGAGATCCGAGTAGTATCAAAGAATGGCATATATCAACTCAAATAAAACCACCAACTTCCTATTTAACTTTGGATATCGCCCTTATATTATTGATGTACGTTTATGACTTGGAATTGTAACAAATCTGCAGAATTTAGAGAACCACAATAGAGTCCTTTGTAAAATATAAAAATGTCCAACATGGATGTGACCTTTCCTATGTATAGGACTAGAAGGGTATTTGAAAATATCCTTTCAAGAAGTTCCTCTACCTAATATGTACATGAGTAAAAGGGTATTTGCAAATATTTTGCAACATCTAATTTTCAGCATTTTCCATGTTGATCAGGGACTCAACGCTCCAGAGAATTATTCCCACCAACGAGACCACCTCTGCTCTACATTCCCTCTGTTTGTCATCACATTCAATTGAGTCCTTTAATTCTTTTTCGCGTCTTGAATATATGCTTTTCTAAGTGTCTTGAAGATTCTTTTTTTTAATTTATAGCCATTTTCTCAGTACAAGGTTCATACTAATAAAAAATTGAGCACTCCATAACATATATGAAGGAAAAGTGGGCCATATAAAAATATGATCTTAAACCTTTAAGGAACTATTTAATATAACCTTTTAAATGTGACAAAAGCCCCAACAATACAATACAAAATTCCTTTTCATTTAAATGGTATATCTCTTAAAAGATAATTTGGGTTATCTATGTCTTATGTCTCTTTGTGTGTCATCGAGGCTTTTGCAACAATTAAATTAATTTGCATATGGTGTGAGAGTGGATGTGTAAAGGAGAACAACAAATAAAATCATATTTGTCGATATGATTCATTTGATTAGAGTGATTGGAAAAGTACTTATTTCAATGAAAGTAATTTAATTGATAAAATTGTATGTAGAATTTATATGATTAAAAATGAACAAACATTATTGATGGAATTTCAATTCATATAAATATATATGGAAGTATATCTACACACAAATTTATTAATGGATTAAAATTATTATAAAAAATGTAACTTAAAACAACAACTACTAAACACATTATGAAACCACATAAACACATTATGGATATTAGAAATGAACAAATAAGATTTCCATAACCAAAATATACTTACAAATTGCATCCATTGAAACCCAGGTTGTACTCCCATGGTCACTTCCATTAATCAAAGAGTAGTTAATTAAACCAACTAGATAATTTTCCAATATTAGAATAGCCTTGCAAGTCGGTGATCAAGCTACCATTATCGTTGCATATTTTGATAAATAACTCTTCAACCAATTCACAACTTCATTTTTTTGGGTTATTATGTGTGAAAAACTCCTAAATCATCCCCATTGTCCACACCTATATTACTAGAAACATGATGATGGTTCATGTTTTGGGGACAAAATAGTGTAGATATGTTGACGAGATGAAGACTAGTGTTTTCTAAGGTTGTTCCTATTTCTAGAATCAATAACCATTTCTCATGAAACGAATCAATTATTAGAATGATTCTTCAAAAATGATTTTCATTTTCTCTAAGAAATAGTTTCATATCTTATTGTTTTGAAATCCATTTTTTCCTGGGTTATTTTTCTTGTAATATTTATGAATGTGGGTGGACATATTTTACAACATGCAAATTTCACAACAATAGATGGAAAATTTAACGTCGTTGAATGTTTTAGCAAGAAGTCTAGAGCATATCACGTGTTGCTTTCAGGCATTAAATTTCAAAGAACTAGTTTAGCTCATGTACATGTCTAGGTGAAGAGAATAATTGCTAATTGGAGGGATAAGTATGAAGTCATAAAATATTACCAATTTTCAATAAGTTATGTTAAATTTTAGCGTGGAATTATTTTTTTTCATATCATATTTCCTCCATCATCCATAAGTTGTAGCACATTGTAAAATCGTGGTATTTATAACATTTAATAAATTCACAGCTCTCCATTATATAAAGGGTTGACAAAACATGTAGATATTTTCATAATGAAAAAAGGAGATTGATCGGTGTTATGGTTTATCTGTGAAATTTCTTGAATACATGTATGTTACGAAGAAAACTTCCTATGGCTTGGGGTACCACAACAAACAGAGTAACCGTAGAAATCAATCCCTTCCCAATATGCAAGAGAAATAAAACATCTAACACTAAAGGATCTCGAAACATACCTTATTCCGGATGGTTGATGTAGATCCCCGTTGAGCTTTTCCAATCCCGCTTGTGTTAACAATTTGCTCTCTCAACAATCAGCAAACAAGACAAGCATGCTATATAATGTTGTTAGACCTACTCTAGCATATATAATCAATAATGTATAAGCAATTAAAAGCATCCATGGATTCAATAGTCATTTAAATGCACATCATTGGACAGGAAAATATATTTCTATTAATGTAAATCAGAGATTACAAGAATGACAACCTCTGTCGGCACGTCTGCGAACCGGAGAAACCGAGTCCTCCACCTGGGCCTCCACCACCTCAATCCTCCATCTCTTAATAGCAAGCTCACAAGAAAAGGCAAGCTTGGGAAGAACACAAAGTGCTCCAAGGGACAAAGGGATGCAAACTCAAGTATAATCAAGCTACAAAAACAATGGACTATAGTTTTCTTACTCTTCAATTCCTCTCCTTTCAATGTATCCAAAGGGTTCCTTATATAGTGCTTCAATGGGGTAATGGAAGGTCAAATTTGAGCAATCTCAAGGCATATGGAAGGCCAAGAGACAAGTGACTCAGATCCACATCAAGGAAAACTCCAAAACTATTTGGCCTTTTGCACACATCCCGATGTAAGCGAGTTTAAGGGTCATATCCGCATATATACGCGAGAATGGGTTTAAAAGTCGCGTATGGAAAATAACATGTGTTTTTAGGGATGATCTTGGAAACATCAAAGGTACACAAATAGTCCATGGAGTCCAAAGAGTCTACAGAGGGACAGGGAAGGCCATAAATATGTGATCTACCATGTGTGATAAAATCAGCTATAACAGATGCCCCCTAATGTGTGAGGTCAGAGGGGTGATACGATGGCCGAAATACATTATAAGTCCATCCCAGAAGTGGAGTGATGAAGAACCAGGTGGAAGAACTAGCCATCCAATAATGCAGTACAAATATCTCTGCATATGACTGCAAGTACATACAGCAGTCCTGGATACATAAGAGTACAATGGCCATGAATAGGCATGATACAAAATATGACATGTGTGGTCATCGCCACGTACAATATAGATAGATCAGAATCTCCATGATGAATATGTACAAAGGATCATGATCTCCATGAAAGTTGAAGATATACAAAGGATCATGATCGTCATAATGGCTGAAGATATCTGACATACACTGGAATCAAGTCACGAGAGATGAAATTTCATGAACACTGGCACGATCAAGGAGGTAGCATATCTGGAATGCCACCGATCTGGAAAGTCTTCTACACAAACCGCTATGAGTACATAGCCTACTATGTGAATAAAGGTGTCAAGGTCGAACATATTAGTCCATCGTCTGATTACCAGTCATTGATGTATATCATTAACAGACATGAGATCACCCACCAATAATGAAAATGGGAATCAAGGTACTAGAGTGCAATTTGACAAGTGTGAATAAATGTGTTGAGGTCGAACACTTGAAAGAATACATCGATCAGGGGACATTGATGTATTCCCAAAACTGTCGACGGCAAGAGAACCTACCACTAATGACTGCAAGTCTTAAGGCACTCAAAATGACTCTAGACTCCTATCCCAGAATAAATGATCTGAATTTGATGGGATGAAATCCGCTGGAAGGAGGGCATTAAGGCATCCCCCATCATCCAACATGAGGTACTCAGCAAAGTTGTATAATGTGGAAGGACTCAATCATAATGTGCACGAACCAGTACTAGTACCAGGAATGGCTAACATGCAAAGTCAAGAAAACTGAGGAATGGACGACTCAAGCTTCAGCTTCCTTCGAACAAGAGCATAAATGCGAATTGTGACTGAATGTAGGCAACATAGACTCAATATACAAAAATTGGGACATCTCTACAACACAGGAGGCATCGACAGAGGCTCCATAGGGACTGGAAGCTTAACCAGTCAGTGGAGATAAATTTAGAGAAACGAGTACAGCTCCTAAAGTCAAACTATTAACCCAACCAATGGATGTGATATACAGTGCTCTATTCGAAGGCGACATGACTCGACTGCTGCCAAAGATAACATCTTTTTCTATCCGGATTTTTGGTTTTTTTATTTTTTTTGTACTTTTTCAAATATTTTGAAAAGCTTGAAAAAGAATAAAAGTGCTTTATAGTTACAGACTAGGAGGAGACGAGTGTCAAGGGGCAAATAAACTAGTTCCAAGTAGCGTAACATACCTATGCTCAATGCAAGGAAACATGTGTAGGATAACGACACTCGGGGGAAAGTCCCCTCCCGGTAAGAATGGGGAATCAAGCTGCAAAAGATATATAAGATGGCTTAGCTTGGCTAGACATGAGACAAGCTTGGGCTATATGGCTGATAATCAAAGTCAAGGAAGCTGGCATAAGGCTCAATAAGGCAAGCAAAACTCATGATAATGCAATTACAACTTTACATAAGGGAGTCCTAGGGAAAAGGCCAACAAATAGATCAAGAGGAGTATGAGGCTCTTGTGCAAAGTCATGGTGATACTATACAAAGGACTCCCACACCCTAAAGGAAAAATGTCAGCATGGGCACCAAATGCAAAAACTAGGGTACCCATGTATAGTCAAGCTCTACCATTCACATCATGACACTTCTAAAAGCAACAAGAAGGTTCCGTGACAAGATAGAATGGGTTCGTACCTAAGGTTATAATGAAATGGTCATAAGGTCATGCAAAGTGCAAATGGATGTGAGACCTAATAGTATATGCCAGTTTAGACATAATACCTGAAATCAACACGAACGGGTCAAAACCACGGTCAAAGCGCGCTCAAAACGGACTCCTACATCATCAAATTAGTCCAAAACGGTCCAAAATGGTCAAAAATGGTCAAAACTATAGAAAGTGGGTAAAATTTTCCAAAAAAAATCTATAAATAGTAAAAAAATTAAAAACTCCATATCATTTGAAATTTTTACCCATTTGAGCTCAAAACTTCTAACGCGAATTCTGGGAGCATCGTCCAGCGAAATTCAACACCGTTTGATCCAGGTAACTCCTCATGTCCTCCTCTTTCTATTTCATGCAAATTTTTTAAGTTCTCATGGTCCATTTAATTTTCTATGCCATCCTAAATGGTGTGTTTCGGACCACGCGGGTATTGGGGTTTTTTCCGCGTATAGGTCTGGCCATACACGGAAAAAATGACCAAACCCACGTACATACGCGACTGTTTTGCAAACAGTCTCGTATGAGGCCGCGAATGAGGTTTTCAAGGGAAAATAGTGATCAAATCTCTTGTTTTTTGTATAGGATGGTTTTAGAATGGAGAGAGAGGGAACATGGTGATGTAGAAGAGGTCGTGCAAGGTGACTTAATGGCCCAACAAGCATTGTGTGCATGTGGTTTGTATAAGTTTTGGTGTCTTGGCAGCCTGAGGGCCAAACCAAGACTTCTGTAGATGCTAGTGGATTACTGGGATCCATAATCTGAAGGTTTTCACATTGACGAGATGTCGCTTAGTACAAAAATTGAGGACATATACTTTATCACTGGATTATCCTGACGAGGAGAGGTGGTAAATCTCCGATCTTGTGGGCCTGGAGGTGGATTGACTATCGATGAGTACATTGTGGTGTACTACTTTCCGGACACAGAAAAGGTTGGGAGTCAAATCTCGATAAACTCAATCCAAGTGCTGGGACTAAAAGCCATAATATTGGCACTCGGCAGGATAGTCGGCTTAGCTTCACTCCACTAGGTTTCTCGGCCATTGATGTTCTATGTGGTGGAGTGTATGAGAACCACAGTGTATGACTGGAGCACTACGTTGTTGAGCAACATGAAGTAGCAACTCAGTGACTGCAAGATGGGCAGGATGAGAAACTTCAGTTTCGGCAACATACTGAGCATGTTCTTCTTTGAGTGTGTACCGGGGCTAAGACCTAGAGTGGACATTCCTCCACACGGAGTTCAAGATCTATCCCAATGACGTTGGGAAAATGTTATGCACAGACCAGGCGGAGGTAAGGTGGCTAACCCCTACCCAGCAGACTTCTTTCCATGGTGACGGAGGCAGATCATTGCCATCGATGACTACCCCTATGCAAGGATAGATTTTCGTGGAGATCCGGACATGCCCCTACCACCAAGAGAGGCATATGGTGACATAGGTAATGAATCCCAAACCCACTTTTTAATTTTTTTGAATTATTAATTTTTTATGTTTTTTGATATTTTGACTCAAAAGACATGTTTTGGTGTGACGACACATAATGACAATCTGTCATGTGTATGCAGATGTTAGACCACGGTGACCGGATGGTTTCCCTCATCATAGACAGAGGGGAAGAGGAGACGACATCATGGGTGTGGATGCGGAGCGGACGCTCCAAAGCATTCACACAAACTTTGTACACTTGACACACAGGGTACCCATGGCGCAAGTAGAGGTCTTTCCTGAGGCCATGTAGTGCCAGGTGGTTGGTGTACCACGGGCATGGGTTTGATTATTTCGACGGCTAGCTAGAGCCATGGTGTGTTACCACGATCAGAACCCCCCTCCTCCTCCACAAGCTTAGAGACCTGAGAGTACTTCTTTTTGTACGACCGTGTATTATATTTTGGTGGCTTGGAAGGCCCAATTTTGTATTATGACGCCACATTTTGAATGTTAATGAAAAACTTGTATGATGATCGAATTTATTTATTTACATGTGTGTAAAATTGTATGTTTGTGATATGCTTATGGTCTATGAAACAAATGCCAATCTAACACATAGTTAGCATATGAGTCAGCAACTTGATTAAAAATTATTGAAACATAAATGTATGTTATATTCTCAAATTGTTGTTCTAGCAATCTCACACGTAAGAATCTTTATAATAAAACTAGATACCTAATATGATACGAGCCATTAAGCTGTGAAACCACTAACTGCAAATCAAGACATACCTCAAGAGAGAGAACACCATGTGAAATGGCATCACGCAATAACTCAATAACGGCACTATATTCAGCAACATTGTTCGAAGAAGGCCATAAACATACACCTCCTGAAGACAATACTTGACTCGTAGGAGTATAAATCACCCAAGCAGTCGAAGTTGAGTTTTGAGTGTGACGGCTAGCACCATCGGTGAATCCTATGTAAACGGAAGACTCCATCGACATCTGCCATAAGAAACGAAAGCTAATCAACAAACCCGATCACCATAAGAAAACCTAACTATGCAACTCAAAAATTGTACAATAATATACAACAATCAGCCCTAGCTGAAGATCATGCATAGTATTTTTTAAGATAGAGCCCATTTCTAGGCTCTGCCAAGGCTATCCCTTCATAATCCACTAGCTCATAGGTGCCCTTCTCTAACACATGTTTGACCACGTAAGGACCATGCCACATGGGATTAAACTTCCATGCCCCCAAGGGTTCTTTAGCTTGATCCCACAAAAGGACCAAATCACCTTCACTAAACTTCCTCGAACAAACAGACTTATCATACTGGACCTTAACGCGATGCTTATTTACTTCTAGATCCACTAAGGCATCTCGACGCTGCTCATCAAGCTGCTCTAAGTGGACCAAATGTTCTTCCAATGCGGAAGTGTCTGATAAAAGCTCTATAGCTAACTTCAATGAAGAGATTTCGCATTCAACCAGCAAGACAGACTCCACCCCATGCACAAGCTGATATGGAGAGAAACCGATGGCATCTTAACCGTGGTTCTATAGGCCCACAAAGCAGGATATAACATGATATGCCAATTCGTGTTGCTTTGTGCAATGGTTCGTTGGAGAATAGACTTAAGTTAATTATTCATTGCTTCAACCTGTCCATTCGCCTCAGGGTAATAAGAATAGGAATGCTCTTGCTTATACCCTAACTTTGAAGCTAACTCTTCCATCATTTTATTCTGAAAGTGCCTATCATGGTCAATGACAAGCTCTTTTGGAATGCCAAACCGAGTAATAATTTGGTTGAAAACCAAATGTGCGGCTGTTTCACCATCAGATTTAATCGTGGGCATAGCCTCTGCCCATTTCGTGAAATAATCAACATCCACTATAATGTGATGATGCCCCCCAATCGGAGCTGGGTTGAAATCCATAAAGTCAATCCCCCACTTGGTGAAGGAACCGGCGGTGATAATAGGATGTAACAGGGATGGATGTGAGCACATATTGCGTGCAAACACCTGGAAAGGGTGGCACTTCTTGATCGCATTAACACAATCTTTGAAGCTCGACGGCAAAAAATATCCTGCTCTCAAGATTTTTTGGGCTATAGAAAGCCCAGATAAATGACCACCACACGCCCCTCCATGGCAATCATTCAGCACAACCCCAGCCTCATCAAGGGTTAAACAACGACACAAAATGGAATCTACCCCATGGCAGTACAAAGTGTTATCCACTATAAGGTAGTTCTTAGCTACATGACGTAATCATCATCGCTCATCCCATGAAAGGTGAGTGGGGACCTTCAACGTTTGCAAATATATAATGATATCCCCGTACCATGGGTCCAAAGTTGAGATAAGGAAAATATGCTCATCGACAAATGTATCCTCATAAACCTCTTCCTCCTCCAAACTTGGAAAATCAAACATGATCTCCGCAAAGATCAACGATTTCTTCGATTTTTCCAAAACAAATTCGAGATCGAACTCTTGCAAAATAACAATCCATTTATTGTATTTCCCCCCAATCATCCTTCTAGTGAGGACAAACTAAAATGGATTGATATGAGCTACAACCAAGGTTCGACGAAGGAGAATGTAATGTCTCAATCTTTGAACTGCATGAACGGTGGCCAAGGCAAGTTTCTCCACATGGGAATAATGGATTTCCGCATAAATAAAGTTTCGGCTCAAATAATATATGACATGCTCGTGGAGCTCCTCATCCTCCTGAACCAAAACCATAC
This sequence comes from Pseudotsuga menziesii, assembly GCA_001517045.1. Lineage (NCBI taxonomy): Eukaryota > Viridiplantae > Streptophyta > Pinopsida > Pinales > Pinaceae > Pseudotsuga > Pseudotsuga menziesii. Next base: position 21,179 of record LPNX010975914.1, on the reverse strand, counting down.
CAACCATATCCATGGAAGCGACCACATAAATCAAGAAATCACAGCTATAGTCAGGTGGACTAAGCACGGGGGTCAATGCTAAGGCTTGCTTAAGAGCATCAAAGGACTCCTAGTCTCGCTCATCCCAGAAAAAAGGAGTGTACTTCTTTAAAAGATGCATAAATCCCTTAGTCAAATTGGAAAAATTAACCACGAATCTCCGTAAGAAATTTGCCATGCCTTGCAAACACTTAAGATGTCTAATATTACGCGTTGGAGACAATTGAAGTATTGCCTCAACCTTTAAGGGATCGACTCTTATACCCTCCCTGGATACGATGAACCCCAGCAAGCGACTAACAGTCACGCAAAAGATGCACTTATGAGGATTTAAACGAACCTGATTATGACAGCATCTTTCGAATACTAATCTCAAATGGTATGGATGATGCACTCTCAGATGAGAATGAGCAGTGAGGTCATCCAAATACACTTTGATAATCGTTTTGAGATCATGAAAATAAGGTCATAGCCTGCTGAAATGTAGCTCCGGTGTTTTTAAGGCCAAAAGGCATCTTCCAATATGCAAAAGTACCCCAAGGACAAATAAATACAAACTTATGTTAATCCTCAGGTATGATCTGAATCTGATTATATCCAGAAAAACCGTCCATGAAGGAGAATACCTCACTTCCTGCACACTCATCCAAAATCTGATCAATAAATGGTGTGGGAAAATTATCCTTAGGACAAGCACAATTTAAATCACGAAAATCAGTGCATATACAGATCACTCCCTACTTCTCATCAACCGGAATAGGATTTGAAACCCACTCCATCAAGGGAACGGGATAGATAAAACCAGATTTTAACAGTTTCTCTATCTCTGCCTTAATGGCAGGTGCTTTTCTAGGATTCACCGCACGCAAATGTTGTCGAACCAGCTTCGCATCTGGATAGGTCTTAATCTCATGTTCGACAATACGAGGGTCAATACCTGACATTTCCTCGTATGACCAAGAAAATATGTCACAAAAATATTTAAATAGCTTAGTATACTCCTTGATCTCATCAGGGGAAAAACTTGCCCCAATGTAGACATTCTCAACTTTGCCAAGATCGTGAGAAATATTGATAGGAATAGTAGGGGATAAATTCACCATGTTCCCATTGGCCATCTGACCAGGAGAGCTCAATGGAACCACGGGACTACCAATATTCTCACTAAGAATCTCCCTAAAGTCATCACGCTCCATACGGTCGAGTTCAGGAAGAAAATATGATCGATGATGTAATTCTTCCCAAGGTGGCTCAACTCCAGACATGGCCTCAATAATGGCTTCATCCGATGTAAAAACACTGTTGAGGCAATCATGTGCGTGAAAGGACTCAACTGCCCATGCAGGAAACACATACGGGTCCTCCTCCTCCATCCGCGAAGGGGAAGAACTAGGCTCTGCAACTTGATCAAGTTTTGCTTGATATGCTACCATCGTTGCAGGCAACGGCACATCCATTTCGATAGGTCCAATCGAAGGACTCGGTGAAGGAAGAATCCAAGGATCTTCCATATGGGTAGTGTGAAAAGACACCAAATTCAACGAGGACAAATCCCTACCAAAACTAGATCCGATCATAAGAACGGGCACAGGACAGCTAAAGGTTCCCATTAGAGATGGATGCATACCCACACCCACACTCCTAGTTGCCAGCTAAGAATGATCGATAATCGGGATAGAAGTTCTCGATGATGCATTAACACTCGAATTACGAAATGATGTCTAATCAATCATAATGATCTTCCCATTAAATGGAATGCATACCACTCGAAAGAGAGAAGAGGCTATGGCTTGCATACTATACATCCAATTCCGGCCCAGCAGAAAATTGTAGTCAAGGGGCGCATCAACCACCTCTACCTCGATCGCGACGGTCTTCCCTCCCAATTGGACCTTAAGAGAAGGAAGAATCCCGTGCGGCCGAAATGATCTACCATCAAAAGCTATCAACATAGTAGTGGATTAATACAACTCGGGAGAACCCAAACCCTTCCAACATGACAAAGACATCACAGAAGCAGCAGCGCCTTCGTCAATCACAGTGTGTTTGACAGTCATATTAAGACATTCTACATGAATCAAAAGAGACACGCAGTAAGGCAAGAGAGGCTGTATTCCCATGGTTTCAAATTTGATAATGGAAGAAGAGTTATCATCATCAACCCCAAGAGAAAAAAGCAAGGCTCTCCTCTGCGGAGGACAAGTCTGAAGTACTTCAAGCACGGACATCGCACAAGGACTTTAGCCCAAATCCTTGACAACAGAATAGTTCTGGGTGGCTCGGGCATTAGGATTGTGCCCTGAACGCTTTAGGACTCCCTTACAAATGCGAGGTGCAACTTCAGGTTTATCCATAGGTTTTTCGATACGCAAAGGGCTCTCGGGTGGAGCGGGTTCCTTTCCAAGGTCCGGTTGTGAGGAACCATAATCCTTCGCACTAGTCACAACCTTAGCAGCGCGCACCATGTTAACGCAACCATGACCACTATTGGCTTCTGGCGGATTTTTATCTCCACCTGATGCACAATGAGGATCAATGGTCCTCGAGTTCATATTTTGATTGTTGGGTAAAGGATTAGTTAGCACAGTTGTGCCCTGTGCTATGAATCTCGAGGCATCTTCCATATGAGGGCACAAGTGAGTGAGGTGGTCCTCCTTACCTAAATTTCAAGGAAACTTTACCTTACATTTAGACTGCTTGTCCCCCCAGCATTACAAGCATTCTTGTCATTATAATTAGCATTTTTCATTCTTGTTCCCACCCTTACGATTATTTTTCCCTTTTTTCCTATTCCTTCCAGGCTGTTGGTTGCCCTTCTGGTCCGACGATTGCACAGAAAGTGCACTCGCCATTTGGGTAGGTTGAGACGAAGCTATGGCTTGTCCCGACATGGATTGATTAATTGACAATTGGCTCACTTGTTTCACAACCGAATCCATAGGTTTGGCACTTGTACAACCCACAATGCCATTGGCATGTGGTCCAGGCTTGATCTTGGGATTGAAACTAGATCGCGGAACATTAGGTATAATCTCATACAAAAGTTTGGATTGAGCGTAGATCAAATCTAACTCTTGTGCCCTAAAGATTGCTTGTTCCTCATTTTGGACTTCAGATGTAGAAACATCCTTCGCGATGTAAGGTAACAATGACTTGAGGAACTACTCAAGGAGAAATTCCGGTGGTATAAAGGCTTTAATCAACCGCTTCTGTCTACGCCACTCTTGAATATGATCCAAGATATGTGTGGCTTTGTTTTGCCGAAATGTCGACAAGAGATCGGTACCAACGTCATAACGCACTGGTAGCTGAAAGTGATTGATGAAAGTCATGGCAATGTCATCAAATAAAATGAATTACCCCCTTGGTAACTCTATGTACCATTTCGTTGCAGGCCCGGTGAGGGTGCGTTGAAATAGCCTCAAATAGATTGAATCCTTGTGTAAGCAATTGGAAGAGCACCAAAGGTGAAAAGTAGTGACATGCTCACTAGGATCTTCTCCAGATTTTCCTTCGAACTTAGGAATGTCTGAAGAAAGCTTGTTAGGGGCGGTCAGCCAGGCCGGGTCATGAGATACCAAATTGTTCATAAGTCTCGATAAGTCAGGTAAGTTCAACGTTGCAAGGAAAGGGAGCCTAGGTTGAGCCGGTCTATGCCACACTCCCTGATAGTTCTGGTTCATGTAAGGCTAATTGCTACAAATACCATGGCCTTGACCATAATAACCTCCTCCCATTTGACCCATATAGGGTTGCATGGAAGCATTATGATGTGGTGTACCTTGATTATGCAGTGCTACAAACCCATAATTGGAAGAGTAAACAGGTTGTTGATACCCGCACCCATAGGGTTGATAGTTTTGTCCATATTGTGGTCCATAAGACTGTCCATGAGAAGCTCCATAAGGTGTCCCATGGGATGTCCCATGAGAATGTCCATAGTTAGGGATATGGGGAACTCCTTGCGATGGACCATGAGACGATCCAGAAACAGGAATATGACCTCCCGACACAACAGGAGGTACTTGACTCTGAGATACTACCGTGTGAGCAGTCACAGTACGAACATGGCTAGTAGCGATATTCCAGCCCGAAGGACCATGTGAATGAGGGGGAGGAAGGGTAGTCAAAAATTCATTCGAAGGAGTAGGGTTCGAGGACGAAGGGACATGTGAAGGGATGTAATTGGTGTTCCCTATGGTCACTCGTTTTGGTTCTAGTATCCGCATATGGTTACTAACACTAGGTCTAGGACAGACATGTGAGGTTGCTTCCACCACCGGGATGGAAGGTGCAATGTGACTAGTACTCCCAAATCTCTCTGCGTGGAAAGGAATAGGAGTGCCCCCAAGCGTAGTGCTAGGTTCAAATTTCGACTCGACATGATGTGCTAGATCAGGTGCAGGGATATCAAACATGCCATAACAAACATCACTAGTGCTTGTGGGTTCGTAATGAGTCTCGTCGCCTGGAAACCAATACTGGCAACCTGTGAACGAGGGATCATAACCAGAATGTGAAGGTATTTCCGGTGAAGGATCATATACAGGAGTAGGATCTTCATCCCCAACCTTGTGAGGTGGAGAGGACATCTCAGGAATCTCATCCTCATGATCTCCCATCGTGTGTGAATCAAAGTGAGAAGTAGTCTACCCAGACTTTCTATTTCTCTCTCCCAAAGGAGGAGGAGACGTGGAAGGCAGAATTCCTGCTAACCAACGAGGACGGCAAAGTGCCACGCCTGAATCCAAAATGACTCAAAAAATGAAAAGACTTGATCTAATTACGCAAACCCTAGGAAAACTAGCGTGCACAGAGCATACACCTATAAAATGTAAAGCCAAATCACAAGCAAACAAGGGTAGGATATGTGAGCTCCCGAATGAAGCAGGTATGTCTCGCCTAGGAGAGGCTTGAGACTCCCATACACAACAAGCGGAGGTTCGTAACCAATTATAGTGGCCCTCAGCTTAAACGCATATAGGGATTGTGTTGTCCGACCCGTACCTAGCTAGGACACCTGCAGAATAACCTCTGCGAAGTACCCCCTTGATAACCTAGGTAAGGCAACTAAGGTCACCTCAATATAATCAATGCACAGGCGAACAGTCGCAAGCGGGATTGACCATATGGGTAGGGTAGCAAAGCCCGAAACTCTCGAAAGAGCCCCCATATATGAATACAATCCTGCAAATATCTCCGGTGCTACTCAGTTATGACCAGGGGTCATCCCAATCAATAACCGCTCACACTGCCTCATGCTTAACTCCCTTGTAAGAGGAGGATCCTGAGAAACACTAATTGTATAAAGGAATTTCACACTCTCACCTGGACAGACACATAAATGTTTTGTTTAGTGGTCTTGGAGAATTTACTCACACTGAACTATTCCAAGACCCTAAAACCTAGTCTTGTTGGTGCACCCTATAAAAGAAAAGAGTGTAATTCATTTTATTATGCATTGATTTTAATTGGCTTATTACTCAAAAGGGCAAATGGTCGTGCAACTAATGATGTTATGACGCAACGAGAAGTAAAATGCACACCTAACAATCAATGCAAATGCACTATGTCAAATGAAAAAGGGGTATGCTACTACGTGAAGTGCAAAATTTTCCCTCAAATATATATGCAATCATTCCTATATGAAAATTTGACTAATATTCTCCAAGCAAACCTAATGCAAGTACCATGCAAATGCAAAAATGCAAACAATGCACAATGATGCAAAAAGCAAATGTTTTTGTATTTTTTGAATTAAATGAGATAAAAAAACAAAAGTATGACTCTACAACCCCCGGACTCTGCAAGCACTACCAAACAGCACCCAAGCAAAGTATCAAGGTAAAAGAGACCTAATGCACTAATCCCAAAACAAAAAATAGAAAATGAAATGACAAGAAAATTTTCAAAAATTTAAACTAAAAAGCATCTCTGGTCAGAAACAGAGGTGTATATAGACTCCAAAAGCATCCAAGAAGAAGACTCGGCAATTATCCAAACTCACCGAGCAACACTTAATCTTCCCCAAAAAGGAAAAAATTAGGGCATACGCGACTATTTGCAAAAAATCCACGTATATACACGGCTATTCCAGGAAAACCCACATGTACACGCGACTGTGAAGGAAAAACCCACATATAGGAAGAAAAAGAGATAAAAAAAGAAGGCAAACGGACAAGCTGACACAAAATTTACTCCTATCAAACACTACTAGGCAAACATGCCCCCAGACCCGACTCAAAAACAGAGAAATCAAAGCAATTCAAGAACATTGAATGCTGAAAAACCCCCAAAGGAAATGACTAGGAACTCCCCAGTATGGTCGCCAATTCTGTTACTGAGAAAAATTCCTATGGATTGGGGTACCACAACAGACAGAGTAACCGCAGAAATCAATCCCTTCCTAATATGCAAGAGAAATAAAACATCTAACACTAAAGGATCTCAAAACATACCTTATTCCGGATGGTTGATGTAGATCCCCGTTGAGCTTTTCCAATCCTGCTTGTGTTAACAATTTGCTCTCTCAACAATAAGCAAACAAGACAAGCATGCTATATAATGGTGTTAGACTTACTCTAGCATATATAATCAATAATGTATAAGCAATTAAAATCATCCATGGATTCAATATTCATTTAAATGCACATCATTGGACAGGAAAAGATATTTCTATTAATATAAATTAGAGATTACAAGAATGGCAACCTCTGTTGGCACATCTACGAACCGAAGAAACTGATTCCTCCACCTGGACCTCCACCACCTCAATCCTCCATCTCTCGATAGCAAGCTCACAAGCAAAGGAAAGCTTGGGAAGAACACAAAGTGCTCCAAGGGACAAAGGGATGCAGACTCAAGTATAATCAAGCTACGGAAACAATGGACTATAGTTTTCTTACTCTTCAATTCCTCTCCTTTCAATGTATCCAAAGGGTTCCTTATATAGTGCTTCAATGGGTTAATGGAAGGTCAAATCCGAGTGATCTCAAGGCATATGGAAGGCCAAGAGACAAGTGACTCAAATCCACATCAAGGAAAACTCCAAAACTATTTGGCCTTTTGCACACATCCCGATGTACGTGGGTTTAAGGGTCATATCCACGTATATACGCGAGAATGGGTTTAAAAGTCACGTATGGAAAATAACAAGTGTTTTTAGGGATGATCTTGGAAACATCAAAGGTACAAAAATAGTCCAAGGGGTCCAAAGAGTCTGCAGAGGGACAAGGAAGGCCATAAATATGTGATCTACCATGTGTGGTAAAATCAGTTGTAACAATGTACTATGCACTAGTTATTTTTCTGATAGTTTCTTAAGAATGTTGTGGCATGATCTTCAACAGACAAGTAAACTAGAGAAAAATTTGAAGCATTTTGGGGAAAAAAGCATTAAAATCATGATTTGATTTCATTTTCTTATTTCAAGTTTCAAACTTACTCTGTTAAACGTAACTAGTAATATATGGAGGAACTTATTACTAATTTTAATAGTAGGTCTGTGGGAAGTTAGTGTTGAGGAATTTCACTGAGTACTTCCATACTATCCCCAAAAGTGTTGTAGATAAAGGTTCATTATCCACACCCATTTGTGTGCTTCATTTTCTTCCTTCTTTGATGATAGGAATAACAATTGTTGTATTTTATTTATCGGTAAAATACGATGGCACAAACACAAAAGAGGGGAAATCATAGAAGCAATGCATCAATGGAAAATGGACCTTCTAATTTTATGACTCCCTATGGATTTGTTCCCACTACTTCTAGTATGCCAAGTTGCAGACAATTCTCTATGTGCGTCATATCCATGGGGATGGCCTATTTTGACTCAATCTGTGAGGCATATATTAATCCCAACTTCCTTCTTAGATTCTTGAATGTTTCTCTAAGAAGTGGTTTTGTGAACGTCTGCAATTTGTTCTTTTGTGTCTACATATTCCAAATTTATTATATTTTCATCCACTTGTTCTATTTCAAAATTATATTTTTATACGAATGTGCTTGGTTTTTGAATGCATGACTAGAGTCTTAGAGATACTAAGTGTGCTTGTCTTGTTGCATAAAATTGATATGGCATGATCATATTCGAATTAGACATTTTTCGAAGTCTACTTCATCCATAACACTTTTGTGCAGCAAGTAGCAGCAACAATGTATTATTGTTATGTGTTTGATAGTGACAGTGATGATTAATTCTTACTTAGAAATGAAAGTAAGCATTTTCCTAAAAATAAGGAAGCTTCACTTTTTATCTTTCAATCATCAACGCTTTCCCATTCTACATTTGTATATGCTTCTAATGCCAATTCACTGTTGTGTGGGAATAATTATAAAAGATTAGGAGTCCCTTTCGGATATCTGAATATTCTCTTTAATGCATGAACATGCATTTCTTTTAAAGCATCTTGAAATATTGCAAGTAGACCTACAACCTACATTATATCAGGTATTGAGGTTTTCATTTACATCAGACTGTTAATCATTGATCTATAGATTTTTTTATCTACCTCATTTGCTTCATCATCCTTTCTTAATTTGCAGCTAGTACTCATAAGAGTACACATTGGTTTACACTCTTCCACATTGAACCTTTTCAACATTTCCTTTATGTACTTATCTTGAGAGACGAATATGCAATATTTTAATTGATATATTTGCAATCCCAAAAACAAGGACAATTCTTCGAGCAATAACATTTCAAATTCATAGCAAACTTTTAGCTAAGATTAGCATCATTGCTTCAAAAAATGATTTCATCTACATATACCATGATAATAGTTGTGTCTTCACCTTCGAATTTTATGTACAAGTTGTTGTCTACATGACCCTTATTGAAGCCCTGTTGTCATATATACCTATGAAATATAATCCAGGAGCTTGGTTCTTGTTTTAAGCAATACAGTCCATTTTTTATTCTACAAAAATAGTAATTATCATCTGAGTCAGAGAATCCTTCAGGTTGTTCTATGTACACGTCTTCTTCTAATTATCCATTCAAGAAGGACAATTTGACATCCGTTTGTTACACTATAATATTCTTCAAAACGACATAGGATAAAATCATTATAATTGCTTCAATTCGAGCTAATGAAGTGAAGGTTTATTAAAATTCAATACCTTTAATTTGTGCATATCCCTTTGCAGACTAGCCTTTCCTTATTCTTACAACCTTACCTTTCTAATTCAGTTTATTTCTAAAGACCCATTTTGTTCTTATAACATTTTTGTCTTTGGGTCATGGAACAATCTCCCATGTTTGATTCTTATTTATATGATTCGGCTCTTCCTCTATAGCCTTGACCCAATGCTCATGATTTTTGGATTTGTTAAATATATTTGGTTCTATTGGATACAATAGTGAGAGATGTACATGTTCGGTGTCACCAATCAAGAGTATTCTCCTAGTTTCCACACCAACATTCTTATCACCTATGATCGACAAATCCTCGGAGTGATTCTTCTGAACTAATTTGGAAGGATATTTTGTATCCTATCCTCATGTTTCCTCTTCTTGAGGTATATTTTCTTGTTGTTTGGCGAACCATTCTTCATTTTGTGTATTTTTTGTAATTTGTTCATGCATAGGTTGATCATCGTCTTCTCACTTGTTGTATTTTAATTCTTCATTTATTTTTATGTCTGGACTCTCCACTATCTTCTTTAATCTCAAATTATAACATAGGTATTTGTTAATTATAGAAGCATCTCCTAGGAAAATACATTCATGTCATATTGGATCAAAAAAATTAAGTTTGTCTTTGTTTCTCTTTATATAACATTCACTTCCAAAAATCCGACAATGTTTAATAGTGGTTGGCCTTCCTTTCCAGAGTTCATACGGTGTCATATTCATGTATTTTATGATTTTCACTCTGTTTAAAATGTGAACAGCAGTGTGAACTGGATGTGTCCAGAAAATAACAGAAAATGTAGAATCATTAAGTAGGGTTCTGGCCATTTCTTGCACAGTCCATTTTTCCTTTCAGCTACCTCATTTTGTTGTGGTGTTCTCGCTGCTGTTAATTTCCTCTCGTCCTATGTTGTTCGCAAAAGTCCTCAAATTCATTGGAAATGAATTATCCACCGTTGTGTGATCCCATACATTTAATTTTTTTATTTGTTTCATTTTTAAGAAATTTTTTGAGAACTTTGAAGCACTCAAACGTTGCAGGTTTTTTCTAAAGGAAGAAGACCCATGTCATCTAGGTGAAATTATCCATGAAGTGTGCAATGTAGTGTTCACCTTTTAACCCTTTTATTCTAGTGGTTCCACATAGATCTGTATGAACTAGTTCCAGTGGTATTGATGTAGAATGCTCCTTACCCTAGAAACTTACTCTTATTTATTTTCCATGCTGACAATGTTTGCATACTAACTACAGAGGCTTTATAATTATAGGGATGTATCATACTGCTTGTACCTTACTAATTATGATAATATTGTCAAAATTATATGTCCCGTTCTCTTTTCCCAGATCCAACTTTCATCTACTTGTCCTAGGAAACATCTTTGTTCTTTTTTGCCAAGTATGTAAACACTGTTTGGAGTTATGGTTGCAGTTTCCACCAAGAAGCCAGTGTCTCTTTCTTTTATCCCGTATTTCTTTGAGACAAATTTGAGGGTGTGTTCTTGGTCATACATTTGACTCACACTTATAAGGTTATGTTTCATATTATTAACCAAAAACACATTATATCCTTTAGTTATTTGGTTTCCAAAAGTGACCATTTCATTTCCTATGATCTTGGCTAAGCCATTGTCTCCAAAGTAGACATTTCCTCCTCTTTCTACTTCGAGGCTCAAGAAAAAAATTTTGCCTCCTATTATATGTTTAGAGAACCCACTATCAATATACCATTCATCTTTATTATTCTGTGCATTTTGTGTTATCTTGCATCCTCCATGACTTGATTGAATGAGCTTTTTCTACCATCGTTTCTTTGAGTGATGACTATTTTCCAGTGAGGACCTTTTTTTGCAGTTTTAATTCATATGTCCGTAGTTTCTGCATTGTTGGCACTCTAGTTTTGTACTTAAAGGAATGAAGGGATTTGAACCTTCTTGTGAACATTCAGTCTTTATCTCAACATCATTACTTCTATGGGACATTATTTTATCTTTAGAATAGTTCCTCAAATGTGTTGTACAGTTTGTTTCTTTGTGACCAAAGTTTCTACACCATAAGTAGTTTCCTATAAAGAGAGTTTGATACCTTGTGGGTCGATGGATTCCCAGTTGCAAATAACTTACATTCAGAGAAGAAGACATCCTTTTTTTCGTAACGATGTCCCTCTTTTTACAGAAACCTTTCTACTACATTCACATAGCTTCAGAAGTTTGTTCCTATCTTTTTAGATAGGCTTCTATAGTTTTCTGAATTTCCTAATTCTATGTTGGACTTATGCCAAGAATTCAGCTGATCTTTTTCCTTGAATATTTCTTCTTTTAGACGATCAACTTATTTTTCCATTTTTTCACACTTTTCTTCCTGATGTGCTAGTTGTTCAATTGTTTCCAATTTGAACTTCCTTGTTTCTTCAGCTTCTTCTGTATGTTTTGCAAGTTGTTATTTCAAAGACTTGTTTTTCTTCCTATATTTCTATAAATATTCCAAAGCATTGATCAATTATCCTTTAAAATGCACTTCTGCAAGTTTTTCGTTTTCCAGTGCACCATTTGTGGCTTTAGAAAGCATTTCCAGTTTCGCCATCTCCATGTTGGATCTGTCTTCCAAATGTTAGTTTGCTTACTAAATACACTCGCTCTGATACCAATTGTTGGTGTTAAGTTATTACTAAGAGTGGGGGGTGAATCAATAGTTGTGAAAATATGTCTAAATTTAACTTATTCATATTTTCACAGATGTAAAACTTTTCAGCATCCACAATAAAAATCAGAACAATGCACAAAGACTTGAGAATAAATGTTGTCAAAACCCCAAAATTTAGAAAAATTTAAAACTTTTAAAATAACAAATAATGACATTAAAAATAGTTATTAACTGAATGATTAGTTCATGCTATATAATCTATTACTGAATTAGTTATTTCAATACTCTGTGTTATGTAAAAGTATTCTTTGCAGCTACTGATTACTTTTCTGTTTGCAACAAAAGGTGATTTGTTGTAGAGGGTTGGGCTTACTTAGCTTTCGAGCTAACACAGTCGTTTTCTTTTATTACAGATAAACAGGTAAGAAGTATGGTTCGATGCTAACAAGTCTTTATAGTTCAGATTTCTGCATATAATTTGCTTAGTAAAAGTTTATATATGCTAGACAGAGAAGTCATACTTCCCAAGGTAAAATCTTGCTTTTTCTGCTATAAATTTTTTCTTTGGAATTTAATGCTAAAGAAATGCATTTTCATAAACACATAGTAGAAGACTATACCATGCAGGGTCGTGAGATTTAGTGGATTCACATGTACGAACAACTTAACTGTCTTCTCCTGAAAATATAAGTACAAGAACTTATATACAATTTCTTTACCTAACAGCTTATCATAGAAGAAGATCATAGCTTCATAGTTTAATTAAAGAATGTTTATGACTATTACCAGGATGAGTTATCACTATTCATAAACATCTACTTTATTTAGTTAAGACAACTAAAAAAAAATTCGAAAGATATATAAACTTAAAGAAACACCATTTGTTTGTATATATTTTCATACATCAAGGAGTAGATAGGTTTATTATCTTCTTTTGAAAACCTTCTAGTGGCCATCATGGTTGTAATCTATGACAGCTAAACACTATCATAAACTATTACCTTATTACTCTTTAAAACACATACCAAACCTTAGGCTTGAGTGCACTATGCTATGGTATAAACCATATAACTCTATGATCATAACAATGGTCGAACTACAACAATACGTAGCTTGGAAAATATTTAGCAAAACATAAAATACTATGATCATAACGATGAACTTAAACTTCAAGCAATACATAACATGGAATATATATTAAACAATACATAATATGGAATATATATTAAACAATACATATTAAACAATATGTGTATACCATATAAAACCTTATGTAGCATGCAGTCTATATATATATTAGACTTAATAATTTCAACAATTCATATGCTATACATTAGGTATATGCATCGTGCTAATAACTAACATATAAAACAATACGATTGTATCATTAGACTAAAGCTCAAACCTACGTAGCATGGAAATGCATAAACTCTATGCAAATGATGCGTTATGGCAAACAATGATGTAGGTATATACCAAGGTGTAAGGCTTCCATAAGAACATTCCAGCGATGATTTTGGTTGATTAAAATCATAGGCCGTGGACTTTGGAGTGAAACAATACTTATGGCAATTATTAAAACATTACGTGGACGCATATCAACCTTTCCTTGGCGTTATAAATGGTTGAAAGAACCCTAGCTCTTCATTCCTCTTTGCCCTTGGGCCCTTTGGCCGCTCTGCATCTTCTTCGGACCACCTCTGCCATTGTGTTGATCCCCACCGCATCCCTTGGTGGCTCGGCTCCTCGCGAGCTCTGCCACTGGAACGTGAGGGTTATTAAGTTATAAACTTGCTTGATGCTATCTTAAAGCTTCGCCGTTGCTGGTTTCTCGGTTCCATACAAATCATGCTCCTCTAGTATTGCTAGAGGGTTTTATACCTTCTGATTAACATGGCCATTGCTATCTGCAGGCTGTAAGTTAAAAAGGTGGAGAGAAAAAGTTGCAGCTGTAGGGTTTGTACTTCTTTGGTGAAATTGTTGTGGGGTTTCTTCCATACTCCTGGAAGTTGCATGAGTTAGCACCATTATCTTGGCTATCGAATGGTGCCTCTTACAGGAACTGATCACGGCTTCGCTGAGAGGGACATCATCTGTACAGGTAACCGCTTACTGTTTATTTGTTTTTAAATACAATAAATGTATATTATCCAAATCTCTTTTATATAAAAAGCTAACAGCCAAAATGCTATCGTGTTCTTGACAGGTGAACCTGCTATTCCTCTTCGCTCGCACGAGAACAAGGGTTATGGCTTCCAAGACCACGGTAAGCCTTGGTTCTTCCACGACTCATCATCTTTGTCTGCAACCTTTACAAGATTTCACTGGTTTGATCGTTGCAGCTCTGGTTGACCTTTACGGTTGTTGGGTTAATTGTTTTTACAGTTTTTAATACTATGGGTAAAAACCCTAGCTCTTAAAAAGAGCCATTCGGCTACGGCCGTGAATGTAAACCCTGTTTTGAAGTTAATGTTTGGTTTTTAAAACCCTTACAGGCTACAAGTCTTGCGTTACTATTTCCAGTAAATTATACAGGCTACACGCCTTTATATAAATATATTTCTGTACAGCTATGGTTAATAAATAAAACAAGTTGCAGGTGTTCTGCTGTTTAAAAGTAAAAGGGGTTAGGGTTTTTACCCCCCGGTTATAAGAAATATTTGAAACTGTTTCTCTCTCTTTTGTATTTGTCCTTAAAGCAGTATTGGAAGGATTGAGTAAAAGAATACTTGCAGTGTTTTGTTTACTAACCCAGCCGTAAGGAAATTATTAATAATTTTTCCTTTTATTAGATAATTTCTTTGTTAATGAGACATTGGTCTCATTAGGTTATTAATTTACCCTCGGTGGTATAAATGCATTTCCTCTTGTTTTAAATCTAAATAATAAATAAACTTCAAGCGTATACAGCCTTAAAAGTAACCCTAAAGAGTCATTGTCTTATTTTTATAAATATTATTTATTTTACAATAAAATATATGTTTAGGGTTTTAACCTTATTATACAGTTTTTAAATAGTATCGTCTCCTGTTTGGATATAATATAGTAATAATATTATTCTTTGATATATATAGGTAAAAATCATTACCCTAAAGACTAAGCTCGTTATATGAGCAAACCTGTTACTTACCTTTGATTTTAAAAACATCTGAGTTATTTAAATAAATGAAATTGTTGTATAGAGTTGTTGTGAGATTAAAATACATGAATTAATCTATGGATTGCTTATAATGTAATACCTTGTTAAAAAGTAGGGTTTGTTTTTAATTTCAAATCTCTGTATATAAATAAATAGTGTTTTACTTTTCTTAGATTATGATGGATAATGTATATTGTATAACCGTGTTATTACAATAATAATTACTAACAATAGAATTAGTAATCTTACTCTTAGTTGACTTATTAGATTCTCTATTTGTTTAACTTAATTGTTTTTATATTTTAAAAAACATTATTTTAATGCTCATCTATTGTAATCTTTTAATTAACACTAACATCTTTTAATAACATTTATTTACTTTATGAAAACATATTAAAAGATTAGTTTATAAATATTTTATTATTTATATTCTCTGTATTAATATACTAGGTTTCTATATATATATTATTATACTACTTGTATAACATCATGTTACATCGTAAATACTATAATACAATACTGTAATAGAATACTACTTCTTAATATTACCATGATTATCGTTTTAATATGATATACCCATTATTTGGTTTTAATGTTTGAATATTTCTTTATAGTACTTTAACTAATAATAAAGTAATTTTTATATAGTATCTATATAAATACTTGTATATAGAATAGCATCTATTTACCAGATTTAAAATAAGAATAACAGTTACGAAAATATACCTTAACCTAGCTGAAATAAATGAGTGTACAGTAACTTGGAAAATTTGCATTCTTTTGCTAAAAATATAGTCTGTTACAGAAAGGCTTTAACTTGTAACATCAATTAACTAAATAACAGATACGTGCTTATGTTCTTCTGTCAGTAATGTTTTCATTTTAACTCTATAAAACTGAATTCCTTTCAAGATAGAAGAACAATCATAATTTAACTGCAAAAATACTTGGACTATCTTTCATTTTCTTTTACTGCTAATATTTTTCATAAAACAAGGTTAGAGTACTAAATATTTTTAAGCTGTAGAAAGATAGCTAATGAATTAAACAGAAAGACATTTGTGTTAGCTGCAAGTAAAATAGGGAACTCAGTTCAGAAGATTACTACTTCTCAACACTGAGACACTGTGCTAGAGTACGGTCTGGTGATACCAGATGTGGAAAAACACAGTGAATACTAACAGGTTTAATTACTAGTATTCTGAAGTACTTAACTTTACTGAACTAACTATTTACTCAGACATATAAATAATCATAACATTCATCCATTTATACTCAGAAAAACATAAAGAAATGAATGAAGAACCTGTTTAATGCTGTGGACAACAACAGCAATGGGAGGCCGTTCCTCCCTACCAATTCCTGGAAAGCGCTCAGACAACGATTTCTTAGAACCCCCGAGCTTGCTTTGGTCTCCCTGGTTGGAACTAGGTGCAGCAAATTAGATAGAGTCTTCAACTCAGTATCAGATTTGAACTATCAGTCAGTTCTTTCAGTCCAAATATCAAGTTACTGCAACCATGCACTCAAAACACTTCCTTACTGTTTTCCCTCTTTCCTCAATGAAATTCCTGAATAACATTCACCTGAATGAATTCTCTCTAGAATAAAATCTGAGAAGCCTAAGATCTCTTCATTGAGTACTTTTAAAGATTTCCTAGGTCTTAGTTGGGTTAACTGTCATTTAATGAGCCACCTGCTCACATTCCACTTTCTTGGGGAATCATGACCCCAAATATAGGGAAGTTGCCACCTGCAACTTAGGAAGTGCTTGAGGATGCTGCCACTTGTCCTTTGCCTTTCCACCTAGTTCCAACAACCAGTTTGACCAGTAACCTCTTTTAACAGCTCTCCCATGCTGTTGTCTCCATAATTTATTTATTATTAATAAAATATTCTCAATTACACTCCATAACTGTTGACTCTGCTGAGTCATCAATCCCTACTTAGGATTAAGTTTAACATAATGTCTCAGAAAATAAATAAAACAAATTACATAATTTTACAAAATTGGGGTATGTGACATACACACCCCCTTAAAATGTAACATCGTCCTCGATGTTACTTATTCTTCTTCCTCAGGAACCTCTTGGAACAGATTCGGGTATGCTTCCCGCATCTTGCTTTTCAGTTCCCAAGTAGCTTCTTCAGGACTAAGGTGCTTCCATTGCACCTTCAACTGTCCAATTGTGCGGTTCCGCGGAGTAATCTCCCTCCTCCCGAGAATACAATCCGGTTCCACCAGAACTTCCCCTTCTGGTTCTACCTGTACAACGTTCCAGTCAATCACATGAGTAGCATCATGTACATACTTTTTTAGAACAGAAATATGAAAAACATTGTGCACTTTTAAATTAGGTGGTAACGCTAACTGATAAGCAACTTGACCAACTCTAGATAAAATTTCAAACGGACCACAGTAACGTGGTGCTAATTTTGCACAACTCCCCAACCTTAGGGAGCTTTTCTTTGGTCTTACCTTGATGAGCACATGCTCACCCACCTGGAACTCTTTAGGAGTTCTTTTCAGATCTGCTTGACTCTTTTGCCGATCTTGGGCAACCTTCAAGTTCTCCTGCACCTGTTTAACAATCTGTTCCATTTCTTTTAATAATTCGGGCCCCACCACTAATCTATCTACTGGATTATTCCAGGAGATAGGAGTGTTACATTTACGCCCATACAGAATTTCAAAAGGGCTGACCTTAGCTGAAGATTGATAGCTGTTATTATATGCAAATTCTGCTAAATGCAAATAATCCTCCCACTTACCAGGCTGATCCTTAACATACATTCTTAACAGATCTTCCAACACTTGGTTAACTCTTTCAGTCTGTCCGTCCGTCTGAGGATGGAAAGAGGTGCTGAAATTCAGAGTGGTGTTTAATCCTTTGAACAGGGATTTCCAGAAATTCCCAGTGAATTTAGGATCCCTGTCTGAAATAATAACCTTCGGCACACCATGTAGCCGAAAAATCTGTTTTAAGAAAATGTCTGCTATATTTGCAGCCTTAAAAGTGGTTTTCGGGAATAAAATGTGCTGCTTTACTTAATTTATCCACTACCACCATAATTGAATCATTCTGATTTTGATTTCTAGGTAATCCAGTGATGAAATCTAAGCTGATTATTTCCCACTTCCAGCTAGGAATAGGCAAAGGTTGCAATAACCCAGCTGGATGTTGATGTTCTGTCTTAACTTGCTGACAGTCCAAACATCTAGCTATATACTCAGCTGTTTCAGATTTCATGTTAGGCCAGAAATAATCTTTTCTCAACATAGTGACAGTTTTCTGGTAGCCTGGATGCCCTGAATAAGGGGTTTTATGCACTTCATCCAGAATCAGCAATTTAATTTTAGACACATTTGGTACATACAGTTTGTCCTTAAACAGTAAAAATCCATCTTTATTTAAACTATACCCTTTAGTTAAACTTTCTATGGGTTCTTCCTTAGCTGTAGCTTGTAACTTTTGATAAATTTCATCAAATTTTATATTTTCAGTTAGCTGTTCATTCAAATTAGAATTATAAGTACTGATTGCTGTTGTAAAATTCAATTTTGCATTTCTGCTCAAAGCATCAGCTACTTTATTTTCTTTCCCTTTTATATGTTGAATTTCGAAATCGTATTCACTTAGGAAGGCTAACCATCTGGCTTGCCTTGCATTTAAGTTAGGCTAATCTAAAAGGTATTTTAAACCCTTGTTATCAGTCATTAAAGTAAATTTTCTGCCTATTAAGTGGTGTCGCCACATTTTCAAGGCATGAATAACAGCAGCCAGCTCTAAATCGTAAGTGGCATAATTCTTTTCATGAATCTTTAGCTTCCTGGACTCATAGGCAATAACATGCCCATCCTGAGTCAGTACTCCGCCTAGACCGTCATTACAAGCATCTGTGCAAACCACGAAATCCTTATTGGGATCCGCTATTCTTAAAATTGGCGCAGTTGTTAATAAAGTTTTTAATTTCTTAAAGCTTTCTTCGCATTTTACGTTCCAATCGAATTTCTTGCCTTTCTTTTGCAAGGAAGTGATTGGGTTGGCTATCTTAGAAAAACCTTCTATGAATCTCCGGTAATAACCGGTGATCCCCATGAAAGACCTAACATCTGTTACGTCTTTTGGTACTGGCCATTCTTCAATTGCCCTGATCTTTTCAGGATCCACAGAGATCCCTTCCTTAGTCACCACGTGACCTAAGTACTGGATTTCATCTCTGAAGAAATCACATTTACCGAACTTTGCGAAGAGTTGTTGCTCTCGCAGTTCTTGTAAAACTATCCGCAAATGCTCTTTATGTTCTTCTTCATTTTTAGAGTAGATCAAGATGTCATCAATGAATACAACAACAAACTTGTCTAAGTATTTATGCATTATGTTGTTCATTAGACACATAAAGACGGCCGGGGCATTAGTAAGCCCAAATGGCATTACGACAAATTCATAATGTCCATATCTAGTTCTGAAAGCTGTCTTAAATATGTCTTCTTCTTTAATTCTCACCTGATGATAGCCTGATCTCAGGTCTATCTTAGAGAACACCGTAGCTCCGCCCAGCTGATCAAACAGATCGTCTATGCGGGGCAACGGATACCTGTTTTTAATTGTCATTTTATTAAGTTGACGGTAATCTATGCAGAGTCGCATAGTACCGTCTTTCTTTTTAACAAAAATTACTGGTGCTCCCCAAGGGGATACACTAGGACGTATATATTTCTTATCGATTAGTTCCTTTAACTGTGTTTTTAATTCATTAAGTTCCAGAATATTCATACGGTACGGAGCCTTCGAGCTAGGTACAGCGCCTGGTACCAGCTCTATTGTGAAATCCAGTTCCCTCCTAGGAGGTAATCCTCGAATTTCCTCCGGAAAAACATCAATAAATTCATTTAACACCGAAATATTCTCTATTTTTATTTTATCTTTTTCAACATTATTTGCCTCATCTGTAATAATTACAGCATAGGCCTTGCATCCTTTCCTGACTGCTCTTTTGAGCTGCAAGGCAGAGATCTGCCTAACTACAGTCTTTCTAGGAATTCCTTTAACTATTACAGGCTGTTCATTATTATTTACACAGGTAATTGTTTTATCAAAACAGTTTAACACTACCCTATGTTGTTCTAACCAGTCCATACCTATAAGTATGTCATAGGAACCAAGGGGTAGCACATTTAATTTAACAGCAGTTTTAAAACCATTCATATCTAAAACACAATCCTTAACATAACAATTTACCTTCCTTTTTGCCCCTGTGGCTAGTTGAACCAGCCAAGGGTTATCAAACTTTTCAACATTTAGATGCCACTTTTCTACTATCTGTGGTGAAATATAACTTAAGCTAGCACCTAGATCTATCAAAATAGTTACAGGAGTTTTGTTAACCATACCTTCTACTTCCACCATGGAAGTTTGGTACTCAGCTTGTCGATTTTCCAATGCTGCATTGATCCGGGGCATGGTCCTTGCAAAGTCTCCAACTGTCATTTCATCTTGTATTGTATGAATATTGTTTTTTGGCTTCTTCCGATTTGGACAAACTGAAGCATAATGTGGGCCATTACACTCCCAACACTTAACAGGTTCCTTTCTTTCAAAATTCGTAGTGAAATTTCCATGATTGTTAGAAACCTCCTTGTTGCCCTTGAAGTTATTGGAGTTATTTGAAGCACCATTTTTGCTTCCTTGAAAGTTCTTACCATTAGAATGCTTTCGGTTCTTGTTGTTCCTGAAATTTTTCTAGGGAACATACTCTTTTTTCTTGAATTCAGACTAATTTCCATTCTTTTTAGCCTTCCAATTGGCTATTCCTTCCTTCTTTTTGTTATGTTCAAAACAGAAATTTGCTTTGCGCATTGCTTCTTCCAGAGTTTTGGGGTTGTCATATTCGATTCTGTCTTTTATATGGTATGGCAAGCAGCTGAGAAACCGCTGTACCTTCGGTTTCTCATCAACTAAATACGGCACATACCTTAACAGACTTAAGAACTTGTTGTTCAAGTCTTTCATAGTCATGGACCCAAGATTTAACTCATAAAACTCCTTGGCCCTTTCTTCATAGTACTGTTCAGACAGGAACTTCTTCTTGAAGTACCTTTTGAATGTACTCCAGTTGACCTCTTTTTCTTTAATTCCTTTAACCCTCTTCAAATCTTGCCACCATATATCTGCCTTCCCTGAAAGGTTATATATGGCCATTCTCGCCTTCAGCTGGTTTGAATA